>VFFE01008092.1:882115-967897 GCA_008921705.1 Burhinus oedicnemus
GCTTAAACTCATGTTATTCTAAATTTTATCAATTTCATTTTTTGTTAATAGTAATTTTTGCAAAAAAAAAAAAAAGGCAATTGTAGTCTAATTTAGGTAGCAGCGGCTCATGGTTTTGTATGGCATGTAGGAATGGATGGATGAAAAGTGATACAGAGACGTGGTTGGCATTCCTGTCTGTAAACGGAGGGACAGGCGAAGACTCTCCGAAGAACCACAAGTAATGCCAAAAGGATGCAGGTTCTCTGAGCCTGCTTTCTCCTCTAGCAGACATCTCTTTAAGAGTAAGTTTAACCCATTGTGCTATATTCAGATTATAGGGTAAATTATTCTATGTTTAAAACAGGAAAAAAAAAAATATTTGAGCCTATTTATACTGTGAGCTGACTACGTTTGGCTTTAGGTGAGTGGAGGCAGCTATCCCACTACGACGGGGAGTTAGTCATGTTCTTCCCTCCAAAGCTTGTGAAAACTGTTCATCTGGATATTTTTAATCTTACCCTTTATTACAGTTAGAGTTTGTGTATTTATTTGTAATTTTTTTTTTTTGTTAGAAATATCATTCTTTGGGGTCTGTTTCTATAAACAGACTGTTTCTTTTCTATAAAGCGGGCCAACAAAGCGCAGCCTTAAGGCTTTAGGAGTTATTTAAACCCGGCTTTGTTTTCCTTTTGGCATCTGTTGAGTGCAGCCGCCCCGCGCGCAGCCGCCCCTCACCCTTTCGCCCTCTGCTGAGGCGGCGGAACCCCTTCACCCCTCCCCAAAACACCGTGGTGCAAACGTGAGTATCGGATTTAAATAAAAAAATTTAAAAAAAAATTTTAAAAAATTACTAAAAAGTTATGTTCAAAGCTCTATATTCTGCTGTAGCCCTTTTTAAACGCCTGGCGGAGCATTTTTTGAGGTAATTGTGCTTGTTCTTCGCGTAATTTAATTTTTTTTTTTTTTTTAAGAAACGGGGAAAAGGGGCAACTACGCTATAGATTGAAAAATATATATATTTCACTCCCCCCTTTTTACGTAATGCTGTACATTGATGTGTCACCCCCGTGTCCCGCGGTGCCGGTCGCGGGTGGCCGGGGAAGGCGGGGGGGGAAGGCGGAGCGCGGCGCCTCCCTCTTCCCACCTGGAGCCGCCCCGCCGTGCGGGAAGAGGAAGTGGGAGCTTGGGAGAAGCGGAAATTGCAGCAGCAGCAGCCGCCGCCAGCCCGGGAAGCACCGGCGGGGAGCCAGGGCAGCGGCGGCCGCAGGAGGAGGAGGAGGAGGCGGCAGAGTAAGCGGGGAAGGGAGCGCGCCGGGGGCTTCCCCAGCCCGCTTCGCCCGTCGGTGGAGCGGGGTGACACCCTCACGCCCCGCCATTGCCGGCGGCGCGGAGCCCCGGCCCGGATGGCTTTGTGGAGTCGGGGCGGAGGAGGGATGTTGGGGGCCCGGCCGGGAGTGCGGCCGTTCCCCGGGCTCGGGTCGGGACGAGCGGCCTGTAGCCGCGGGTCCGGCCGCCGGGCGGGGCGGTGAAGGGCTTCGCCCCGGGCCTCTGCCCGCCGAGCTCCCTGAGGGAGGGCGGGAGGGCGCTCCCCTCCGGGCAGCCGGTCGCTCTGCTGGGGAAAGGCCGGGCCACGCTTACGTGACTCTGCCTCTTTTTTTTTTTTATTTTATTTTATTATTATTGTTTTAAACTCTACAAAGCTGCCGGTAGCTCAGAGGTAAACTCGAAAGAAGAAAAAGCGCCTGCTGTAGGACTCCCGGGGGGCTGGGAGAAGGCGGTGGCGATGAGGGGAAAATGGGGTGACCAGGGCCTGCGAAGGTCGGGCCTGACGTTATTTATCACCGTGGACTCCGAAGCGAGGGGGTCTCCCCGCAACGTCCTTTTCCTCTGGTGGCCTGACGGTGCTGCCGAGGGAATGGCAAGCTGCCGGGGCGGCCTGCGGGTCCCCAGCAGGTAGCCAGGCCGGGATGAGTCCCCGGTGCCCTCATCGAGCCTTGGCGTAGGCCTGGAACTGCTGCTCCGTTCTCCTGACCTTCAGTGCTGTGCCTGGGTTTAAAGCCTTGACATCCCCCTTTGTTCCTACCAGGAGTTGGTCCGTAGGCCCCAGGGAAGAGGGGAGTTCCCCAGGGTGCCGCCAAAGGTGCTGGGTAGGATGCTGTGATGGCTGATTAGTCATAACAGCGGCGAAGAGCCGAGCTGGCCGGGTAAATTCAAAGCATATATTTAGCCTCGGTTTGCATTTGAACCATAGCGTTTTCTTTTTCCTCCAGAAATTTGACCATGTGAGTCAGTGACTCATAAATAGATCGTATTTCTCCATATTCTGCTTTGGAAGAGATGCTGGAATAGCAAGCTGCTGTGGAAACCAAGCTTATTCATGTTAGCTCCCCACCAGGAATCGGAGGTCCAGCCTGAGATCCCTTGTTACTAGGCTGCTTTGGTCCCTTTTGTAACTCACTTTATAGAGCCCAGGCTTGAGGTGTGGAAAAATGTTGGCGTCTATGCACATAATTTCAGAAGAAACGTGGATTCTGGATTTTGTAAGGGTGTGCGTGTGAAATCCTTCCTTCCTTCCTTCCTGTTTGTGAGTTTGAGGAGGAAGCAAAGAAATCTAGATTTATGGATCTAGCTTTTGTTCTTTTAAATGCCCAAGCACAGCTGAATGCATAAAGCGAAACAAAACAATCAAGTGAACGCTTGAACCAAGCACTTGGGGAAAAAAAGTTGTGTTTTGCATGAAATACATAGAGTAACCATGTGCATATATACCTGCACTTCAGCTCTTGTCACCTGAATTCCATTTCTGAATGACTTGCACAGCATACAGCACAGTGGAGTGCGAAGGGAGGGGTACAAGCCGTCCCTCTTAGGAGTGACCATAAGTTTGTGTTTGGTTACAAAGTTAGACCTTGGACCCCACGTTGAGTTTCCTTATTGAGCTGGTTCGGTTCTGCATTCCAACAGTTTTTATTGTAAGTATGTAGTCTCTTAAGCTTTCTAGATATTAAGTAATTTAATAAATGCTAGTTCCGTAATTGCTGTATGAACCTGGAGATGGGAGATCTGAAGAAGCAGAAGGGGAAAGGTACAGGATGTTATCTGCTCTTAAACCCTCCTTCCAAGCTACTCTGTCATTTGCTACCTTGATGTTTGACAACCAATTTTTCAGTTGCTCTTGTTGTTGTTACCAGTCCTGAAATTTCTGAAATGCTCCATAAAACTGGCTCACCAACTTAATCTGTCACGCTGCAGAACAAGTGGTGGTGTTTTTCTCTGTACACTTTACCTATGGATTATTAGTTACTCATTTCAAAGGGAGTTTTCATTCTACCCGCTAGATTGTGCTTGTGTGAATGAAATAGTCCATGATAATCATCCTTATAATCTGTTCTTAGAAAGATAAAGGTAAGTGGACAGAATGATGGTATGTTAAAGGACTTAACTCTAGTGGAATAGCAATGAAGAAAAGAAATCCTTCCTCTGGCTCGTGTAGCTGAAAAAACTGGGAGAAGAGAAAGCTTTCCTTGCAGTTTTTATTTTGCTTTTTAGAATTAATTTGTTTTGATTTACCTAGAATAAATGTTATAAAACACAGCCACTAGTACCAGGCAGGTCAGGTATTCTGCTCACTAGTCACGTTCCAAAGTGTTAATTAAAAGTGTCCAACTTGATACTCCACAGGGGATAAGGTTTCCAGAAAGTGAGATGCCCAAAATCATTAGCCACTTAAAAGCGTTGAATCTTGCTTCTAGATGTTATTGCTCACCTTTTTATGAGTTTTGTTTCCTGCTGTCAGTACTCCAGCACTCGCCCTCTGTTTCTCCTAAGTCAGGCAAGACACTTGAGTTTGTGTACGTATTTCACAAGGGATTATCTGAGAAACGCAGTAAGTTGTGTACTCTGTTGTTGCAGGCAGGTGGACTAATGTCTAGATTGCATGCAAATTCTTACAGTTGTTTGGATTTCTTTCATAATGCTGAAACTCCTTACACAACAGAGGAAGTGCGTAGGTTATACTGCCTAATAAACAATATCATGCTCATCATTAGTAATGGCTGGGAAAAAAAAAACAACTATTCCTATGCCTTAAATACATGCATGGGATCCAGAATTAGCAACAGTCTTTGGGAGTGGGTGTTGGTTTGGAGACCTGTTTGAAGAGAAGTCTTTCAGTGCAGTGAGTGAAGAAAAGACACGTATTAATTTGGGCGAGGAAAGACTTCCTTGTTCTCTTCGAAATCATGTCAGCGATTGCTCCTAACTTTTTTAGTGCCAATAGGAACACTAAAAGCGGTTTTCAAACCAGCTTGAGAAGGTAGCCCAAGAGCCAATGATCAAATCTGCTTTCACTGCAAGCATAGCTTCTGTTTATGTGGTTAAATAACGTACTTTCTTGGGAATTTTGGATTGTGTCTCCATCAGCTTATACATAATACAAAATGAGTTGATGTAACTGGAGCGTGACAGTACTTCTTGTGATGGTGTTGCAGATGTGGAAGGCTACTGCAGGCCACGCCATTTCTGTCAATCAGGATGACGGAGCCGATGACTGGGAGACGGATCCTGATTTTGTGGTACGGCTTTCGAATTTTGTTGATTCAGCAGAAGTGCGTTACATAAGACGTTAAAGAGTAATTCTTCAGGGCGGGGGCTATGTCTCAGCAAAATAAACTGATGGGAGTGTATTCCTGGAGGGAGGGAGAGTTAGGGGTTTGTGCCTGTGTGTGATTAACTATCAGACTACCTTGTGTTGGCTGGGTACTGCAGGGAAGTCTGTATGGAAGAGATTTGTGTCAAGAAGCAGCAGCTTCTTGGTGCTGAATGTGTGCTCCATGCGTTTCAGCAGTTGACACAGCACAGGGCTCACAGCAGAAGAGAAGTGAAGGTGGTATTAGCTGCTTTTCTAACTCTTCTGATCTTGCCGACTGCTGAAGGGTTTTGCTATGAACTCTGAAGTGCAGATAACTCGTAATGTCTTTGGGTTTTTAACTCTACGTGTCCTTCACAGAATGATGTGAGTGAGAAAGAACAGCGCTGGGGAGCTAAAACTGTGAAAGGATCCGGCCATCAAGAGCACATCAAGTAAAGCAGCTCCCTTTTAAATTTATTAATAGTCACAATCCCAGGCGACTTAATCAACTCATGTTCTCAGTTACTCATATCTTCATAATTAAAACAAGAGTCTCGTAGAAGATTGATTATTTGCCACATTTCTGGTCTTTCAAATATGTCAGCATCTTCAGATCTGAAATTAAGATCAGAACTATGGTGTAGGGACTCTTAAATCTTTCTTTCTAACTGGAAATGTTACTTTTCCTGCCTCTTTGTGTCTGGAAAGTTTCTTTGTTCTGTTTTGGTGTAAAAGCCAATAGTGCCAGGGGAGAAATTTGTGTTTGGTGATCTGAGCAGCTCCACTTTGGTACTTTAAGGATACATTTGGTCCCTTAATTCTTAGGCTTTGTTTAGAAAACTGCTACGAAACCCATAAAAATTCTGGTAAAATAACAAATTGAGCCCTCTGGCAGAAAAGCAAATGAATGCATCACAAAGGGCTATGTGAGACAGAAATGATCCATCTTCTGAGTCTTGTACTTGTTATGAAAAGCATCTAAGACTTCACTTTAAAGTAGTTTTAGGAAGTCTGTGATTGTGATCTTCATTTTGGTTTTGCTTGTGTATTTCTGGGGCATCAACCCTAGTGGTATAAAGCTAAGAATGAATGTCATCCGTTTTGCAAATGTAGAGACAGAACTACGTGGCTTATTTCAGGGCTCAGTTTTATTCTGCCCTATTTGGAGTGCAGTGGGGACGCCTACTGGCTGAATTATGCCAGAGGAAGCTTTAAACTCAGGTGGGAAGTGTTTTAAGATACAGATTACCACCTTAGTTTGTCCTTCTTGTATGTAGCCTGCACTACTGTAAGTTCAGTTCCTGCATATTGCAAGGGAACACTTGGGGAAGAGGAGGTGCAGGTCTCCCAGCATCCTTATTTTGTGTTACAGTTGTGTCCAAAATGCTTAGTTGGAATTAGAGTCCCGTTACCATAGGGACTGTATGATAAGAGATGATCCCTATTCTGAAAAGTTGCCATCTAAATAAAAAGCGTTGGAAAGAACTTAAATTAGGACATGAGAAGAAAACATGTTTCAGGCACATATAAATTCTGGGTAATTGGTTGTTCAAATAGCAAAATAGCCTTCCATGTTAGTCTTAAAACCAGTGCTTTTGTTTTGGTTCTTCCCCCTCCCCCGACAATGTTTTGCAGCAGAATAAAGTCTGTTTCTCAGAATCTGATGAAGTGCTTTGTGCACTGAAAAAATAAGAAGGGTTTGAAAAATACAAGTTATCCAACTTTTAATTAAGATAGTATTTTTATCATCTTTTTATTTTGCATCTTTTTGAAGTTATCTTCTGAAACTCTTGTAGTAAAACTTGATGCTTAATTATTTGTCTTTAAAGTATTCATCAGCTGAGAGAGAATGTATTCCAAGAACACCAGAACCTCAAAGAGAAGGAACTTGAAACAGGACCAAAAGCTTCCCATGGCTATGGAGGGAAATTTGGCGTTGAACAAGATCGTATGGATAAAGTAAGTATGAGTGCTTCCCTCAGATGGTATTATAAGCCTTGTCTTGCCTTGCCTGTGGCCAGCACAACTATATATGTGAGTTAAGCTTGGTGAAGGTGCAAAGTTGTTCCAACTCTGCTAGGTCTGGAGACGTAGAAGCTCAGATCATGGCATGAGCTATACACGGTGGTGGCTCATTTTGAGGGCAGAAGTGTGACACTCACAGTACTCTAACAAGAACACCTGTAACCACTATTACCCAAATCTGTCCGACCATCATGCTCCGTTCCCTAATTAAATCAAGATACTCCTACAGAAAGAACTGAACTAAAGCACTTGAAGCATCAGGAGCAAGTATTTCAGGTGGCAAACTAGGAATGTGTGAGTGATAAGGAGAAGTTCTGGAATGTGCAATGTCCCTACGTGTTTTTGTTTGATGCTTGTTCTGTCTTTAGAGCAAGTCTACTCGCTTATGTCCTGGGTGGATTCCCCTGGAGTCAAGATTCAAGTTTCTAAAAGTATATTTCTAAATTAAGGAAGTACTTCATGCATGAATAAATCCAGTATTTTTTTTATTTCAATGCTGTGCCAGCTGTAGCTCTTCTATGCATATAAAGGTTGCCAAAGAACAAAGAAAAGGGTGTGCTGCTGCTTTTAAATTAGAGGGCAGCTCTCTTAACGGTGGTAAACTGTGAACAGTGACAAGTAATCCAAGTATTTAAAAAATCATTGTACTTCAGTTATCTGGTAATGTTTTACATAAGGACTTGATGGCTGTTTAAGTTACACTCTATTAACAAAAGTAGTGATAATTCTTAAGGTAATTGCATTAGCCATGCAATAATTAGACAGGCATATATCAACTTCTGGCTAGTTACTTTCACGTACTCTGTTAAAATAAGAGCCAAACTGTTTCCTGAATAAGAATGATTTTATTTTCTTCCTTTATTTACTTTCTGGGTTTCCTGTAATTGACAGCCTTAATTTTTTTCTGAATTCCCATATTCCAGAGTAAATTGCTGTGTAATTCTCAGTGGGCCTTTGAAATAGGCTAGCCTAACCTTTGCTTCTGGGAAAGGAATTGCTGAGCAGATTCAACCATTAGACCTGTTTCTTCAGCTGCATAGCTTACTAATGTCAGCAGTTTATTCCTCACCTGTGTCCATGGGGAAAAAAGAAAGAAACAAAACTGAGCACTGTATCCTGTAGGCCAGAATTAATCATCAGGAAAAACGTGATGGTCATGCCCATCTGAGTGATACTGGCGGCAGGAGACATTCATAATTTCTTTTTTTTTAATAAAGCTTTCTTCCTTTTAACTGTAGTTCTAAAACCTTATCATTGAGATCTCTCCTTTGCAGGCATCTGTGGCTCTGTGCAGGTGTGCTGGTGTTAAGGCTTGACTCACCTCAAGTAAATGAACGTTACTGCAGTATTATCGACAGTACAGGTTTTTGCTGCATTTAGGATAAAACCTTGATGCTGACTTAAAACGAACAGTTACATCATTCTATATGCAGACCTCCATAACTGATTTAAAATGTAGCAGAGTATTGTGCTGAGGAATTATGAGGGCAATTTACTCTGAAATACAGATTTCCAAGAAAAATATTTTTCTAAATCTTTTCTAAAAAGGGGTATGTTTTAATGCTTGGTATTTGATGAAATGCAGAAAGGTCTGGTACTACATAAAGAAAACAAGATGCTTAAACCTTTACCTACCTCAACTGGTATAACAAAAGAGGGATCATGTAAAACCACATAAAACCTAGGATTTTTAGAGCTTCATGTCTTCCATAAATGTAATGGGCAACGGGAAGAAGAAAGGGAGGTGGGAGCCTTTTCTGTCACATTTAACAGTTGCTGTACTGCAGAACACCTGCAAAAAGAACGAGTAAGTCAGGAAGAGAAAGGAGCTTTTATATTGTTTATAAGTTATGGTGGTGTCCTGTTATTGACATCCTTGTTCTGTTACCTGGCAATTACTTCAACCATCACGTGCGGTAGTGTTTTGCTTTCCTAAATACTGGGAATGTTCCCCCCAAGCACCTGTGTTTAACAAAAATAAAAAAAAAAAAGAAATGAAGGCAAATACTGTAAAAGCCCAAGTTACTTACAGTTTCTAGACACCTTGTGTCCTCAAATTAATTCATCTTGGTCCAGCTGTCTGATACTGGTAGGAGATAAGCAGTTTCTCATTCCTCAAAGGTCAGAGCTTCGGCAGCTGCGTGGAGGGGGCTCTGCTGCAGCCGCAGATGCTGACCGCCCTGTGCATGGTACTGGGACCTGTGGTGCTGCTGGTGGTGGTGCTACACGGGGCGGGTGGTGGTGTTGAGTCAGGAGAGGTGGTTGTCACAGGGTGCAGCCTCTCCATCTGGACACGGCTGTGTGCGGCAGGTTATAGGGTCTTCTGCCTCTGGCAAGGGATTGTATGCATTTGAGCAACAGACTCAAATGTTAAAGTCATAAATTGCGAGTTGCTCTGGCCAGCTCTCAGTTTTGACACTGGATAAGAAAAAGACATTTTTTGGCTATGTTATTTAGCACCTCTCAAGGTGCTAGGCTCTAGCATCCATTCCAGGATCTAGAAGGGTATCCTAGCACTAGATTAATGTAACACTAGCGAATGCCTGCATATCCTTTCAGGTGTGTAATTACATATCCTTGTGTATTACCTGAAGCCAGTCACAGTGCGATATAACTGCGCCTCAGCTTGCTGTGTTCAGCTTGACTTCGAGGGACAGGCTCAAATGGGAGACTGCGGAGCGGGGAAGCCTTTAGCACAGAGAGCTCTGTCTTGATGTGGATGCACCGCTTCATTTTGTGATGCCGTCTTGCCAGTGAGGAGAAAGTACAGAGAGAAGATGCCTAATTTTATTTATGCAGAAGATCAGGGTGCCTCCCTAAAAGAATGTCGATGGCAGACCTAGCTGTAGTTGTATTTGGTTGCAATCTTAATATCAGCTAAAACAGAACCGTAGCTATGTGCCTAAATAAAAGGCTCTGTATTTTATCTGGAACTAATCCTTACTTTAAATTCTGTGTGAACAGCATCAAGATTCTGCCCGTATCTTTCTTGATTCATTCCTGTGGTTTTGAAGTAAAAATCCAGAGTGTAAAACAGTCTTCATAAAATACAGTTGATGCTGTCGGGCTTTCTTGGCGCTTCCCTTGCTTAGGCTGTATTGGTAGCATGGCGACAGTCTTGTGAAGACTTCTAAAGTGAGCAGCGATTTCCAGGGAAGTTAGTTTCAACAGCAAGAGTGGCAGTGATGTGTGTTTGTAACAAAGCTTATCCTCAAGTTACTTGGTTGCAGTGTTTTCTCTTACATGCTGAACTGTATAGAACTGCTGGCTGTTTCTGAACTTTCCAATTTCTTTTAGTCAGCTGTTGGACATGAATATCAATCCAAGCTTTCTAAGCATTGTTCCCAAGTGGATTCCGTGAAAGGGTTTGGTGGCAAGTTTGGAGTACAAACTGATAGAGTTGACCAGGTAAGCAATTTCATCTCATACTGCAGCACAGTAATTTGGTTTATCATTGTGTATGTACAGCTGAAAAATTCCACTACCTTAAAATGCTGGTGTGGTTTGCTTTTCCTGCTGTATTCAAAGTTTAGCAGTGAACACTGACTGTTAGGGCGATAAATTTCTATTTAAAGCAAAACATCAAAAAACCTTTATGGGAAATTGAAATGAATTGAAAAGAAAACTGCAAAGAGATGTTAAAATATGCCTTTTAGCCATGCTGTGTTCTTTGATGAGGATAGAATCACTGTGAACGCTACAGAAAGAGGGTTTTGGGGATGTTTTGTCCTGTATCGCAACATGAGCTACTGGGCAGGATAATTAGCGTCCCATTCCAAGACTGTTTAACAACCTCTGCATGGAAACGCTGGATTCCTGTTATACTGAATTGCTGAACCTGGCAAGACTGCAGTATGTTGCTAGTACAATTTGCTTTGGCAAGGGGCGACAAAAACTCTTGCCATGAATACATGTACTAAATTGTCATGTAAATGAATATGGCCTGTAAGTTAAGTGGGTATTTATGCTCCCAATCAAGAAGGTCAGAGCAGTATGGAAAGACATAGAACCTTTCCATGCCGTTTGTCCACTGAAACGCACACAGTTCTTCCGCTGATATCTAACTCGTTGTTACACATGTGTTTTTATTTCTCTTCCAGTCAGCTGTTGGGTTTGAATATCAGGGGAAAACCGAGAAGCATGCCTCCCAAAAAGGTAAAGTGGTGAGGTCGTTGCCTTTGTAGACATACGTTTTTTATAAAAAATAGAATAGATCTCTGTTCTTTCACAATTTGTAAAAGACCTTGTTTAGTGAGACCTCACCATGGTGTTCTCAGTGAATCAAGTGTTGAGAGGTTTGGGTGGAAGAGAAGATGAAAAAATGAATTTCAAAGCAATTTCATGAGTTGATGATGTTTTAAGACAAGGAAATAGCCTGTCATCATGAGTCTTGCTTTTCTTTTAGAAGTGAGGTTCAAGGACACTTTAGAAAGATTGGGGGTTGTTCTTTGCTGTATTGCACCCTGTTGGAAATGAGGAGTAGATTTAAGAGGAACCGTCATAAACTATAGGACTGTTGCCTATCATATTTTCTGTGTTTAAAATTAAACTTGATTTTGTGTGCTAATGAGTAATATTTCAGTTCCGAAATAACTTTTTTTTTTCCACTCAATTGCCAGGATATGATATTTCTATTAAAAGCTTATTAATTTAGTTTTTATTGTGCTTTACTCTCAATGCAGACTATTCAAGTGGTTTTGGTGGAAAATACGGAGTACAGGCTGACAGAGTGGACAAGAGTGCAGTGGGGTTTGATTACCAGGGTAAAACTGAGAAACACGAGTCACAGAAGGGTGAGTAGACACAAGTGTTGGTGTGTTTGTACTCTGGTGTGGTAGGCATTCATGATAGGCAGTTTGTAAAATACTAATGTTTTACATCTGTTGCACTCAACCTGCTGAAAGTTAGCACTGAATAAAAGGTATGTTGCTGAAAACCTTGACTTCTGAAAAAGAAGCCTAAAACATAGGTTCTGACTGGTCTTAAGTGATGATCCAACTGCCGTTACTTTGGAAGCAGGGCACATAGTTTTGTGTGGAGGTTTTTTGCAACTTCTTTTGAAAAGCTGTAGATTAAAGTAGTGAGACTATAGGCAGTTTAACCACAACAGAGAAACATTTCTAGAAGAATCGGCTGTTTGTAGATTAAAACATTTATCAGAGTTGGTAGTGTTTAGAGTTAATACTGTGTTGCTAATCGGGTTTCCAGGCATATCTGATCAAAAATCGACCATTTTATTGAAAAATTTTGACATTTTTGCCATCTGTTTTCTGTTTATCTCAAATAAATGTTTGCACTCTAGAAATGTGAAAGAGAAGAAGGGGGTGTTTGTTTAAAAGCATCCAGGCTGTTGCTGACATGGTTTTTGAAGTTCACTTTGCTATAAGTGTGTTAAGAATTTTATTAAGGAGTCAAGTACAAGAATTGCTGATATCACCCAGCAGCTGAACTACATAGGATGCTATTTTATTTTCCATCCTGAGAGAATGTATTCTGAAGAATTTATTATTTCAGTTTCTGGAATCAAGATTAACCGGGGATGTCAGTGCTTCTTTTAATACGTAATGTCATGTTAGCGCGTCTGACTATTACAGTTTTCCAAGGTAATATTTTGTTATTGGACACTTACAAACAAAACTCTTCACTCTTATCTCTAGATTATTCCAAGGGCTTTGGTGGTAAATATGGTGTTGACAAGGACAAAGTGGACAAAAGTGCTGTTGGCTTTGAATACCAAGGCAAAACGGAAAAACATGAATCACAGAAAGGTTTTTATTATCTTATTTAAAAATACTAGTGCAAGTCAATCAGCCTTTTAAACCTGGGAAAAAATATTTTGTTTGGGATTTTTTTTTTGTGGTAAATGTGTGTTTGCCCTTTGTGTATGCAGATTTTTGTTTCCCCTAAATGAAAAGAAAGGCACTGTAAACTGTTCCTGAGTTTCACAATCTGATTTCCAAGGGACCTTATATCCATATGTTATTGAAATAAATGTGTAATTGCACAGATCTATGGTATTCAGAGGCACTATCAAGTCCTTTGTTATTTATATATCTACATTGCACATATACATGTGTGTGTTATATGGCTTTAGGTGGAAAGTGCATCAGATTCTTCAAATCTCAGAATATTACTGAATCTGTACACTGTAATCTTCTGGATTTGTGGTGCTTCCTTGCATTGTGATCCTAGAGCTACTGAACGGGTATTCTTTCCTCTGTTGAGGTAGTGTAGCAGGGGGAAGGAGAGTGAAAGGTAGTATCATTAATGACAGGACAGCTTATCCTGTAAGATGTTACTGTTGTTTTATTAAATACTGTTTATAGTCATAAACTGCAATAATGTTGTCTGAAACTTCACGCATACAGATTACGTAAAGGGGTTTGGAGGCAAGTTCGGAGTGCAGACAGACAGACAAGATAAATGTGCGCTTGGCTGGGATCACCAGGAGAAAGTGCAGCTGCATGAATCCCAGAAAGGTATATCAATTCACAATTCTCTGCCATTCTTTCTGACTTCCCTCATTTTGACTTTTCTCTTCGCTGTGTGAACCCTTCTCCCCTGGTATCTTTGGCCACAACCTTACAGTAGCTGACATGAGTCTCCTTTTTCTGTGTTTGAACGGTTGTTGTGTATTGGTTGTACTGGTGTCTGCAAAGAAGGTTTAACACATCTGAGTCGCTGCAAGTTCAGATTTAGTGATAGGTTCTCACTGGGAAAGCTTCATGGGTCTGCAAGTAGCCTGGATTATTTTTTTTCCTTTTTCAGTTGAGTTGTGCAAACCACAAATTAGAGTTTTCTTGTACTCTCCACAGATAATTTCCCTTTTCTGGTTTGTGTTGTGTATACCCCTAGTTTCATGCAGGGGAAATCTTTATCTCTAATGCTGTCCTTTCTCATTGCCAGCGAGGTACCTATTCCTATGAAAGACTGGTACCCAGAAGAAAAGTTGCAAAATAATGATTGCTCCCCAGCCCTCTGCCTGTCACCACTCTTAATTTAAAGAAATGAAATTAAGTAATTATTTAAAAAAAAAATTAAAGAAATTAAAAGTGATCTTCAGATTATTGTTCTGTTGGATGCTCCAGCAGATTTGTTGTGAGAGGAATTCCTGCAGCCCTTTTTTTTCTTTTGTGCCCTTGTTTTATAGTATATATTAAAATGGCTGTTCTAAGGCAGCAGTAGGGAATGGTCATAGCTCTTAGCCAAAAGCTTTTTTTCCTCAAGCTGTGCGGCAGCAGGAATATTCCTTCTTCCTTTAAACACTGCTGTGTAGGAATAACTGAAGGATAGTCTCTGTGGACCCTATCTTAACACCTCTTTAAAAGTCAGATCTGTAGTGTACAAATGTTAACCGCACCGATGAAGGAAGCTCATTTTATTCTCCTGTATCCTTTTGTACGTTGTTTTGTTTTGGTGAATATACTAAGCGTGTGTTTGTGTTCATAATGTTGATCAAATGCAAGTGCATTATGCAGTATGTATGAAAAATGTTGAGAAGTGCTTTTTTCTGTGACTTCAGAATGGTGTTCTTATGTCTGATAAATCATGTTGACCTCTTCTTAATCTCAAGTGGAAACTTCTTTTGAATTTACTCTTACAAAAGTGTGTTGATATTTTTTTATTTTCCACCATCCAAAATTATTGGTAATTGAGAAATACTGCAAAAATTATTCTGAGTGTCTCTGACTAAACTTCTTTATTTTTCTCCCTTCATTTTAATTTATTACATGTGGCTTTTTCAGACTATAAGAGTGGTTTCGGAGGGAAATTTGGTGTACAGACAGAAAGGCAGGACCCATCTGCTGTGGGGTTTGATTACAAGGAGAAACTAGCCAAGCATGAATCTCAACAAGGCACCGTTTTCACTTGTTACTTTCTTAACAGTGCAGCCACTTCTCACACAGTCTTAAATAGTTATCTGAGTAGATTGATGCTAGTAATGTGCAGACACTTTCTTGCGCTTCTATTCCTACATGATCTAGCAATGTTCTTCCATTTTATTCTTAAAATGTTGCATAAAGCAAACCTGTATTTGGGAAACAGATATCCAATGTTTAGTTAACAGCTCTACAACATCATGCATTTAGTTAATAGCTATACAGACAGCATGATAATAACGACGTTAGTATGTTTAGTATTATTAATATGATGTTAATGACGTCGTGCTTACCAGTTTTGGAGTCTAAATGTGAAGTTTTGCCTGGATAAATTGGTGGAAAAATATTCAGATAAGGACATGCATGTAACCTTTAACAAGCAGTGGGTTATGGCAAGATCATTTTAAAATTATTGTAGTCTTTAAAACAAGAAGTAGGGAATGTTTGTGGTTCTTGGGTGAGCAAATACTGTTATAATGCTCTCTTTATTCATTGTGAAATAGTTGGGGTACAAACCATGAATTCCTGGTTTTCCGTTATCTTAAAGTGAGAAGTCTGGATCAGGAAAATGTAAGTGTAGTATATTTATTCTGGCTGAAAATACATACAAAGCTGAAGAAAATGAGGTTGTTCATTCTAATAGTCAATATTTTTCTGTGGTACAGTGACACAAATTCAAACTTTTAGAGCATCAGATGTGCCTTAGCAGAGCCCAAGTACAAACACTAAAATAGCTGGCTAGGGGACCCAAGTGGTTTTGGGGCTGACAGGAGGAGGAGTAATTGTAATTGTATTCCAGGGACATATAGGAAAGCCTGCCCATCTACAGAGTCTAGGGGCACATTCCTACAGCTCACTGCCACCAGAAAGAGATGTTTTTCCAGCCACACACTCTTGCTGCTTCTACTGCACTGGCTCTGGTGCTTGTCAGACATTTCTCTGAGTATAACTTGCTAGAAAGAGCAGAAAGCTACTCTTGTTAGGGATTGTTTGTTGTTTTCCTTGGTAATGCCGCTAGTGAGTTAAACTGATTTTGGAGTATAACAAGTGCTAGAGTCAGCATCGGGCAAGAGTAAGAGTGTGCAGCTCAGGGGTGGTATGGAATAGCATGGCCACCCCATTTCTGTGGTGGTGAGTTGTTGCAGGCTGGTGCTGTCTTGTGGAATTGCCCCTTTCCATATGTAGAACAGGAGTTATTACCGATGTCTTTAATGTTCATCAGTTGAGTATCACGACTAAATCCACTGGAATGAGAAATTTGTTATGATTTCCTGCCATTCATAGAATTTACCAAGTGAAAGAGAATAAAACACCTCTGTGGTCACCGAAGACTGGATATCGCTCCTTTAAGCAAAGCAAAATGGCTTAGGTTATATGATGACTGCAGAGGGCTAAGAATTGGTGCTGTGAAAGGCTGTGTTACAGAAGTGATGCATTAGAAGGGCTCATCCCTTATTCCTTGCTTGATACCTTATCAGTCCTCAGCTTAATGTTTACTCAAAGAATGCATGTGGCCCACAATCTGTCATCTGCTGGTGTACCTGAAGGCTCTTGCGGTTATGTATCCTTTCTGCATCAAAAACCAAGTTGCATTTTCTTTGGCGGCTGTCACTGTATCTCTGCATGCAGCTGAAATGGCTATTTGCATTTGAAATGGCAATTTGCATTTGGCAGAAAGATGGGAGGGACAACAAACTCCCTACTCTAACCTTTTTATCCTGCTTTTAGATTATTCAAAAGGATTTGGTGGGAAGTATGGTGTACAGAAAGATCGGATGGATAAGGTAAGTTGCTTAAAAGAGCCATGACTTACACAGAAGGCAGGGATACAAAATAGTCTGGTTAGATCTGTAGTGTTCAGCTCTTTATTTCTGGATACTTCTCCAGTCTAACAGTAGAGTTCTGTGCTTTTCTAAATCTTTAAAAAGCAAGTTTACACACCCAGAGCTGATGCCAGTTAATACACATTTGTATGTGTGTACATATAGGTAGTGTGTATATATATATTTAAGTAGGGAAAACTGAAGCATGGAAATGAAAGAACAGCAAAATTTATACGAAAGAATGAGAAAATCCATTAATTCCACAATTTCAGTCATGTCTTCTAGCAACTAGCTAATGCCTTATATCTTGTGGATATCCTTTTAGTGGACAGCTTGAAGCAGGTGTCTGATACCTACCAGCTTTGGCCACTTTGATTATAAGGGACCTTCTCTTTAGGAGAATTTGTTTTAGTGTTCTATAACAGTGAAAGATAGGAGAGGTGATACCCCCTTTTTACTTCTCCGTTTTTAAATTTAAAAAGCTAGAAGATGAAAAAGTCTTCACTGAGATTTATCTACTGAATAAATTTACTGTCAGCTTTATGTAGGACATTTAAAAGTGAGAAAGTAGAGGAGTTTGAAAGTCTGTAGGAGTTTTTCACTTGTGGCTTCAGGACTCAAGACCATTCATTTAAAAAATTCCCTCATATTTTAAATACCGTTCTCAAAATACTCCCTTGGTTTTAACAATATCCGCTTCTTTAAGGGAATGGGATGCTTTCACCTTGGTAAAAATCCTGAATAGTGCAGATTAGAACAGCAGCAGCTGCACAATAAATGTTTTGGACATTGCCTCACTTTTAGTTCTGATGAGTCATCTGTTCATAAACCACATTTTTTTAATTAATAGGATTTTAATGTGTTTAAAACTGCCCCTGAAGATTAATTCTTACATACTTTGACTTACAGAAAGAATTATGCCATTCGTTAAGTTTTGATTTTTCCTGATTTTGTTTTGGTGTTCTGAAAAAAAAAGCCGTAGGGGCAATGTCACAATAAAACGTCACAGATTAAAGCTGTCTGCATGTCTTTGTGAATTTGTGTTTTTTTAAATGTACTCTTTTTCTCCTTATTGATAGAATGCAGCAACTTTTGAAGATATTGAAAAACCAGCATCAACTTATCAGAAGACCAAGCCAATAGAAGCTGGTAAGGCATTGGCCCCAAATCCTTTCTTTGGAGGTGATAATGTTCAGAAGCCCAGGATATCACTGTTGATGGTAGTGGTGCTGAGTAAGAATCATCTAGAGGGAACTGCTGTATTTGCAGGTCTCTAGCAACCTCAACTACTCTCTCCCTCCTCCCACTTTAGAGGTTGTTTTGGTTCAGGGTTTTTGTTTGTTTGTTTGTTTTGTTTTTCCCTTTGAGGGTCATCAGAGTTGAGGAAGGGAGAATAAAAAGCATCAGAGTGGAGAAAAGGCTGAGTAGGGGAGCAGAGTGGTGGAGACTGTACCATGAAGGAGAGGAGGGAGAAGTGTTGCAGAGGTTTTCATGTAAGAAAAATGTGGTGCACAAGAGGTTTGGACTTGGAAGGGGAGAGGGAGAAAGAGGGGTAGAAGAGCTTTCTTGAACTGAGCTCAGAGAGCAGAAAAGCAGAAACATGTTCAATCCTAGCAGAAATTTGTACCAAAAACTCATTCCACACTACCTTTACACAGAACCTTAAACAACGTTTGACTTTAATTTTTTTAAATGCTACAGTTGCTAATAAAACAAGCAGCATCCGAGCTAACTTTGAAAACCTAGCCAAGGAAAAAGAGCAGGAAGACCGAAGGAAGGCAGAAGCTGAGAGAGCACAAAGAATGGCCAGGGAGAAACAAGAACAGGAGGAGGCTCGAAGGAAACTGGAGGTCAGTAAGATTCAAATCCCATTTGAGCAGTGTGTCTAGTCTGTTTCAATGCAGTGTTGGGGAGAAAAGAGTATCTTTTCTTAAGCTTTCCAGCTAGGCTTTAAAGCTCTTTATGTGTTTGCCTGTGTTTGTACCTGTGCTTTACCCGTTTGCAGCTCCAGCCATCTCTCAGCATGCACCATATGTGTATCAGACATCGGATAGGGTGATGGGGTAACACTTAATAGTATATAAGTTTTTTATTTAGCCTACCCCAAAGCATGTATGCCAGTCTTGACTACTAATCTTTGCAGCCTGACCTTTTCCTACTGTACTTCTGCCTTTTGGCGATACCAGATTCCCTTGGGCACAGAGGAGCTCGTAAGGGGAGAGACACGTGGTCTCCAAAAGGCCCTGTATGCATGCTTATTCAATAAATTTAATACCATGGTGATAGTTGGTGATGCTGTCTTTTTGGAATCAGTGTTGTGGAAGATGGAGGTGGTATCACCCAGTGGTATAGCACACACCTATGAGGGAAGTAATCTTGCAAATGTTAATTGGATCTTAGTTTGGGAATTAAGAAAGTTAGTTTAGCACTGGCATGGTTAAATGCTTCGTGTTATCTCTGTTACTCATCAGCAAAATAATTCCAGGAAATGTTTAGTCAGAAACTACATCTTATCTGCTTTATAGAATTTGCATATTTGGTGAAACTCTGCTGCTGAGATGGAAGGAGGACTAGTGCCTTAATAGCAACTTGTCCTTGTGTCTTGTTCATTTGCTTATCATCATTAATCCTGAGGGCCTGCTGTCCGCAGCTACGTAACCTTTCCTGCAAGCTGCTGTAGCAGCGTTTGTCCAGAGCCTCTGTGGCAGTTTCCCTTGTGGTCCCATACTGTTATTCTGATTTCCTGGCCTCACACTGATATTATGGCAGGGAATGGGAAGCAATTGATGCTGATGTAAGAATAGTCCCTCTTTTCCCCTTCTCCTTCATTTCTTGTTTTACAGATACTAGTTTATACTAGACAAGACTAAACATATGACACTGTCCTGGTTTGAGGTAAAACAGAACCAATTTTCTGTTCAGTAATTTTACTGTTCACCTAAGCCTCTTCTAACTAACTGAACTCTGAAATTTAACGGCATATTTGTCAGACAGTAGTCTGCTTCCAGAGGGCTAAGACCTGATTGTTGATAATTTATGCCAAGGAATGGGATGCAGAGAGGCTCTTGCTTATCCTTATTGCTATAACAGCCAAGGGCAGCCAACTTTGGTATATGCCCTGTTGGAGGGTTGGAAGTGGAAAAGCGTAGAGGGGTCACACCTGTGGGGAGGAGTGGACAGGACAGGTGACCCAAACCTGACCAACAGGGTATTCCATCCCATCTGCCTCATGCTCAGTATAAAAGCTGAGGGATCAAAGGGCCAGCCATCTTTTTCAATGGCTGGCGTCCAAGGAGAACTCCATCTGTTCATCTGTCTTTGATCCTGATCTATGCATTCCTGAATCCAGTTCCTGAGTTCAGGTGCCATCCGTTGCTGAGTCCAATCTGGGACTTTCCCAGTGCCTGCCCATGACGTGATTGTCATCCTGGGAGCTCAAGACGGTTTTGTATACATTTAATTATTTTCTCTTTTTTGTATTATTATCTTTTCTTTTTATTATTTTATTGTTCATATTTCATTGAAGTAATTTAGTTTTCTTTTAAACTCTTAAGTCTCTTTCTCTCTCTTCCTCCTCTCCCTGATGGGAGGTGCTCTCCCTTGGGGGAGAGCATCTGTCATTCGTTTCAGTGGCCAGTCTGGCCCAAACCATGACAGACACAAAAAGATAGGAGTGTTTTAACTTCTGAATAAATGCTACGTAGCCGTATCCGTGCACTGAGACTTAACAGCCAACAAGTATGCAACACTGATGCTGAAACAGCATGCTCCAGCTAGTGCTAATAGTGTCTCAAGCAGGAATAACCAGTAGAAAGATTGAGCAGGTCCTGATGAAAAGTACATAGTGCTCAAGGAGATGCACAGGAAAAATGGTCATCCTCATTGTCTTCATCATTGCCACTCGCTATGCTGAAGAGACCCTCCCAGAGGAGAACGCTTCTCTGGGACCGTCGTCACTGCTCTTGCTGGCTGGCTATGGGGAGTTTTCCTATTTCCTTCTTTGTTCTCTCTCTCTCTTACTCTTCTTTTGTTTTTATTTTCCACCAAAAGTATCTTTCACTGTTAAAGCCAATGTATGCCACCAGCTGCAGACCCCACTAATAAATCTTCTTGCATATGAACTTGTCTCAGCATCCTCTGTGAGACATCTGGAATCCAGGAGGGACTGTCAGATGGTTTCTCAGATCTGTTCGGTCCTTTGCCTAGCGACAAATGAGACAGACCCAATGACTTGTTTCTCAGATGTGGTAGATACTTCCCCTTAGCAGGATGCTGCTACATGATGTCAGGGTGTGGTTTCATCCCTTCCCATCAGTATGGTCTAATTCATCACAAATTTAGACTTGGCGTAAATAATTTGTTTTACAAGTATGAAAAACTAAATGCACGGTAGGCTTACAGTAACCTAGCTCCCATCTTCCTAAACTAAGAAAAATACACTGCAGTGAAACTGCATGTTACTTCACATTAACGAAGCTAGCCTAAACCAGCATGGTTGCTGACGGCAGCACTCTTGACCCACCTTATTTCTTATGCCAGCAAAGCATCTGTATAGTCACACAAAAGTGGAAGATGAACCTAATAAATAAAACATCAGTTCCCCTGCCTGGTGCATGGGTTGGCTTCTCAACTCTGCTGTTCACAGGTGTGCAGGCCAGTGCTGCTTCTGAAATAGCTCTGCAGTTTTGCTGGGCTGAAACTGCATGGCTCATGTGTCTTGGGTATAGTTTGATTTCTGAAAATGCTAACTTATTTTTGGGTTCCGTTTGAAATTTGGGATATTCTAGCTTTATAGGATAAATCAAGTCTCTCCATCTAAAGTGATTTCTGCCTTTTTTTTTTTTCCTTTTTTCTTTTGGCTTATCACCTCTTGCCTTATGGCTTCAAGATGTACACTGTGAGCGTATGTTCACTGCATACAGATGAATGGGAGTTCATCTCTGTGTATCAGTGATTTCTTCTAAGCTGCCTTTCATCCCTGTGTACTTTCTGGACTTTTAATACCTTCCTCCACTATTTGGGTTTCTTTACTGTCCTTGAGAAAAACATGTTGCACCTTTAACACAGCATCTGCCACTCTTAAATTTGAGAGAGGAAGAGATAAGGAGCTGAAGTTGAGAATTCAGTCCTTTCTATTTTTTAAGGTCAGCAAGTCTGTTCCAGGGTGCCACTGTGTTAGTCAACTTGGACTGCTCTTGTGTCGTTCTTGGCGTTGGTACCAGCCTCCAGCACTGAGCCACGCAGAGAAAAGTTGAACATTTGCCTTGAGGAAGGTCACTTGGTTCCCCTCTACTCAGAGCAGTAAAGCTGAAATGCATCCAGTCTGTAGAGTTGCTCTGGGAGCTCGTCAGATGAGAAAAGTTAAATGTCTCGGTACTTGCTCACTTAGGGCCACAGCAAAATGCTGTCAGCGTGTCACCACCTTCTTCTGGTGTAGCCATTCAGCTGGTAGCTGCATGGCTCCTCTGTCTATTGCCAGGCTGTCTCTGCTCCTGAGCTACTGTCCACTGTTCCCAGCATGTTTCAGTGTGGTTGAGCTTATGCATCGCCAGTATCTAGGTCTCTTACCTGGTTGTTTCCCTCACGAAGTGATTTATTTGCTCCTCATCCTCCCCAGTCCTTGTCCTTGCCACCAACACTGCAACTCTAGTCAAAGAGCTGTAGTCCGTCAGCTCTGGGGTCTGTTCCATGGAGTGACGGAGAATGAGAGCGAATACTCTTTTTGGATACAACCTGGAGATAACCTTGAAGTGTACATTGCTCTTGAAAGTGCAGCTTTGCTTCACCTTTAAGAGATCTCCCTTTTCTTGGCACTTGTTTTCCTCTCTCAGCACATTGGATCAGGATAGTATTAGGATTTGTGACTTAGAGCAAGTGGCATTGGTTTTTTTGCGGGATTTAGTTTAGTAGATACATTTACAGTTCTCCAAATAAGGAAGAACCATGATACAGGTTGATGGATATCAGAAGTGTTGCATTGTTAATAAGGCCATTCTGCACCTATGAGATCACTTTGGACAGCCCTTGCTTCCAGTTAGTGCTGAGAATTGCAAAGAAGTATCAGTCCCAAAGGAAAATGGACTTTCTCAGCTTTCATACTGCTCTTTCATTTCGTTTTCTGAGGTACATATTTTCACCTGGCAGTAACTCCATTCTGTCATCACTACTTCTGCTTCGTTCTCAGACACAGTGCCTGGTGGTTTTAGGACTTCTCAGTTAGCCTGTCTGAAGCTTCTTAGGTCATCTTCAAGATGCTGATGGTACCTGCTAGATAACACTCCTCAACCAAAGACTGTTACTACCTTACTTTGATGTGGTTGTTTCTAGGGGATTCTACAAAAGATGGGTCCCTGTAAACAGTGCAGTCCATCCTTGAATGCCTGGGTCTTAAAGTGAATGTTCTGAAGTCAAAAACTTGACACAGAGCAATTACCAGTTCTCAGATGGCAAGAGTTATTTTGTTGCAGGATCCCAGGATACTTTATACTTAACTCAGTGCTTCACCTCTTAGGCAACTGCCTCATGAAAGTGCCTCTCTACTAGGACATGTGGCAACTCTGATACCTCATGCTGATCTTTTCTGTACTTTATGTATATTTTTTGCTGTGCACCTTTGCTACAAGCAGGTCGACGTTCCTCGGGATTCAAGGAGGTACTTCATGTGGTGGCAGCTGTGTCTCCAGGGGCATGCCCTTTATGTTCCCTCTATCTTGACAAGTAGGGATATCAGTATATTCTGAAATACCATGTGATTTCATTGCACCACAGTTGCATTTCACAGGGAGCAACAGCTATGTGCCAGTGCTCTAGAGATCTGGTCCGTTTGGAGAACAGAGCTTTCATGCTTTGCTTATGAGTGATGACAGTATAATATGTTTTAGGAGAGATCCTCTGTTCCCTCAAAGCAGCAGTTGCCCTAAGTGATAAGTGTGGTGGGGAACAGGACTCTCTGAAGTTCACACATGTCAATCCTTCAGCTCTGGTAGATGAGCTGTCTCGCAGTCCTTAGCGAGAAGTGGGAAATCTGCTCTGGTGGCCGTGTGATTTTTTTGAAAGGTTGCACAGCTGACACAGAAAGTATTGATGCTTCTGTTTCAGGGAAGGTTTGTGTCCAGGCTTGGTCTTGGGTGCCACCCTGGGACTGGCCAAGTGGACTGGTGCATGCGTTTCTCCAGGTACCCCTGCCGCCAAGTGCTGTGGTTAGGGTAAGGCAGGGCATCATCCTCTTGGCTCTCATTGTCCCAGTGTGGCCTGTGCATTTTGATACCGGGCCGCCTTTGCCTTTCAGTGACTTCTTCAGTTTTCTGTCTGACCTGTGTAACAGTTTGTCTGTCTTGCTCATCTCAATCTTGAAACAATCCGCTTCATGCTATGGGTGCTGAATGGCTCTCCATTAGACTATTCCTATTGGCCCAGTTGGAGCCATTTTTTTAACCAGTGAGGAGGACATGACGTGTATCTTGCCAAAGTAGTCAGGCTTTCTGCTCAGTATTCTCTTCCGTTGCATGGGTTTGTAGTCTGGGCTGAGTGAGGGAAGAAGTTCAGCTTCTCCATTAGGTCTCTTGCCATTCATTTTGAGCGATCATATGCTCCTAAGTAAGATCTGTGGATGGAGGGTGGTGAATTTAGGCTTTTGTTACCCTTTCAGCATTTCATTGAGGTTTCCTCCTGCTGAGGAAACAGTTCTCCAGAGAGCTGTAAATGTAGTAACACAGGTTCTCATGAGTCATTGAACTGTTATGTCTTCCCCCCCCCCCTTCCTCTCTCAAAAATGACTTTATTTAGTGTTATTTTTGCTGTAAGTGTGGGTTAAATTCGAGCCATTATGCTTGATTTTTCTTGTGCTTCATCAAAGATTCTGTTGCCTGGACACAGTTGAAGTTTTTTTCTGAAGCTGGTATTTAAATTTCACCATAACCAGATGATTAATGTTCTTACAGACTGAACATCTCCATGGTTAATTGTGTGACTCTGCAGACACTGAGGGAGGAAGGACGAGGTTAAGGGGCAACTGAAATGCCACTGGCTGTGCTGCCCCTTGCTCACAAGCTGAGCATGAAAAGGAAAGGGACGTAAGCCACACCATCCACAGATACTGTAAAGGGTGGGAACGGACTTTGACTTAAGGGAACTTTATTTCTTTAAGTGAACTTCTTCGCGCAGACAGAAAGTTCTCTCCCTTCAAGTAAGTACGTGGGCATACGTACTCCCACAATGGGAATGTACATATGGACTGCATTCCTTCAAGAACCCTGTTTACTGGTAATCCTTTTTCTGTTTTGCTTTTCACATATGTCACGTAGTCAAATGGTGTTCAGGGAGCTCTTCTTTAACTGCTGTTTTGAATCGACGGATGCCTCATGATTTAGCTAGCCTCTGCTACGTTAGAGAACAAGGCAGGATGCTCTTTCACATGGAGCGTTTCAGTGTGGAAGAAACCCAGCCTGAGGGGGAACCATGCAATTTAAATGTTTCATGGCAATTATGCTGTGGCTATCCTAAACTGTAGTCTGAACTGCAGAGACCCATTTCCTAGGACAAATTATTCAAATTGTTGCCGTGTTTCACATTGTTAATGGATTGGTACTACTTAATTTGTCCCCAAACTTAGATTTGACTTCTAAGAAACACTTTGCTGGTGCTTTTTTATCTGCAGCACAGGAGTTTAAAAGGGAGGGAGGGCTGTTTGCATCAGGACAGGCTTTTTCCAGAAAGCACAGCACTAAGCTTTGAATCGTCTTCAAAGCTGGCTCTGTTCTCAAGACAGGCTTTGCTTTCTTTGTTAGATGAATTTTTTCTGAGCTGTGACAGAGGAAAGGAAGAATTTTTTTGTGACAGAGTCCTATCACTTCATCTCTGGACTACAGTTTCTCCTGAGGATCCTTTGAGGACTTGCAGCTTGATGGACCTAAACAACTGGAGTGCACAGTCTCCCATAACATGTCTTCTCTCTTCTTTTTTACAAGA
The DNA here is from genome assembly GCA_008921705.1 of Burhinus oedicnemus. Taxonomy (NCBI): domain Eukaryota; kingdom Metazoa; phylum Chordata; class Aves; order Charadriiformes; family Burhinidae; genus Burhinus; species Burhinus oedicnemus. The sequence goes on from VFFE01008092.1 coordinate 907,423, forward strand.
AAGAAGAAAGTTTGGCCCTAGAGCCGCAGTTTTCTTTTTCCTTATGTTAAGAGAGGCAAAATGAAATAGCTAGCTTAGAGTCTTCTGGGGTTTTGGGGTGTTTTTTTCTTTTTTAAGTTGTGCAAGCACTGTAGCATTTCTTACGCTACAGTATCCTGGCTTTCTAATGAATGGCTTTCTAATGATGATTGTGGATTTGCCCTCTGATTCACAGGTGGGATGGCACAGCGTGAAGTACTTGAGTGCCAGAACACTTGATTCAGATCCACGTTCTTTGTGTCACAGAATACAATAGCAATACTGCTTTTATTTCTGCCACCGTCTTCTGAACGTTTGAATCTCTCGTTGTCAGTATATAGGACTTAGTTTTGTCTGAGCTATTCAGTCTTTTGCCTTGGCAGGCATTTTGCAGACCTGCAAGAGCTTGCATGATCATTTCTCATCAAAGATAATATATCAATTGTATAATTAGAACATGCGGGCTTCAGGTTCTCTAAACTTAAGCTAAAATGGGACGTGAGGCCCAGGCAGCTAAAGAACAGAATGAATATCTTGAACGCAGAAACCCTGCAGCTCCTATGGAAACGTGCCAAAGAACATTGGGTACTCTGGTTTTAAACACATGTATGCATACATACTGTGTGGTTTTTGTTTCTTCACTTTTTTCTCCTCTGCTTTGCTATATTTCTGAGGCTTTACTGTACAGCCAGTCTAAACCTTTAGGCAGGTTTAACAGCGTAGCCTGTCCAGTCTGCTTCTGCTCCCTGCTCACACCAGTTTATTTCGGAAGTTGTTGTCTGTCTTCCTTATTGGAGGTTTTTTTCTTGTTCAGTGTCATGACATCAGTGATTAAACTGCACTGAGGTTTTTATTTCTCTTCAATTAAGGAACAAGCTAAAGCCAAGAAACAAACTCCACCACCATCTCCTACCACACAGCCAACTGAGCAGAAGGCACCCTCAAGCCCAGTCTATGAGGTTTGTTAGAATCGCTTTCAGTACCTGGTTTTTGATCCTAAGCATAGGAACCTTTTTACAAAACACTGATGAACCTCACCTGTGTTTCCACAGGATGCAGTTTCCTATGAAGCAGAGTCTGCCTACAAGAATTCTAGCACAACGTATTCAGCTGCACACGAGCCAGAGTCCGGCTACAAAGCTGCAGAGTCGGACTACCAAGAAGCAGTGAGTCAGCGAGAGGCAGAATATGAACCAGAGACTGTCTATGAAGTGGCAGGGGCAGGAGACCGTTACCAAGCAGGTAGAGTGTTTGTTCCTGATATGAAACCCTTTAAGATAAAGATTATTTCCTTGGGCAATGACTTAATGAATAGTTCTGCTGATAGCACGCTGTCCTAGTTTTCTAAAGTCTTAGTCTGATGAGACTTTTTAGATTCTCCACCAACAAACTTTAATTAGGGAATTAAGATATGGCTAGAGCAAGGTTGAAATTACTTAACTTTTGTGAGGTGATGTTGGAATAATTACAGTGCTCTCTAGAGTGCCAGTTCAAAAAGAAATGTTGGGGTGACCATTTCCAGCCTGTGTAATGCGGCTCAATTTGAGAAGAAAGCACAGAGATGGAGATTAAATGTGTATTGAGCCAGTGCTGGTGCTGGCCTACCAAGCAAAAAATTCTGTCAGCAGTTCTTGGACTCTGAAATCGATACGATGTGTTCTGTGCCTGTGGGGGAGCGGAGTAAGGATGTCTGCAACTAATGAAACTGAAAGAAAACAGTTCTTTTGAATTCCCATTTTTCTCATCTCTTCTGGTTACTTAATGAGGGGTGAAGAATGAACCTGCTTGCTCTGGTATGAAAACTGGGAAATTTTAAACAGGCTCCCCGCGCCCCTTCCCCCAACGTGCACCTTTAACCAAAGTATTAAATAGTCTCTCACACACTGATCTGGGGCTCAGTTGCTCTGTCACATTTTACAGAAGTGTTATAAGGCTGATTGGTTTTATTTTATACTGTATTAAATGCCTACTTGTGAACGCTTCCTTTCAGGCTTTAATTGTGTGTGATTTAGGAAGAAAATCCATTTCAGAAGGTGCACCAGCACTGCTCAAAACTTGTGTAGTTTGTTCCCTGCTTCCTGTGTTGGTTAGCAGTAGAATTAAAGGAGGAGCACCAGAGAAAAGAACTCGGGGTGATAGGTAGTGTGCTTCATGCTTTTAATTTTTCTTCTCTCTTTAGAAGAAAATGCTTATGATGAATATGAAAACGAACTCGGAATTACAGCCATAGCCCTTTATGATTATCAAGCTGGTAAGCAAAGCTCTTGTTTTTAACCTTGTCTTTGAAAACTCTGTTCTGCACAGCTAAGTCTGGATTTTTCCTTTGCCTTTCCGTGGTGTAGTCTCTTGTAGTAATACATGAAATGAAGACAGACAGAATTAGGAATTTAGTGATTTAGCAATAGCATTGAGACACTTTTGAAAATTACTAGCCACTGTTTCTGGAAACAGTGGAAGCTTTCAAAATCTTTTTTAACCAAATGTTAACACTCTTGTTAAACCCTTGGCCATATGTAGTTGTTTAAAATCTTGACTGGTTAATTCTGAGAAGACATGAGGAAAGTAAAGTGGTTCTTGGTGTGTTAGGTCGCAATTGTTGCTCTGAGTTACAAATGCACCCAAAATGCAGTAGGTAAGAACTGACTACCTCGTGGCTCCAGAGGATGAGAAAGGGTCCGTCTTTACAGATTGTCGTTGCCCGGTGCCCTGTTGGGAGAGAGGAAGGTGATGGGTGTCAGTGCTATTTTCAGCGATGGTGGGTTGATAGGTGGGACTGTAGTGTGGACTGCTCCTGTGTCAGCACTGAGCCTCTGCACCTCTCTTTCCAGCGGGGGATGACGAGATTTCCTTTGACCCAGATGACATCATCACAAACATAGAAATGATCGATGACGGCTGGTGGAGGGGTGTCTGCAAAGGCCGATACGGGTTGTTCCCTGCAAATTATGTGGAGCTGAGACAATAAAGACTATTGTCTAGTGGTTATGCCTTAATTCCCCAGTCAATAAATCTGACTTAATACACTACAAATCATGATGCTTTTCTGAGGATGGAGGGGTATATACATATTGCTTTTATATTTAATACTTTGCCGATGCTTTTTAAAATGTTTATGCCACAGAAATCGCTAATATATTGTAACTACTATGTTCTTCACTAAGGCTCTTAAAATGATTTTCATGCATCTGGAAACATTTCTTCTCTGCCAAATTAGCAATTGTCATAAGAAGCTTTTTTGAGGACAATTAGCTGTCTGTCGTAATACTGCATGTTTTACTCATAAGTGAGCGGATTTACTTAGTGTTTAAGTCTAGTTAGTCTTCCACTAAATGTTTTCAGCTAAGAATATCACGGCTATGCAGGTTATTTGCATTTCCACTAAGCAGGAGTGGGGAGGACTGGGGAAGTGCATAATTTTTTCTTTTCTTTTCCAGATAGTGTGTGAAAAAGCAGAGAATGCTTGAAAGTTGCAGCTAATGGCAGTTAATCAAATACTGTCCAATATTTATGGAATATTAATGTTATGAAGGAAACAGTCTGGTTACTTTTTCCTTCTTTTGAAGTTCCTTGGCTCTTGCATTGATTTTTTTTTTTTCTTTTTTCTTCTTTTTCTTTTTCCTGCTCCTCCTGTTTGTGTTATACCAGAGGAGGGCTGCAAACACTCTAGCACTGATTGTCCCACACTTCTTTACTTTTTTTTTTTGTTTGACCCTCCTCTTGCCCAGGAAAGGGAAACGCATCCACATCTGTGTGACTACCTGCAGGAATAGTCTTATTGCTTTAAACGGGAGAAAAAAGGCAGGATGGGATTGCAGTTGTGTTCTGTGTGCAATACATCCTTTGTTCATGCAAGGAATGGCCTGCTGTGCAGTAATGACAATTTATGTAACCGCATTTGAGTCAAGGAATGTTAATACAAGTAATCAGATTTAAACCCCATATAAATTATCTCAATTTTTAAACCATACAAGAGAACTATACTTTTTTGTACGTTCAACAGAAACTGCCAGTAACGTTCTACTAAACAACAAAATTAAACCTGTTCTTTGCCAAAACTAAAACTGAAATTCTTGTCGTTCTAGAAAGCTGACTTCACTGCAGATTTAGGGTCCCTACCAAAGATAGCAAGTTGCATCTAGTAGTGCACACGTTCAATGTATGTACTGTCTCTTTCCACTTTCTGATCAAAATGGGAATGGTAGAACTGGTGTAGCAGCTAAGAATGAATGCAAAGAATTTTTATGAACTGTAAATTTGGACCAACGGAATACAGAAGACCTGTATAAAATGTATAATGTATCTAGGAAGAAGGCATCATGTTGAACCAATTCTTGGACGGTTGGGACAATCCTTAATGAATGTCATATGTGTGTCATGATTATATTTTTTTTCTTCCTTTCCATGGTCTCATTTCTGTGTTGTATTTGCATTACTAGGGTTGGGTTTTATATGCGGTTTATTTTATCCAATTTTGCATAGAACACCTCATAGGGATATGATTTTTTGTAAATTAAATATTCAATAAACTTTTTGAACCATTTGCATGGAATATTTTTGTATTTTTAGATTGCTTTGTCAGTCCGTTACGAAGAGTTCATCTGCTCTCAAGCTTATCTGGGACTAGCTTGCATAGGAGGAATCATCCTTCCTACGGAGAGCTGCTGCGTGCTGCTCGGTGCTGTCGTGAAGGGCACCTACATTCTGCGAGGTTGCTGCTGCTGCCTTCCCCGTCCTTCCCTTCCTCAGAAACCCACTTGCTTTGTCTTTTTTTACTTCTACTCCCATGTGGAAATATTTAGATCAAAATTAGACTTTGGGTGAACTTAAAGGAGAGATTGTATTTATTTATTTATTTATTTATTAACATCTTGGCATTAGGGTCTGTTTTGTTTTTTGTATCTGTTACTTCTGCTAAAAGTACCAGCGAGCTGTGGTTTTGGTGAGAAAAGCTGCTCCTGGCTTTTGGGAATACTGATGGCTGCAGGCCACTGTGCGCTCTTGAAAACACGGCTCTCGGTTATGGTCAAATAAACCTTTAACATCGCTTTAAAGCTGTTCTGCTTTTGTTCGTGTTCCTCAGGTCAGGTGCTCCCCAAAGCTTTGCTCCCGTAAGCCGTGGCTGCAGAAAGGTGTCCTGTCTTGCTGTCTAAGCAAGCCCATATTTTACAGTTTCGAATCCTGAAATTTTCTGAGAATCATACTTGACAATGTGCTGCTGGAAATGGTAAGAAAGAAAATCCTAACACCCTTTTTTTTTTTTTTTTTTTAAAAATTATTCTTTAATGCTACCATATTAACAGGAAACCCCAAGCTTCAGTGCTCAATGCCACGAGTCCTAAAATACAGTGAGAGGGAGCTGTTGCTTTAGCAGATCACTTGAAAACATGGGATTGGAGAAGAAAACTTGCATCTACAGGTAGGCTTTGTGCCCTAGAGGGGTTGGAGGGTGGGGTTACTAAAGCTTTGTGCCGCTAAAGGCAGATTTGAGGGTCCGCTGTGGGTGAAGAGGGGGAGTGTGAGCAGGTAGGACGGTGCCATGCGAAGGGCGGCAGCTGTGCTAAGGCTTTTTGATATTGTTTGGGTGAAGGCACGTGGGGTATGGCTGCAAGGTCTGGGGACAGGGGCTGCTGCTGCTGCCAGCGCCGCTGAAAGGCAAACGGGCCTCGAGGAGGTTGCCACAAGTCCCTGCCTGGCAGGAGACGAGCTTCTAGCAGGGAGGAAAAAGCTCCGAGGCAAAGGAGAAACGGTAGCGTGCGCATATTTGCCGCAGGTAATCTTCATAATACAGCATCGCAGGGAAAATACTGCAGTCCTGCGTCCATCCTGTGTCAGAGAGTAAGATCTAGGAGGAACGGAGTTACTGGAATAACAAATTAGGTGACGCTATCAGCAATATTATGGGTATTAAGTCTTGGGAGCTTATTAATGGATTGCCTCACCTAATGGAGAAAGTTTCATCTCCAATTTAGACTACTAATCTCACTATCGCAGCGTGGCAAGATGTTCTGTACTAGACTGATCTAATATCTTGTCAACTATATTTAGGTAGCAGCGTTATGACTGTACTATTGCTACTATGACATTAGATGTAGTCAGGTCTTGAAGATCGCTCTTATTCCCAGGCAGTAATTGGTCACGTTGTCCGAAACCCTTGCTGCTGGAAAACACCACCCCAAACTATCCGCATTTACCATCAGAAGGGCTGGCTCAGCCCTCCTCCTGGCTAACTAATGCGAGCAGCCAGCAAGCCCGTTAATTCCTGTTAACGAATGTCTTACCAATTCACTGGCTGACTCCGAGTGAGCCATTTGCTTTCCTGGCACCTTGAATTCAGCACGTTGCTTCCTAACGCACGTCCCGTTGCAGCTCCTAAGCGTGCCAGGGCTTCAGCTGACAGAAGGCAGCAGTGGCACCGATTTTATTCGCTAATCAATTGATGATTTTACACTTTTGCCTGTCATTCTTCTACATTAATTATAATTAAGCACATAGTAAGAATGCTCAATAAGGTATTTTTATATGCAAATATTTCATAGCATTTTATAATATTTCATTTGCCTATTTCTGTAATAATTGCTAGCGACAATAATGAGCAGGACATAGTGCTTACGTGGGAGGTGGAGACATTCTCACAGACACAAGATAACCCTGGACCATCCCGCGTGGCCACGCTGGTGCAACAGAAACTGCAGGTACCTTAAATCCCCGACTGCAGGGCACTAGCGGCTGTCGGAAAGTTTCATGTCCTACAAACCGATGGCATTTCCCTACGTGCGTACGTTAGTCTCGCTTTGTGCCCGAGGATCTTTCCATGTTAATTGTAGGTAGCTAATTGCCTGCTTTTTACTCATGGAATAAACTGCCTGAATTAGCGCTGCCTTTCCTGCCAGTTTGGCAGCAACTTTGCTGTCATGGAAAAAAGAGCTGTTGGGCAGCGCCGTCAGCGGGCAGTGTCTCTGTGACGCTGCCGGTGTTACCCTACCCAGCAAGCAGGTCGGGTAGAGGCCGGCTGAACAAGGAGCGGGATGAAGAGCCCCTCCACAGCACAGGTTTAGCATCTCAGAGTCGCATTAAGAGCCTGGCAGAGCTTTACAGATGCATTTCTCGCATGCATTTTATCAAACCTCTCCTTAGGCTGCTGCTTTATTTTTAGTCTGCACAGATGGCAGGCTTAAGAGGATGGTGAAGAATGCGCCTGCATCCAATTATTCTATGGAAAGCCTTCAAGTATTTTGCTAGGTTTTTATGTGCAATGGGCCATTACCAACTTGTTAATTTTGACTAGATTTTTCAATAGCGAGAATCCACTGAACTGGTTTTTGACTTTTAACCAGGGAAGGGGAGTGGAGAAGTGGGGGGAAATGACAAAATGAAGCACAGGGAAGTTGCTCTGAAGAGGTGGTTTGGCTTTGATAAAGCGTGTACCAGCAAAATTTCATATGGCGTGTAGTCTGTGTGTCCTCTGCAGTTTTTCCTGAACCTGGAAGGTCGGCCATCACAATCATCTCAGCATAGTCTCATTTTTTAAGTCCCTTTTCTATTAAGTAGAGCAAACGCTAGTTACCGAGGATATTTAGCTGAAGCACCTACTTTTAGATGAGTGCTTTTGCAAATGCAGACTTAAAGCCACCTCTGGTTTTCTGAGAGACTCCAGCCTATAATAGGAGCTTTCAAAGTGTAACCCACAGATGTTTAATACGCAGCCAGCAGGTCCATTCCTTGTAGTATGAAGTTCAAGAACTGCTGCCATCTCAGGCAGCTGGTATTCACCTTGCTGCAGGCTTCCTACGTTGTACCGGGATGCAGAGCCTTCAAGATTCAGGCTGCAATAATGCAGGCATGTTATTGCACGCTGTTCCACATCTAAGTATCGACAGGATGCTAACGATGTGGTGCTTAATTTTTTTGCAAAATTCAGAGAAGCTTCCTCAAATTCTCCTCACGTTGAGCACACTGCTTCTACCGTGATTTACAGAAGCTGCTATGAAGCCAGTTGGCGCAAGGGAAATTGATATATTAGTCCATGGAAAGAGGAAAAGAACAAAAAAAAAAAAAAAGAAAAAAAAAATCAATCTCGGCCATGCGATGCTAAGTGTATGGAGTACTGCCTTGGATAGCTTCCAAAAAGGGAATTTGAATCGATCAAAATAGCTTTCCTTGACACACTTGTCCCAGAATCTGAGAAGCTTGGACAGGAAAGGGGTGATACATCCTCCACTGCCTGGGAAGTGCCTTGCAGGCAACAAGGCAACCTTAAAAAGAGGTGCATGGTGGTCCAGTGCAGCTGGCCACAAAAATCAGAGTTTAATGGCCATTTTCTAACTTGGCCAAAATTAGTTTAACAATTACTGTTATTTAAGTAGCCAAAACCCCCTAAAATCTAGCCATTTCAGCTGTTTCCATTATCTAAACCCACTGAAAATGAGAAGCAGGGGCTCTGCCCACCGGGCATTTGAGCTGGCTGTTCGCATGGCATCCATCTATCTACATGCTTACCTAAAAAGAAAGAGATGGTGGCACTTCAGAGTTAAAAATACCACCTCGTTAGCCTTCAGACGGGGCACAGTGCTGATCTGCTTCATAAAGGCTCTGAAGAGCGGAAAAACCACACAGCTGTGCAGTTAGTTGCCTTCACCTCTTCTCTTTCTGCAGGGGAAGGAGCATGGCCAAATGGCAACAGAAGAGCCAAAGGGCGGCAGGGAGTGTTTGGTGTCCTTGTCCTCCTCCAAGCTGTGCTTGCTGCTCAGCTCCAGAGCCCAGGTGGTGGCTACACCCATTCCGGCCATTTCCTCTTGTCCAATGCTTCCTTACCTTATGAGAGTAGAGGCACAGTACTTCCTACAGTCACAGAGCGGTTTCTCATGTTAAGAGCCTCCAGAGGGTCAAACGTGGGAAGCAGCATAGCTCTTGGCCTGTGCATAAAACTTCACTTGGGTGCAACAGCGTAAGGTAGGTCCTAAATTGCATTGAAAGCAATGTCATTTGCCTTAGAGCAAACTTGTCACACTGAGGCTTATCTTCTCGTTATAGGTGCTGCCTGGTCCCGTGTGCCTGATGTCCTTTGATGTGACTCCCTCACTTTGGCAGTGAGGGTGTGCCCGACACCATCCTGCTATTTGGTGCCTCCTCCCTTTCCCCAGGGGGATCACCTTGGGATCACCTGCAAGCCGTGGCTGGATGGTCAGCTCCACCCCTCCTTGGCTACCTCAGCTCCTGGTATTGCTGCTGTGGCTGGGCACTTAGCTCCAAGTACGGCATTTACTAACTTGTTTGGCCTGTTTCGTTCTTAAAACATTTGGGCTTCTCCAGATGCTCAGTTGTATCTGCTCCCACGGGGCATTTTTGTGTTGAAAATGCTCCTGGTAAATGCAGATGCTGTTTGGGCGACTGCTTTAAACGGCATTTCTTTTGCCAGTTGTCCCCCTAGTCGTCATACTGGGATCTGAAGAAAGCTCCAGGCGATAAACCCAGTCCTCTGTGCATCCCTCCGCATGCCCGTGTCCTCTTGCAGGATCTGGAGTTTCTGATTTCACATCTCCTACTTTTGGCACAATAAAGGATGGTGAGAGTGGTTTAACACTTGAGCTTTGTTTGCCCTGCACCTGCCGTGCCGAAGCGCTGCCATCCTTTCTGTGTGCTCCTGGCCGTGGCTGTGCCGTAGCGTCCCTCCTTGGCAAGACGCAGCCATGATAGATAGGAGTAGGATTTAGATGCTGGCAGCTCGCAGGGGCTAATGCAAGATCCCTGGGTAGCGCTGTAAAAGCTAGAGATGTCCCTGTTTTAGGATGGATAGACCTTTGCTGGACAATATCACCGTGAGAAAGGCCAGGCGAGCCAATTCTACCCGCAACTGTTCAAATAGTTTTGATTTTTTTTCATAAGCGATTTTGGCCAACCTTTGTAGCTGATCTCTCTATTAGAGAATGTTTTAGATTATATTTAGATCTACCAGGATCTATGACAAGTAGTTGCTGTAAGTGAAAGTGATAATCACGTTGATTTTGTAAGGAAGGTCCAAAGTCTAGCATTTAATATAAAAAATCTTAAATTAAAGGTCTGGGTTTTCTGGAGTAAAGCCGACAGTGCATGTGCCTAGTACCAGTAATTATTGGTCTTTCTTCAAAAGCAAAACACGAGACAAACCAAACTTCTGGTAGGTCAGTAGAAGTACAAAGACATTCTTAAAATCATGTTAGATCTTTTGTTGAATCTTGGACAGGAATCGACATTCTCTGAAGCTTTGGAAGAAAGGGAGCTGCTAACTGCTGGATCCAGAGCCAAGGAGCAGCTCTTTGTTTCATGGGTTGGTTCATGCTCTCGACAACCCCTACCAGAGCTCTCATGCTTCATGGTAGAAACCAAGAAGAGCCAAGTTACCCTCTCCTACTAAAACAAAGGTAAGCACTTTTACATGCAAAATCAGCTCATGTTCCCTTGCCTGCCCTACTGAGAAGCAGCAGGAGAGAGTAGTTCTGTCCCTAGATGAGGTTTCTCAGGTCTGTTGGCCACCTTCTCCTTAAGCATGCTGTTCCACGTCCTAGCTCACCCGCTCGCTAATTTTCTTCAGCAATGTATGTTCATTTAACCTGCATGGTACTAGATAATTATGAGCTCATTTACAGTTGTCCTACTTCTAACATTATTATTAATGTTGCTGTTCATCTGTGTCAAACAGCCCTGGACACTGGCCTGGACACAGCCCAGCCTGATGAGGGTTAGTAGCTTTGTACTCAACTTCAGGATCGATTACTCTTCCCAGGCACACCGAGTGCTATTACCATTTCTGGTAAAATACAAACTACTCCATGTATCATCTTACCCTGAATTCATATATTTATGCCAGCTAGAAAAAAAATCCTAATTAACTAAGCCTCTTAGGGCTCTGGCTCCCTTGTGTTTGCACAACAGTGCAAGAAGCATTAATGTGGTCACCAAAGCGCTGATAAAAATTAAGGCAATCAAAATCTTTCTTAATGTAGCAATATAAGAACTCAACTACAGTCTGGTAGTATTCCAAGTTTATAATAACATTTCTCTACTAAATACTGGGTGTTATTTCCATTGCAATCTGGAAACAAATTCTCCAGTGAGCTCATTCTACCTGTGTCTACAGCTTTTAAAATTGCATTACTGCTAATTTGCACTCGAATAACCTGTTCCTTCTGTAAACCTTAGATATTAGTTTTGGCCTTTGGCTTTTCTAGCTGAAAACTACAAGCATATCCAAATTCAAATGTTCTTACATTGAAGATCTGAGTATCACTTGCATAAAAAAATGCTATTTATGTTGAAGGGCTCTGGACACGTTAGAAATGGTTGATTAAATCCTGCCCTTTATTAGCATTGCTGCATAGATGTTGTTGTTCTAACATTTGTCTCTGATTTTAGTAGTTAGGTGTATACGACTGTACGAATACCCACCCTTACCAAGTTAAGATCACCAAAATGTAAGTAGGAGCCGTCCCTAGTAGCCTGGGTAGGCAGTGAAAAGGACAAATCGTAACTGAAGTCAGGATTTGAGCAATGCACGTGCGTGAAAACAAGCGGCAGCTGGGTTTCACACCTAACAGCGCTTGGCTAGAGATCCAACACTCCTGCTGTAAGCAACTCCTTTAGCCATCCCTCTACGCAACATTTACTATGTGCGTAGCCTCTGTGCCAGGTTTTTCTCCTACTCCTTGGAGCAGTTCTCCCATTTCCCCTGCAAGCGCTGAGCGGAGGAGGGACTGTGTGCTCAGGCTTGAGCTCTGTAGCCCCGGCCACAACTCGCCCAAGGGGCCTGTGGCTGGCTCAGCGCAGCTCAGGAGAGTTTCTAGTCGCTTACGTGCATTATTAAAATCAGGTAGTAGATGGAGCTGGATGGGGTATTGTTTGTTTTAGTTAATAAATCAGATAATCTGCTAGTAGTATCATTCCACTGTGTCTTACCACCTAGAATGCATATACTTTTCCTGAATAGAAAATGGTTTTTATCTGTGCCCAGACGACTTCACTTAGGCAAATTAATTTTTTTATTATTTTTTTTTAAAGTTTTAGTGGGAAGCAATCATGGAAAAATATTTAATGTGAAGTAGAAAGCACTAGGAGAAAAAGAAGGGAATATCGTACATCCAGGAAGAACAAAAGATTAGTCAGGAAAAAGAATCTGTCCTGAGTAAAAATAGTGATAGCGGCCCAGCTAGTGACAGGATCGTTTTCCTTTTTGAGTATTTCCACTTTTCATTAATGTAAGCAACTGTCAGCCACCTGCCTGTATCTTTGCTTGCCTGAATTCCCCTGTAAATGCTGTCCTAGATGACAAGCGCATTCAAGTGCTTCTGAAAATGTTACTTAGATCTCAGGAGAGCCTTGATGCACCATCACTCTTAACAGACTGTAGAAAAATGTCACCAAACAAGCCAGCACTTGCCTTGTCTCGGTCATGCAATGTCCTGCCACGCTTCCCAACCCAAATTAACCAGCACAGCTTCTCCGAGAAGCACTAAGAACACTAACAAGGCTTGTTTTCCTCTTTGCTTTGCATAAGGCAGTGTTACAGCCCCGGCTGTTCAACAGTTTTGAGACTTAAAAACCAAACAAACCAGAATGAGTTGGTTTTATTTGGTGGGAAGGTTTTCTTTGAGTCTTCATTTACAGTTTGGGGAAAAACTTACTTTTATAATAAACCCAAGAGTCTCAAATAATTAGATGAAACTTGTACTTTCAGTACTCTAAGTGAGGCAATATAATGAAATATTGTCACTATCCAACTGGATGGCAACATTGATGTCCTTATTAATAGGTTACTCGGTTGCCCTTTAGGGGACAGTGAATCATCCACAATCACACCTTGGTTTCTGAATATTGGTTTTGCCTTTCAAATATCTGAAAACCACTCTTCGTAGGATTTGTTATTGTGGTTAACTAGACAGGATTTTCCCCATCTGATGGAACATCCTCCAGTTAGAAAGTTTCCTTCATCTGTTATTTAACAGTGGAAAAAACCATAAGAAAATCACTATGTTTCACTAAAAATTAAGTTTTCAGGCTTTGTGGAAATTGCTGCAAGTTTTCTGCTATCTTTGCATACAAGCTAAACTAAAAACCCAACCCCAGTATTTGCCCTCATAAATTCTATTCTAAGGTGAAGGAGGATATGACCTAGCACCAGACAGCTCAGAGGAAGAGAACAAAACAAAAGTATTCAAGCAAAATAGGCTGAAATTAAAAATCCTTACCCTTGAACAGTGCCAAGACAAGATGAGACTTCCAGCCCTACAGCTCTGTCCCCAGCTCTTCCCAACAAAGAAGTGAGAACCATCCTTCTCTTTTATGAGCCCCAAGGCTAAACCACATGACCAGGCAATAAACAGTCAACAAATAGGGGGGAGGTTGAAATGCCTCTGAACGATGGTCAGGTGCCTTTGTTTGTCCTAATTTCTGTTCTTGTTAGCAGGATGCTGGTAAAGGATGAGGCTCATGGCAGACCAGGCCTCACCAGATGCCTGGTGATGTCCATCACTGAATTTCGGTAACTTTCACCTAATGTGAAAGACATCTTGCAGAGAGACTGGCTTGCTCAGGTCTTTTAACATAAAAGAGAAAAAAGCCCTGCACATCACCGTGCCGCGTCTACCTGGGTGCAACTGTGCCGATGCACCCCGATGCTCGGGTGCAGGTGCAGCATCCCCAGGGGTCCCCTTCCCTTCCCTGGAGGAGGGAGTTAGAACCATAGAATCATAGAATGGTTTGGGTTGGGAGGGGCCTTAAAGGTCATCTAGTTCCAACCCCCCCCGCCATGGGCAGGTTTCCCATTAGACCAGGTTGCTCAAAGCCTCATCCAACCTGGCCTTGGGAGGTTGGGGAAACACGGGTTTAGAGCCTCCATCCATTGTCCCAACTAAGGGGGCTTGCCCCCAGGGTAGGCTGGGCTCTCACCACCCTTTTCTTCCCAGCCCAGCCCATGGCTTTGGCAGAACAGTTTGCACAGAAGGTGCCACAGGGTAAACTGCTTGCCGTGAGATAGAAACAGGACCTCTCCTGAGTTTATGAATTATTTTCAGTGCCTGGGGTCATGAACTCCCACGCTATTCCTTGTAGGAGACTACACCCCAGCCCCACTCTTCTCCCAGTTAGGACTTTCTTCCAATCTGAATTTATTCATCACCAATTGGTAACATGTTCTTCCAGCACTGACGTTCCTTTTAGTTAAAATCCCTCTCCTGGCTGTTCACCCACTCATGTGAGTGGGAAAAGCAGACATCTCATTTCAGCCTCCTATTTGCTTGGTTAAATAGACCGAATCATTTCAAAACCTGCTGCAAGCCCCCACTCACAGTATCTCGCTAGCAGCTGGTTCCCACACCTATCCCGATTGTACCCGCTGCAGATGAGCTCCTGTGAACACCCTTCAGCCCACTCGCATTAATAGGTCCTTATTTCTGGTTGAAAACACCTTGCCTTTTTCCTGTATTGTGCATGTCTTGATAAAGACAAAGTTTTTCCTTTCTGTCACCTCCAACAGCTTAGTCCCGTGGATTCATGGTGAGCTTTTCTGCTTGGTACATTTTGTACAAGCGGATTTTCCCTGTTTCCCTTGCACTGGTGTTTCAAGCATATAATATGCTATACTGATCTTCCCCACAAAAACACCCAGCCTTGTCATCAGCACAATACACACAGTATTAGGTCTAGTATTAGTGGCTTTTCTTTAAAAGGCTGAAGATTGCCCGACAGTAGCAAGGCACTATGAGAACGCCCGGATGAGTGAGGACACGTGCAGAAACGATAGACTGAAAGGCAACGCGTGGAAATGATCTGCTTCGAATCCACACAGCATGTGATGAATTTCTCTCGGAAAGAAAACTTCTATTCTAAGAATTGAAAAGTGTCTTCTGGAAGCCACCTACCCTTGTTTCAGATCTTCTCTGTAATGCAGAAAATTAGCATTATTAAAGGTTTCAAATAACCTCAGGTGAAAGGTACAGCATGTAATCTTTACTGGGTCACTATGAAGTCTTACAGGTGAACTAAATAGACCGACAGAATGCTGCATGTGTTAAAACTAACATCCACCGCTTTGTAAAGAAAGAAAATTGCAGAGGCAGCTAGAGCAAATGGAGAATAGGGATACAGCAGGGCTTGAAGTAAAAAAAAATTTTCTTATCACAATAGGGTTTTTTTTGCACAATTAGACACAGAACTCAAATTTGACTATGTCCAGATATAAAAGAAGTTACTTTTGTTCATTTTGCAACACTGCGTGTGGACTAATGAGTAAATGAGACTTCAAGTTATGCCTCAGCCACCTTTTTATCTGTTCTCCTCTAACGAGACTTTGAGCTCTCACCTTGACTTCACCACCGCACGTCTTAAAAGGTCTGACATCAGCTTCGAATGAGCCCTCAAGATGCACCGACCAGGTCAAAGGAAAATGACAAATGAATGACACGGTCACAATAGTTCCTCCCTAAATATTCTCTCCAGGGCAGGTTCGGTAGGGAGCACCGTGCTCGGCAGGTCTCAACGTTCACCATGGCCAACTGAGCGCCCGTTGAGGGCGCTGTGAATTCTGTACGTCACGGTGATGAGGCACTGCTTCCCTCAGGATTTGTTTGGAGGAACATCCTTAAGGAAAATAAATTAAAGGTTTCAGAAGGCTGGGCAGCAGAGAGGTTGTCTCCGCTGCCCCCCAACCTCAGTTTCAGCTATTCCAAGGCTTTTTTTCAGAAGTTACAAGAAATTGCTTTAAATTGCTTTTAAGTATATGAGGAAGCTAGAATATTAGAGGCAATTGGATAATGCAAAAATATCAGTGGAAAACAACCCATTAAAACATGAATTACATTTTGAGGTTTCTGTATATTGTATTCTCGTCTGATTTTTCAAAGCAAAAAGGTACACTTGCAACATCGATTGCAGTACATTTTTAAGCACATGCAACACTGGTGTCCTATTTGTACACTAATGTCTAATGCTGTCCGAGAACCTCTACATTAAAAGCATACAAGAACTCACACACACGTGCACGTATTCCTTCTAGCATTAGTCCTGAGGAAAAACTTAAAAATCTTACTTGAGAAACCCAACTTCAGTTCTGCAAGTACATCTGGGAAATAACCCACCGGCTGTTCTGAACTAATTCCTGACCTAATTACCTTGCGCTCTTTCGCGGGTTGGATCTGAAATATCTGCTGTTCATCAGATTGCAACGTTTGAAAGTGTTCGAAACAGTCCAAGATTTGCAGCAGTGGAGACAAAAACTCCGTTAAAAAAACGTGCTTGATGCAGATGAAGGATCGTATGGAGATGCTGACATTCAAAACAGAAAATTGGTAAAACATAACCACATACACACTAAAAACCACGTTACAGTTCTCAAAAGCTTTCTCATTCGGTGTATGATTTGTGTAATTATCCAGTCAGCCTTTTCTCCTGGCAAATATTCAGGCCAACTTACAATAATAAAAAATTTGCTAAAATGACTTCTTGTAGAAAGAATGACGCTTGTTTAAAATAAATACGTACTTTAAGAGATCTTATATTGCTCTGAGACTATGTCCATCAAATTCCACTAGATGTCAGCGTTATAGAACCAGTTTGTTTCAGACTTAAAAGCGTGAAGTCCACTTGGTTTATTTATTATTGTTACCTTGTCTGTGCAATACAGTACATGTCAACTGCACGAATAGCCAAGCGAGTATTTGTGGTAGTAAACTGAACCCAAAATAACAGTCCTGTTTCAGTCTTCTCCCCCCTCATTTACTTGAGTTGAATAGAGGACTTCAAATCAGTCTCATAACACCAAAAATGTTTCGAAATAAGATGTAAATAATTTCACTTTTTTTCTAACCAGTTTTCCTAATGCAGCGCCATGGACTTCTCACTACAAGCTCTTTGTTTTTGTCGCGTACTATAACACCTTGAAGATAAAGCTCTTTATGTTAAATACAGTGTCGTTGATCCAGGTTGAAAATTATAAGGCACGTACAAATTTTTTTTTTTTTTTTTTAAAAACCCACATGTTCTGAAGTATCGTTACAATCCTGCTATTCTGGATGGCCCATCATAGCTACTGGAGGTTTTTTTCATGGTTTCGGACAAAAGGAATGAAAGACCACGAAATGCAGAAAAAAATACAGAAAAAATACAGAAAACCAAGAGCGAAACAAACCACAACACATTGATACAATGTACACTACAACAGCAATGAGCAAATCTTCTCATTTCTTTGACCAACAAAGCATTGACAATTGCAAAGCATTCTTTGTTTTGCACTGTAAATACCTGACTTTATTTAGATACACAGATGTTTATCACTGGATTGCCACAATACCTGAAATAAAAAAAAAAAAGAGGCTGTTTTTTCTTCTATCTTTTTTAACAAAACAAAGCTGCCGAGTAATTGTTGTTGGAAAAAATGAGAGAAATAATAGATAACTACAAAGATGAGGAACTAGAACAACATCTGAGAAGAGAATAATAGTTAAGGAACATATGAAACCAAATGGCAACAGTTCTAGGCATTTATTCCAGTATCTTAGAAAATAAAAAATATTCGTCATTGCATCACCATTTAAAGATAGAAAACCAAATTTTTTAGATTAAGCCAAAAGAAGATGTGAATTGTTTCCTTTTTTTTTTTTTTTTTTTTTTAATAAAAGTTCAGACAGTGTTCTCTGTTTGCAATCAGAACCACAACCTTAGTGCAATATTATATTTATTTCTTACAGTAATTTTGGTTGCCATACAAGAGTATTAAGGATTGGGGAAAAGTGCAAGTTACAGGAGCTTGATTTTTTAATCAGTCGAAATAAGAGGAATTAAAGCACAAAAATTACAGCAACATAGATAACGTGAACACAAGTTGTTACACAAACTATAGCGAGAAACATATTAATATCTAGAAAAGAAAAGAAAAAATGTAATGGAAAAATTATCAATATTTGTGGCTCATACACATAATCATCGCCAGATCAACTGGGTAATGCTTTTTAAGAACTGAGCAAAAAAAAAAAAAAAATCACTATTTTTATTAACTTAAGTACCACAAATAATTAACTTTTGTGATATGTAAATTCTGTAAATCAACAGTCACATCTAGTCATTTTATAATATATGAATTAAACTTAAAATGTTCTCAGACACCTAGGGAAAGGAGTCTGTGCAGTTATACACAATTTACATCTTGTAAGATTTTGGTATTGTATACACAAATATTACAGAAACTAGGCATGTAAATGCAATTTATTTAAATTACAGTATATAAACAAAAGTTGATCCTAAAACCCAGAATATCATAACGTAGTTCATAGATCTCTAACAACTTGTTTTTCACTATCATAGTAGCATGAAAGAAATGGGTCTTCTCTCCTCCCCCCAACATTTCCAGACTGACGAAAATACTCGGAGGCAACGCCGTATCTGTTACTATTGCTTTCTGTCGCAAAATCATCGCACCGAGCTAGAGACCAATTCATCTTGGCAGAGGTGTATTTTATTGGTGAAAGTAGGTCCCCCTCAGGTCTCCTTACCTTTACGTTGTAAGACACAATGTAAAAAAGAAACTGTTTCGTTAGCTCTTTAATGTGTTAAACCTCTTGTCTACTGATTTTATCGTACCTAGTCTGTCGGTACCTGAAAAGATACACGAGCGAGAAACACACCTGTGTAAGAAAGGGATTACCGGCAACTGGAATTTACCGTGTACGTCAGCACTTGTTCAACGTAAATTCAACAAGAAGGTTGTGATTAAAAAGCAGCTTAAAAGTCAACTTCTACATTTTCTTTTACTACCATATTTTCTAATGTATTTTCTGGCACATATTAGAGAGGTAATATCAACTGTACCCAAAGAAATAAAAAAAAGAGCATGGCATTAGTGGTTTATTTACTGAATTCTGTCGTATCACCAAATGGAAGACAATGATGGCTAAATTACCATTTTTACACTTCTTAAAGTATTTGATGGCCTCAAGTTGCCTGTATCGACTATCTGAATGAAACTGCCATTTTCTACACCACCTACGGAAAAATTCAGTACTCTTGAAAGTAAAATGCCTTAGTACTTGATTTTTATTACAAGGATACTTGGAACTTTCAAATACAAATATAGCGTAGTAACAGATGTTAAGTCAAAAGATCTGTTGTTCCGTAAAGGGGGCAGGAGGCTAAATAAGTTGCTTTTTGTGAGTATCCAATGCGTTGGTAACTATAACCACTTTTGAAGAAATATTCATCCTCCTTTGTAGAAGTTCTAGCAAAGATAGAAAATATAACACAGCTCTGCTGGTTCAGATGCATCCAAATGAGGTTGATTTTAAAAAGGTCAAGACTTTATAATTATTCCACAGAAATAGTAGTAAACCACAAAAGTTTTTTTTTGTTTTTTTGTTTTTTTTTGTTTTTAACTTTCTAGCACTGAAGTGGCACAAAGGCTGCCCAGTAGACCAGCCACTTATTTTCTTAAAATATTGTGCTTATAAACTATCTGTACAACTATTTAAACTTGCAGTAAAGAAAGATATTTAAAATGCTAAACTTTATGTACTCATACTAGGGCTGTTGCAGACCTAATTAGACACTTGTTTGTGAGCAAAAATAATCACAATAAAAAAATTAGAGATAGGCTGGACCATATCAAGGAAAGAAAGTTCAGGTACCTTGCAAAATGTAAGAGAACCTGACAGTACGGTAGGTAGGCAGTCTAGCCATCCACGCACAATTTACCCACCTTGAACAGCTTGAATATTATGTTAATAAAGACTTACAAAACTCACAGATATTAAGAGCTGTTAATTACAAGGGGAGTTCAAACGTGCAGAGAGAGACTTGTTAACTTTAAAAAAAAGAACACAAAAAAAAAGTCAAAGAAAAGGTCAGATGAACCCAATCTGTGTGTTTCCCCCCTGCTGACTCCAGTCTCCTGGAAAGCTCCCGAGCTCTCTTACCCCACCACCCCGTCCATGCTCGGCCACGGCCACCTGGTTTCTAGCAGGGCACGTGCACCTCTCCTGCGACCTCGCCAACAGCCCCGCAAAGAAATCCCCGGAGGCCGATGGGCAGCGTCCAGCTCCACCTGGCTTTGTCCAGCTCCCCCGATTGCTCAGCCGGCTCTCGTCCAAAAGCCAATACCTGTTAACAGCGATAAACACCAGCCACTGGCTACCTACCCAATTCTCCTGGCCCTGGGAACACACGCGTTCCGAGACACTATACACCTCCTTCCATCTCGGCATTACCTTTTTTGTGGGTTTTGTTTTGTTTTGTTTTGTTTTTTTTTTTTAACAAGCTGAAACATTCCCATTTCCGCTAACAGGCCGAAATCCCTCTCTCGCTTAAAATACTGACAACCTTCCCGCTGGCTTCAATGGGAACGTTCATCTATCTTTTTCTCCTTTCTTGGCCTGATGTTCAAAATAGCTGAGCACTTACCACTCTCTGAATTAAACAGCATCTCTCAGGGTTCAGCATATTTGCCTGGGAAGTCCAAAAGATGCGTCTGTACATAACCCCGAATTCTTACTGGCTTGTAGAGTTCATATCGCGACTTAGCAGTAGTTTAGCTGGTTGAAAACTGGGGGTCTCAGGTTCAAACTAGCTTCATTTTGTTGTACCTCTAAGTGTGCATTCCTCCTCAGTTTTTATGCAACGTCTGCATCCTCTTACAGGTCAAGTCAATGGAGCATGTAGTGAACTTGTTCTGCCACCTTGGAAGAGTGCTAAGTATAACTGCAGAAATAAAGAAATACCAGGTAAAACAGAGCAAGGTTACCTTTGAACTAATTCCAGCAGAACAACCAGCTTCACTGCCAACAAACCAGAGAGCTAAACTAGTAAAAAACAGTATTATGAACTCCTGTACCTGTCTTAATGTTGTGCCTCTGCTACTAACAAAAATGGCTTTGGACGGTAATGAAGCAATCTGGCCTCTTAACATGAACTAAGGCTTGGGGAAGGAAGCCTGCTCGGAGACTGAATGTCAAGAAGAGAATACAGTGCTTTCCAATAAAAAAATGAAACGCTTGCAATTTTAAATTGAGAGAAAAGTGGTATGAAATGGTTCCGGCAGAAGGGCATTACCAAGAGATAATATTTTTGAAGTTAACAATTTTCTCTCTCTCTCTCTCTCTCGTATCTCCCCACTTTGAAATAAAATGGCCCCACTCCTGTAACGTATTTAGATTTCCGTTTGGGCATGTAGCATCCAGTCTGCATTACCTGAGTACCAGGAATTAAGCTGTTTTCCCCCTCCCCCCCTCCAATTTTGCTGGCACTCGCAGACAGACAAGGCATTTGGGGTATTTCAGTACCAGCCCATCTCTAGTTATCAACAGAAGTTTATGAGGCAAAATAGCTATTCTTATCTGTCCAGCAGCTGTTTCAAAGCTCTTTCTATGTTCATTCTGTGCCCAACTCTAGTCACTCCAAGGTCTATCAGATCTTCCTTTTGTAGATTTGGTAAATGAGTGCCATCTATTTCATTGTCCATAAATGTTTCTTTATGTTCACCTAAGTTTAGACTTTCCAACCAATCTGCCACATCTGGTTTAGTCCACAGGTGGACAGGCTTAGTTGTAAAAGGCTTATTTGAGATTGGCTGTTGTAATATTGAGGGAGAAGGAGACCTGCTGCGCCCTGTGGTCAAGCCAAATAAGTCCCCAGAAGGGGGCTGGCTGGGTAGGCTAAATACATCGGACAAAGTTGGAGAAGGAGATGAAGCTGAAGCAGAAGCAGTCAGAGGAGCAGGCATGATGTCTTTATTAATCTCTGTTGGTGAAACCACAGGGCTTGGAGCATGTCTTGCTCCTGAGGTCCTACTGTCATAGTCTGGGGACCTGCTCTGCAGTGTGATCGGCTGGCTGGTTCCAGGTCGGACAGTAAAAGTGATTGTTGTACTTCGTGTACCTGAGACAGTACTCATGACTTCCGTGCTCCTGAAATTATAAACAGACATGGAAAGTTAGATATATCAGCCACCAGCTGAAAGGTTCTCCATACCAACACGTGACAAATACGGTTTTGGAATGCTTGAATATTTTCATTTTTTAACGAGCAGTACCAGGTTAAAAGTACAAAGACAGTATTGTTCCATCTTTCCCATCAAACAGTCATCAATGGTAAGCCATAGTTAAAAACAAAGCCTTTGCTTAGGAGCAGTTAAAAAAAACCACCTTCCAGAGCACATTCTTCCCTTTTAAGGCTACACCAAATTAACTCACGGTTCAATGAGAGACACCGCGGGGAATAAGCACACGGGCACTTTGCGCTCCCCATGAAGTGCAATCAGGAGTTGATCTTCTCTGCGTTGTATGGAGGGGTGGGATCCTTCCTTTCAGTTTTAACCTACTAGTTTTACATGCCTAGATGTTTAGATAACACAGCTCATAACAGCAGTTATAGGAAGTATCAGAAGCATATTATTAACTTGGACTTTGGGTCTTTGTGCATCTACTCTGAATTTTAGGGCATGTTTGTATTCCCATTCATCCACAGAACATGCTCCACAAGCTCCTCTGATTTCCCTTTCTGCTCAGCTGGTCTTTTTGTGACTTAAAAATGAAACAGTCGTTTTAAGGTTAATATAAGGACTTCTGTGTCCATTTCCGTCTACACAGAAAGTATACTTTGGCGGTTTCACTACAAAACTTAAGGAGACACAATTCTTGTCATTGTGCATGCCCAGAGGTGATGTAGTTGTGATCAAGTTGCCGGCACCTATCTCTTGCCTAAAAGAAATTTCAGATTACAAACTCAGCAGGCAGGAAACTTGCCGAGAGGCGAGCTCTGATGCTGAGGCTGGCAGGGTGGGTGAAGGAGCAGACGAGTCTGCTTTTGTCTATTGGCTATAGAACAGATTTAGAAGCAGAAGTTCCAGGTTCAGGTCTGCTCATATCATAAGATGCTGAACTCCACAGCCCTTCCTTCTCATGAGAAAACTCTGCCAGTCAGCGTGCGCACTTCAGGATCTTCCACCGAACCCTTGGGTACTTGAAGCTCCAGAGTTTTTCACTTTTAAAATACCCTGCCAACTAGGAAAACCTTCAGACAACTAATTTCAAGGACTTCCAGACCAAAGGAAGGATTTCTTTATCCTTGAAGTGATGCTACGGGCTCCAGAGGACGACCTGGAGGATGCCGTAGTTAGTTAGATTTCTAACCCAGACCCTGACTGAAGCCCTCTGTATCTGAGCGCCAGTTTGCCCCCAGGACTGACCCATCATGCCTGGGCAGAACTGAAGATGACTTGCGTGCACAAAGGCAGATACAAATACTTTTATTAATACTGCAGCTTCCCCACTGTGCAGGAAAGATCTTACAGAGCCAAAGAAAGAGCGTGGTTCTGGAGCCCCCACATTTGAAGTACTGTTACGGAAGAAACTGTGGTTTCTAAGTCTCTGCTTAAAGATTTTGTGTTAATTGCCACCAAATGAAGTACCAAAAATGATCCACGCAGCAGAGGTCAAGCCCCACATCTGTTGTCACTGATGTATGTCCCTTACCACTAGATCCACTTCATAAATGAGAGGCCCTCTCCTGTTCCTCTGCCCTAGGTAATCATGATGGCTTTGCTCCTTCCTGCGGAGTAGAATCATAGAACCATAGAATAGTTAGAGTCGGAAGGGACCTTAATGATCATCTAGTTCCAACCCCCTGCCATGGGTGGGTCCCACTAGACCAGGTTGCTCCAAGCTCCGTCCAACCTGGCCTTGAACACCTCCAGGGATGGGGCAGCCACAGCTTCTCTGGGCAACCTGGGCCAGTGTCTCAGCACCCTCACAGTCAACAATTTCTTCCTAATATCTAATTGAAATCTCCCCTCTTTCAGAAAGTTTAAAATCGTTCCCCCTCATCCTGTTGCTGCACTCCCTGATCAAGAGTCCCCAGCTTTCCTGTAGGCCCCGTTAGGTACTGCGACTGCTGGGAAGGAGGACGTAGCGTGCAGGGCCATCCTGTCTCACCGGGTCTGCTCCCCAGTGCAAAGCCACTGTGAACGCCCACGGAAGGGGAGTGACTTGACTTTGATCACCTGCATCCTGAATAGAAAACTGGTTAAAATTTTAAATAACAAGATGGTCGTACCAGCATTTCCTCATCGTCTACCCTAACCGGCTCCCCCCGTGAAGTACTCATCCATTACCAAAATGAAGACATGTGGGCAGCTAACCTGAGGCAACGATCATGGGCTATTAATCTCTTTCTCTCATCTGAGCCTTACGCAGGCCTGGTAGCACTGAACTGGAGACCTTCTTCAGTGTCTCCTTGGTTTGCCACCAGCTGTTGCGAGCCCTGTTAGCCACACACTCCCCACACCGCGTCTGGGGCGCTGGCACGTGAGCCATCAGGTAACCTACGGCACCGCTACACCCGGATTCAGAGCACGCTCGTATCACAGCGAGTCGCATTCAAATGAAGCTCCAATACCGTGTTATTAGGAAAGCACTAAGAATAACTTTCTGGAGAACCTACATGTTATTCACATGAGCAATCCCACTGATTTCCCACCAATTGTTCCATATATTTCAATGGGAACAGGGGGATCTTTTTGAGCGTTGAAAGAGTGGTACTTCACTTAAAACACAGTAGGAACAATAGTTTTAGCACTTATGTCTTTGTAATTTAACAAAGAAAGGAAACACTTGGCAAGGTTTTGAGTGTTTCCTGTGATTTGTTTGGAGTTTAATGGCTCTCATTGTCTTCCAGGGCTGGAGCTAAGCATTCTTACAAATAAAAAGTCTATGGCAAGAAACTATTAAATTCTACTAACCAAGGGGAGCAAGTTATTCCTACCTACTTTAACTTAGCATTAGGAGTCTCACACACTTTAATAAGGCATGATATAATTCTAAATAGACAAAAAACCTGTTTTGAAAAAGGTCGGGATGATGCTGCCCTATTGATTGCAAGAAGAGCAGGATGAGTTTTGGATAAATGTGGAAATTTCCCCCTGTCTCTTTACCTGCAATTACCCTCTTACTTAACTTTCCTGTCCTGCAAATACTAGAAATTACGGTTTTGTATTCACAGCCATTGTGGCGATATCAAATGGATGATGAAAATTTACCTTCCATCACGCTAGATGTGGAAAGCTCATTTCTGTTTCTTGACCGACCACCCCAGGCTCAGCGTACACCGCCTGCTTTGTAACTCACTTTTGCTGCTGCTTCTCTCTATTGTTCCTTTCCTAGACTCCCTGTCCATCCTTCTTCAGGAAATCATTATCGCTGTTCCTTTAAAGAACGTATATGAAGCCACTAAACCAAAACCCCCAAAAGTAAACTACGTGCTCTTATTTTAAGCCTTCCTTAGACTAGTGTTACCTAACCTTCCCAGACCCACGGGCAGTAACACTGGCTCGCCAAAGCAATACAGGCAGCGTTGTACTCTGCCTTCTGTCAGCCTGGCTCAACGAAACGCCTTCGCATGGCTACAAGCAATATTAAAAGATCTGTGGGCATCTTCCTTTTTTCAAGCCATAGGTTCAGGATTACTGACTATTAAAATACATCTCTGGAACGATGAGACGAAAATTTTTTATTTTAGCTGATTAATGAGGTTTCACTACCAGCTCAGTTTAAAGCCACGTCAGTACTCGAGCTTTTATAAATATTAACCCTTTTATGGGCAAGCTCAGAGCACTTCACTAACATTTACAGACTTAATCCTACAAACCTTCTTCAGGAAAGTTATTAGTTCTGCTGCACAGTGGGGAACACAGAGAAGTGCGTGGCAGTACACGTCCCCACTGCCGCAACCGCGGTCCTGTTTAGGACGAGTTTTAACCACAGCACTTCGAGGTCGCTGCTGCCCGCAAAATTATTTGGCAACTTGCAAGACTGAGTTTGTGCTCGGTTCCCAGGTGCCGTGCTTCAGCCGGCTCTGCTATCAGCTCCGCAGCCTTCACGGCGTGGACACAGCCCTCGTGAAGGTCATGCAAGTCTGCTGAAGCCCACAGTTGCATTTCCAGGCTTTCAGTTCGAAGTCTTTCATTCCAAGATTCATTTTTTTCCATTTCTTTTTCCCTTCTTTCCCCTGCCATATCAACCTCAGCATATTACAGAGCCTGCTGTACTGTAATTGTAATCCAAGGAAAAAAAACCACGGGTATTTGTGTAACTCCTATGCATCCTAAATTATAATTTATGACATCTCCAATACAATCTGTGATGCAGATACAGCCTTGAAACCATCAGCTGTCTTGCATTTTACGGCTGATTGGTATCCTGGTCAATAAGGAGCAAGCGCATTCCAGCTGGAGAGCAGGCATGTTTGGGTTGTGTTGTGGGTTTTCCAGATTTTTAATAAGAGCAATTTCTCGTGCCTTATTTGATCATCTGTTATACTAAACATATTAAATCCATATTAAACCTGCCTAAACCCAAATTTCATTTTAAAAAGGTGAAAAGTCTGATAATTATTTTAAATAAAATTTGCTCTATTAGAATCAGCATATGGTAGTCATTTATAAACATTTGCTGCTGGAAGACTGCACTGATTGCAATGCCCATTATGCTGCCTCACATTAAAATCACAATATATAATTCTATGTCACAATGATGCGGCCTCCAAGTAGAAAACACAGCTTGAAGGCAAGAAATTCTTTTAAATTTTAAATTAGATTTGCAGGATTCAAATTTACTGGTAACTTAATATCAAAAGCAAAGCAGTCCGGGATGGCACGCTGCAACAGCTCCTAGGAGCCTCCCATGTAAAAAACCCCAAACCCGTTATGCTCTGGTGGGAGCCGTTGTATCCTGCAACTTGACAAAAGACTTGCTCTTTCTGACAAAGCTCTTCCATTGTGTCAGTGAAAAAAATCTTACCAACCAAGAGAACCAATGAGTGAAACGAGTCCCTACGCAGAAGCACTGTGAGAAATTAACTTTTTACAGATTTTTTTTGAGAACACACAAACCCCAAAATTTGCCTTCATCTCTTATAATGTTTTTACTTTATTTTTGGCTTGTCAAGGGAAAATTGTATGGTAGGAAAGTAAGACAATAATTGTCTGTTTTGGGGGAAGATGAAGAACAAGGGCTGATGTGATGACTGGCAGGATACAGAGCTTCTTATAATAGTGTTATTTTAGTGAGAAGAATGGAGAAATGGTTAGTGTCTGCTGCAAGGAACACTCTTCAGCTGGAGTGAAGAATAATCGTTAAGGCCTGTGGGAGGCTGCTCAAGAATGACGGTTTCCAGGCGAATGGCACAAACGTCTGGACACCGGCAGTAAGGGCACGGTGCTGAGGAGGGGAGGAGGACCAGTCGTCGGCCTCAGCCCTCTCTCCTTGGAGAGCTGCAGGGAAAAAGGTCAAGGGAAGCTGGAAGGAGAAAGGGGGAAATCCCACAGCTCCCGAGGATGAAAGACTCTGCGGTGATGACCGCAGCCGATCTGGGTTATTTCGAGGCCTAGTTCATCTTTACTGTGAACCTCGCACAGGTACGTAAAAACGCACTACCCATCCCTCCCAACCCCTCCACCCACCCCAAAACACCCTCTGAAAATCCAGCAGAATTTGGGCATATTTGAAAAGTCACGCCCCTTATTTAGGTGCTCGGGCAGTCGGGAATCTGGTCTTACACGCTCATGTTATAAAAACATTTGCTGAATACTTCTCTGATGAAAGCGGCTTTTGTTTCAGCTTGAGCTGACACCCTATTTCTGGTTTTAGAATGGCTACCATTTCTGGATTAGGACGATCTAATCCACGTTGCACTTTGTAACAAAGTCAACACCAAAACCCACTAAAATGCACTAACAATGAGTGAGCATTAAAAAGCAGCAGAATGTACAACATAGAATACTCTACGCTTTATGGTCGTCACTTACTTCATGGCACTTCAGCATGACCCTCTTCTGACAACAGCAGTCATGAGAGCAAATAAAAATGACAAAATGGAATGACTGAAACACTGCAAAAATCACTGACAAAGCAAGCAATCCTGTGAAATTGGCTGACAAACGGTTAACAAAATGAAATGGATCTAATGGGACAGCAGTAAACTGAAAAATCAAGGCTTGAGAATTATCCCACAAGATACATATTTCATCATCTAGGAATCCCAGACACACTTTACAATAAACCAAATGTAGGATCAGTCCCTATGCGGGACTCACCACTAAGTTCAGTTCTGCCTTACCTGTTTGTGAAAAAATAGGAATTTTTCCAGCTCGTCATAAAAAAAAACATTCAGAGAGGGACAAAATCCCTGGCCATAGGCAGTTTCACTTTTAAAACTTGCTATGCCAA
Source organism: Burhinus oedicnemus (assembly GCA_008921705.1). Classification (NCBI taxonomy): domain Eukaryota; kingdom Metazoa; phylum Chordata; class Aves; order Charadriiformes; family Burhinidae; genus Burhinus; species Burhinus oedicnemus. The sequence goes on from VFFE01008092.1 coordinate 935,670, forward strand.
CACCGTACAGGTTACTTTTCCTAGAGGACCCGATCCTGCATGGTTAAGCATCCTCCGTAACTCCCACGTTTATAATGAGCATTTCCCACCACCGGGAGTGACGCCCAACCTGCCCCAGAGGCCCCGGGGACATTGTGCGAACCCAGCCAGAGAAACAGAAGCACCGTCGGAAACAGAAATCGTTTCTCCCTACGGCAAAGCTATGCATCGTTTTGGTACGGTGATGGTAGAGGGCAGCAGCAGTTGCTGTTCATTATTCCTTCTTAGTACGCTGGAGTCGTGGTGGAAGGATGCTGTTTTCACTGGGGGCTGTGTTTTTTTCTCCTTCGCAGCCACCGGGTCTATTCTGCGTTAATCACGCTGACATTATTCAGTTGATCTCGCAGGCTTGCGCTCGATCATTATGTTGCTAAGCGACTGCTGGGTTCACAGACAGAGCGAGCACTCCTCCCTTAACCCGATAAAAACCCCTCCATTAGTCTTCTCCCCATTTCTTTTATCAGCTCCATAGAAAAGTCGGTAGCCTCTCGAGTGAATTTATAGCACCGCGATATTTATAGCATCACGGGCGATACCGCCGTTACACGTCCCGTCCTCCCCGCCCCGCTCGCTGACAGCGGAGCATCACCTGCCAAGCCGCCAGGCGCCCCCACGCTGGGGTTTCCCATCTCTGTACCTGCGCATATCCACATTCGGAAACGGGAACGGAGACCAAAGCTCCTCATTAGGGCTTTAAGGTATTTGGGTCAAACGGAGCCCCGTATCCAAACACCCTCAACCTTTTCCGTAAGGAAGGATGGGCAAAAACGGAGGAGGTGATGGCTGGATGTTGTGGCCTGACTACAAGGGGTAAAAATTTCTATCACCAGCGCTGATCTCCGAAAATTCATATAGTAAATAAATGACGGCCAAAATTGGGAGTGGGATTAGGTCTAGTCTAGAAGCATCTGATCAAACCCTTTAATTACGCTTTAACTAGTACGAAGTAAGCAGCATACCCTTTCACTTCTTCCTCTTTTTCCTTCCCCTACCAGGCTCCTTCTTCCTATCCCAGGGCTGGTCACTGCTGCTGAGAAGCAGATGGTTTCCAGTCAAACGTTTCCACGCTCTATTTAAAAATCTTGAAACTCGGTGTCTCCATAAGAACCACGAAAAACTATAAATACACCGTGTAAAATTATTGCTGAACCAATGTGCAGAGAAAAAAAAGCAAGCTCGGGTCGTTTTTTAATGTAATAATTGAGAGAGAAATGCTGCTCACTACTGTAGAACAATCTCTTCCTAATCCTCATTTATCAAAAACATGGAAAGAAGATAATTTTACGGGTTTCTGTCGCAAGCCATTACCCAACTATCTACAATTTAATTCACCTCTATGCTACCCTAATGGGGCAATTGCCGTGAGTGACCTCAAACTGGCCGTGCAAAAGTGACTCCTAGTGATATTTAGGACTGCTGTCGGGGCTATAACTTCATGTATGTCCCAAGGAGGAAATACATATTTTTCATTTCGTCAGGCTGCCACTGCTGTGAACATAACCCAAGCCAGCCTGTGAACAATGTTCCTATTTATAACACTTCCCAATACCTCTCTCTGGCTGAAGGATACGAACAGGCGTACTCATTTTTCATCACTTTCCCTTTAGCAGAGCTAACGAGTTGTTCTTTAATTTAGCAGAATCCTTGCTTTCCGTGAGCTAAAATGCCTTCTTCCCTTTCTATTGCTACCTCACAGAAGAGGGCTACAAGCTCTACAATTGGTTGTCCGAGGCTTTACGGTATTAGAAAAAAAATCAAGAAACTTTAAGAATTTTAGCTTGAAACTTATAATATTAGCTTTAATACTTGGAATTTTGGCAAGATGGTATTCCTTGGTCATAATATTTGACAGCTTTGTAAAAGATTGTGCCAGTCATGCAGTTGGGCCAGAAAGGCTGTAATTTATTTAATTTTTTAAAAGATAAGGCAGGAGTAAAAGCAGTAAAAACCCCTGCCTTTGTCTGGGAAGCATTTGCCATGCATCCATGGCTTTTATGCAGGCACCTTTGAGAACAGAACTGAAGTGGAACACAGACAGTTCGGGGCATAAACATACATAGCAAAACAAGGAGAAATCGGAGCATTTTCTCCACGGTGGCACATTTTGCTATTAGCCTTTTGCTCCCTCTTTCACACTCTTTATCAAGCTCAGAAATCAAGGCCCTCTCAGCCGTCCCCGCAACGCGGAGCTGGTGAAGCTCAGAGAGAGGGGAAGGTGCCAGGTTTACATCTCTCTACCTCACTCCCGTTAGATGAAAAGGAATTGCCTGCAGCAGCTTTTTAAACGTACTTTTAATATCTGTAGATAGTTGGATCTCTTCTGCTGTCTCTGATTTATTACTTAGCTTAAAAAAAAAAATCCTGAGTAACCTTTTCTGATCATTTTTAGTATCTTCAATTCACCTCGTTTTCTGGAGCTCAATTAAAAAATGATGCAATCGTATCAGTTTTGAAAACAGAAGGAAACAAAATGCAGCCCTCTTACCTTCCATTCCCACCAGGAATTCTGTGGAGGTGTCATTTTCTTCCACAGTCAGATGGCAGCCAAGAGTTTTGCTGCTCTATGCCACTGTCAACTTTTCCTATGTATTAGCTTATAGGTTTTTCAATATGGTTCTGTCCCTCGCTCTAGTTCGCAAAAAGACGCCCGTTTGGGTTTACTTTTCAGGAAAGAAGTAGCATTTCAGCCACAATGAAAGAATGCTTTGTGTGGGTTTGTTTCCAAATTGAGCCTCTGCATTCCACAATGAAGACTATGTAATTTGCCAAAGCTGAGCTATAAAAATTAAAAAAAGCTAAAGGACAGAAAAGCAACATCACTTCTAACCCTGTCCAAGTCAGATCTTTCTCTAAAATGTGCCATATATGGGACTACTCTTGATTACGTGATAGTTTGCTTTTCTCCAATGAAGTGATATAGTAGTTTTTCAATTTTTTTCCAGCCTTTATGCCTGTTTAAATGTCTTTTCACAAAAAGATGTATCTCTATTTGCTTCTACTTTTCATTTTCCTCTCAGAAATGCAGTACTTCGACATATTTACAGTACGTTGTAGTTGCTAGCCTCATTTTCTAATAAAATAGGGATGATAAAGATCTCTACTGTAACCTGGAAATAACCGTCAGTTTAAATATAAAAGAGGATAAATAATGTTATATATATGAAGCTAGAGGCAACACGTTCATATGGCTTAACAAGAAAGAGACGCTCAAGCTCTAGCAAAAACAGTAGTCTTGAAGACATAAGAAAAAGAATATGAAACGAAACTGTCAGCGTCATCTGCTAGGCGAGACTTATGTAAATTCAAGCTTAGCGCACAACTATTGATTTTATGCTTGCCTGAGGTATTCTCAAATGTACGGTGTTCAGTTGCTGTGCTAACTTTGTTTAAAGACCGTTTCATCAGGCAGCCAGTATATATTGTTTTCCTTGTACAGTTCTCATTGTATTTTGGGGGTGTATTAAGGCTTGTCCTGTACAGGCAACTCAATTTCTACTCGGTTTAGTCAAGTGCCGCTGACAGGAATTCCAGAATTTCAGTCCTTTTCTTCCACCTCTTCACTCTAAAAATTGTAGAACCTCCATACCTCCCTGTCACCAGTTTGACCACTTCCATCTTGCAGGAAATAATATAATTACCTGACTCGGAGCCTTTTGATCACGCTGTTTTCTGAACGAGCAATCATTTGCAACCACCCTTTCTCGAAAACCAAATTAGCTTTACAAATGCAAAGAATGGTAGCTTTTGAAAGGCCGAGTTAGTTATTACCCAGCGGAAGAATTCCAACAAAATTTACTTAGATGGCATACTTTTTAAAAACAAAGTCAGCACTGCATTTCTGCAAAGAAAAAAGCATTTCTAGGGAGCAGTCTGGGCCAAACAACATGCAATACTTCAGTAAAAGGTACATTTAACCGCTGTATGTAAGGGCAAACCATTCCATAGCACAGAAAGAAATACCTCAGGCTCTCAATGAAACTAACAAAATCACCTTTTTTTTTTTTTTCATAAGCGTGGATTTCATGATATTATATCCATATTCCACGCAAATGTGACTGCACAATTACTTGGACGTTTACCCAATGGTGTCTGTAAGTTCCTTATCACTGAAGTACCTCTCGCAACCCCCTTCTAGGCAGGCGTATGGCACTGCTCTTGGGAGAAACGAGCCAGCCCTTCAACCTGCAAACGGCAGAGACTTCACCAGCAAGCCTGTGCAACAGAAAGTAGGAACTTAAACCCCCCGGTACTGAGCGGCGGAGATGCTAAATTAACTCTTTAGCAACAGCATGAATAGTGCAAAGTGATATCAACGAGTCATTTTTCTGAGATAGCTTTATACCTCATGATCAAGGGGATTAGCAGAGGTGTCAGCACGAGTCGAATGACATCACGCAGTGAATGGGAATTAAGCCTAGGCAAAACCACTTTTTTACCTGTTTGAAGCCAAAATAAGCTACGGGACTGAAGAAAAATTAAATTACCGCCACATTTTAAAGATCTTTTTTTTTAAAAAACAAAAGTATTACTTAAAAATAAATCTAAGTAACTCACATCAAAACAACTGAAAGGTTTGTGGAAACTGTCTTTGAAGCTGGAGAAGACTGAGCAAGCTCCTATCCTACGGTGTAGACTACAGAAACATTGACAATGTTGAAAATCCTTCCCCTCTAAAATTGGTCTACTCGTTAAGCAAACATGCACGATAGAGTACATTCTTCTTTAATCTAGGTGATTTACAGGGGAAGTTAGTGAAGGGATGGAAAAAAAAAATCAAGCCTTTATCAGAAAATTATTTGGTGAATTACATTTACCTTGTACTGAGACTCGCAGTTTTTGTTCCAGTAGGTGACTCCAATCCTTCCCCTGGCTTTGAGGATTTCTCTCTGTTCATTTGCTGGAGTATTGAGTTCAATTCACTAATAACATTAGCCTTTGGGCCTGAGAGAATTGGGCTTTTCACCTCCGACACGTCACCCCATAGCTTAGATGTCCTTTGGGGAACAACTTTAGCCATATTGGGCTGTGCACTGATCGGAGGCGGGGGCGGAGCGGGAGGAGGAATAACAAAGCTGTCTACAGTTTCTTCAATTAGCGCGTCCTTGTAAAGTGCATTGCTTTTGTTGATTATGGGCTTCATTTTTGGCTTAGGAGGTACTGGGGGTTTGTCCACCAGAAATGTTTGCCCATCTGCATAGACTGTACAAGTATCCACGTTCTCACCCCCTTCCGAGGATAAGGTAGAGATGCTGGACACCGTTGAGATAGTGCTGGTTGTCTCTAAGTGATGGTCACTACTACTTCGACTGTCTACCTCCTCAATCCCAGAGTCAGTGACGTTATCAAAGCTGTCAGGGGGTGGCAGAAAGGAGGCAGGCAAACAGTTTGAAAGACCCACTTGCTTTTTACTGTCTAAGGAATTTGTTGACTGGCTGGGGGCAAACGGCGCGGGTGAAGGCGTGCCATTTTTTCTTTGCTTAATCAAGTCCGTTAGACCCGAACCGGGAGCTGCACGGTCGTCAGGGATATCAAAGCTGTTGGCGAACTCTAAGGGGGGTGGTAGTGGCTCAGTAAAAATAAACTCTTCATCAATATCAACTGATGCTAAGGGTGGCGGAGGGATGCGGAACGGCAAGATGACAGGGTCGTCGACAGAGCTCGCTGCTACGATGGTTTTGCAGGGAGATGCCGGTGGCTCAGGCGCAGCAGGCACGTTCAGCTCACCTTCCGCTTCCTCGCTCCCCTCTGGCCTCTCTGTCGGGGAGTTTTCGGGGTTCGGTTCCATTTCAGCACTCTTTTCCTCTTCATCTTCGGGCGCATCATCTGACTTGGCTGTGTCCACGGTATGAACCATTAACAAGCCAGCCGACTTTTGCTGCGAAGTATCCACAATGTTTATCAACATGTTTTTCTTCTCCTCAGCTTTCTTTTCTTTCCCTGCATCTGTTTCGTACTTGTTCTCGGTCTCCTGCCGTCTCAATGGGCCACGAGTATTTTGCCTAGTGACAGTAGCAGTCACAGGAAAAGTCGTTTCAATATTGGGTCTCAGCTTTGTATCGATGTAAAGCGGTTTATTAAGGTCAGCTTTAACAGCGTCTCCTTTGCCCGGAATCTGCTGTGTTTGTTCTTTCATGGCTCTGTCCCTGGCAGAGAGAGCGAGGGCTAGCGGTGAGTTTGGATCTAATAGCTTTCCTGTGACCGGGTGAACGTAATTATCTGAGCTGGATGCATTTGTGGACTTAGCTGCCGCTGTACTGTTTTCAGTACCTTTCGTTTTGGACGAAGCGTTTAATGTCCTTGAATCACTTTGATTGCTGGGTTCGCTGCTATTAAAAAGATTTTCAGGCTCTCTAGGTGCGGGAATCGGAGATGGCGACATAAGCTGTCTGAAACCATCTTCGCTACTAAACATTGTTTCATCTGTAAATTTAGATTGCCTCATACGTGGTGTTGGCGGTGTTAGCCCAACATCCTCATCTCCTAGGTCTGTGGAAAGGAAGGCTGGAGAATTACGCCTTGCTTCCAGCCTCTTTTCCCTGTCCCTCACTGCTCCAGCGATGGCTGCTGCAAACGGACTGCTGACACCTAAGCTATCGTCGGGTCGGAGTTGCCCGGGTTGCTCTGAAGACTGAGGATCGATTTCCATGCTGCTCCCTTGGCTGCTTTTCCCACTGCTGCTGGTGGACGGCTCTTTCACAATAATTGTCGGGATTGGAATAGAACAGGTCTTTTCTGGACTGTCTTCAACGTTGGATTGTTTCACCAGCATCCCCTTCCGCCTCGCTGGTTTGGCTGGCACGTAAACTGCTTTGCTTGCAATCTTCCCAACCTCAGAATATGGGTTTTCTGGCATCTGACCCCTCTTGTTCCTGAAATTTGCCTGAGATGCGGCACTCCGACTGTACAGGTCTTCAGAGTCCAGAGAGTATCGGTCCAGTTCTCGTCTGTAATAGATCCCTTTGTCCCTTATCATTGTCCCCACATTCTCAGGCCTAACCAAAGAAATTTTTGAACCTGAATTCTGGTTAAACGGAGGCTTAATAGTTCCATAGCTCCTTGATGTCGGGGATTTGGGCGAGTTGTACAGAGAGGGAGAAGGTGGTGGCGGTGAAGGAGGTAAGGACTGTGGTGGTGGTGGGATATCTTCAGAGGTGTCAGGCATTGAAAGACTTCTGGTAAACTTCAGCATAGGAGGAGCCAAAAACTGCCGTTCTTCCTCTGTTATTCCTAAAAATCAGAAAGTATGTTTAAAACACTGGGATTCCTCATATTATTTCTGTATCCAACCTAAAATGCCAGGGTGCATTTTACGTGACATGAGGCATATGCCAAATTACGAAAGAGGTCTTCTGGTTGCTTCCTACCATAAGCATTCTTTCTTGTTGAACTTCCAGAGACCCAGATGCCAGAATTAAAAAGGATGCTACAGAATTTTAATTAAACTGATCACTGATGTGTAGGCAAATGTTTTGGTTTTATGTATCGTCAAGGTAGCTGTAGAGAAGCACATTTGCTTTGAAAATTATTGAACAGGGAAGACATTCTGTGCAGAAGAGTAGCTTATGCCTTGCTCTAGCACTCTATAAATGCATATAAGAATGCAACTTAGAAACCTAATGAATTTTTAAGATGCATTTGAAACTTAGCAAAGGGACTGTGAAGATTCTATTGGGGAAAAAAATAATGTTTCATTTCAAAAGATGACATTATATTATTACAAATACGGCTTTTAACATAAATAAACTGGATAATATTGGGATAATTTAGATGCTAATTTTACATCAGCATAATGCGTTATAATGTGTTTCTAAATTGATAAATATAACTTCTAAGATTACTACCAAGAACAAAGCAAGCCCATATTTGGTCTGCTCTTTTCTTCTCTTTTGTAAAATCATCTGTTGTCATCATTTGGAATGAAAAACAGGCAAATTTCATTCCATTTGATCAATAGGGATGCCTTTGTAAACTACACAGCATTACAACACTTTTGCCTCAATAACAAAGAAAAAAGGAATAACGTTTTGCCCTAGGTAATGCATCGCAATGGGCTTGTACTGATCTTTGTTTTGTTTTTTCCTTCTCACTGCCTTTCCTCGTTAGAGGGAACATTCTAAAGAAAAGAATTAAATTATAATTCCATAATACTTGCTTACTGCCATCAAAGCAAGATGTGGAAATTATATTATCTTACACACAAACTTCTTTTCTCATGAACTTTGTATAGAAATTAAACAGCCATTCACTGAGGTAAAGATGTTGGAGAGATATGCTCTAAGAAAGAAGCAAAGTGACTAAAAGTATGCCATTAATGCACAAGCAAACTATATGTGAGAAGCGTTTTACCTATAGATTTTTGTCTTCTCATTGTACCCCGAGGTATACCCAGAAAAGGACCTTGAGGACTCCCTGGTACAGTGGGCGTCATCACAGCAATACCCTGTCTCTCATACATGGACTACAAAAAAGCAAACAAAAAACCCCACAGGCATTAAAGCATGCAAGTCTTTCTTTCTCTCACATGTAAATAACTCAACTGTCGTATCTGCTAATTCACTATCGTTTTTACTTAGAATTCTTATGGAAAATAACAAATGTGGTATTATTCTGGGGAGGAAGGTGCGAAGAAAGGGAAGGCCGGGCTTTATTTACACATTATTAAAATGACAACAGCTGTAAGTGGAGTTAGTCGTAATTATTTACAAGGCAACACATTAAGTTTCCAGCAGATTTTGTGTGCTGTAAGAAAAATGAAGCATTTTGTTTCACTCACTTCCAAAAATCTAGCCAGACACTGCACAGCTATTAACGTTCCCCCCGCACCGAGCTGCACGCTCTCTTCGCTTCTCAAGAACAGACCTGCTCTCGCACACACTCGAGGTGTCTTGCACAAGGTTACGCTGGCAGTCAGCAGCTCAGCCAGGAACGGAGGAACACCACCTGAATCCCAATGCTCTCGACTGTCCCTCCTTCTTGTAGGTCATTACAAAGCTATTTGTTTTCTGCCTCTTAGAATAGCCTTAATTTCCTTCCATCCCAAGCTGCTGAGAACAGCAAAGTGCTGCTTGTATCAGGACTGATGCTCTTTCGGAGGCGTGGGTAATGGAAAAATACATCTAAAATGTGATTAAAACAATTATTTTTCTCACATGCGAAGTTCTGGAAGAGCAAATTCTGCAATTGAGTAATCCAATTTGAGAGTCCTGGAGTTTAAATTTTTAATATGTGCTATAGTATGAATGTCAATTCTTCCCTTGCAAATCATCATGTATTATTTAATCAAGATATTATATATGCCATTAGGAATGATAAAAAAGCTGCAGTAGGAGAAACCTTCGCACGAGTGGAAACTGTGTGGCTGCAGTAACTCTGGTGCTGAAACTGAACTGGCATACCTCGACTTTCAGCAACGTTTTTTAGCTCGGGTTTGGTGTCCTACTGACACCTTCAAGCTCAGAACTTACGGGGGCGTCTCAGCAGCTGAGGTTACAGGCAGAACAAGTGCACATCTGCTTGAACAACCCTGGGGTAGCAATGCTGTTGATGCGACGGTCTCAGAATAAATACAAGGATATAATGAGAAAAGGTTTCTGGGGGTACAGAGACACTTCTGTTAAAAAACTATTAGAAATACAGAGCAGGCCACGCCTTAATAAGATCATAAAAGCAAAATGAGTATATAAAGCAACGCTTGTAAATTCGTTTCTGTTGTACGCCCTGCACGCCGCCCAGAGACCCCCTGAAATGGGTTTCAGAAGCGAAAGCAGTACTTCGTAGCTACCACTCACATTCATATCTGTAGCTGAGGGAAAACATCTACTAGAAGGCCGCTGTTTAATAGTTGCCACTCTTGAGTCCACAGTTGCATTGTCTGCAATTCTTGATGGCTTGGAAACTGGTACTATTTCATCCACTTTATCTGTAATATAAAAGTATTCAGTAAAATAAATATCATTTGTCCAGAAACTGAAAATTTAAGTATTGCAAGGTCAAAGGAAGAGATTTTACTTTTCAAAAAAATGCAAAGAAAAAGTTTGTTTGGCATTTTAACAAGGCAACGCTTGAGCATCATAAGTCGTGCAAGCCGAGCACTTTTTATTGCTGCTACAGAACATGCATGCTTTAGTTTTAAGCCTGCATGCATTTAATGTTTACTTAGTGTGACTCGAAAAACAATCCTCTTCTTCAAACCTTCAAAATGTGAAGGGAGAATATCTATATAGAAATGGAAAGAAGACCTTTAGAAATAATGAATCTGTACAGCACTGTTTCAAATAGAGATAAGCAGACTGTACTTAGTCATCAGAATTTCAGTGATATTTTGGACAATAACAAGTACTCCAGAAGTGCTCTTTTATGCCTATTCTCCTTAAGTAATCACATCCTAATTTATTCACACGCTTGGATTATTAGATTAGCATTAGTAACTGCATCATTTGTTGAAATGAAACTTTTATATGTATTTTATGTTTTAATAACTGCGCAGTCTGGGAATGTACTTCGTTGTGGTCAGAAACAGACCAAACGGGCAAAGTCCAAATCGGAACCAGAACTTCCACATTTGGATTTGGGATTCTCATCTACCATATGATGTGATCATAAAATACGGGGAAAACTTTAATCAAGATCTTCCAAAGTTTAGAGTGTTAGTTTTAGCCCTGTCTCCAACTCTGGTCACAAACAAGGTTCGTCAGTATTTAATACGTGATGTTACTCCCTCAGACTGAAGACCTCAAAGTACCATATAATCAACTAATTATAGCCTGACAGCTCCTTTATTGCCACTTCTACTACGAAACTAAGGCATGGAGAAATTAAATGACCAGGCTAAGCCAGCAGAATAGTTTGATTTTTGAACCTGTACTAGAATCCAAAGTTGAATCACGCTAACAGGTTTCCTTACTACGCCTTCCATTGCATTTGCTTTCCTTCGAAAGCACAGACTGCACTCTATCCTGTTAATTTAGTGTCTTTTCCTTCGAAGTTTCACCAAAGTAAGGATTAGTTATAGAGCCCGTGGTATTTATGTGAGTGAAATGCCTTAGCCTGGCCCCTAGGCTTCCCCAATGTGAGCCAGAGCAACGTCACTTTTCAGCAATTAGATCCATCTCCCAAATGATCGATTAGTTGCTTCAGCAAACAAGGATAGCTACTTCATTAGGATAATACAGACTTAAAACCCCCAGGTTTTTGGTGGCCTAGGGACAGGGTTACTATGCCAAGTATCAGATTTAGGGATTTAAGTTTTACCTCTCACTGGAGAGCAGCGCACTCAGGGCCCTGGATATGGATATGGATGGGAATAAGGCAGGAGGAAAAGAGCTTTTGATCCCTCTAAACAGTAGACCTGGCTGATGCAAGGATGATATTTTAAATGGGAGAAGAAAAGAGGGAAGAACTTTTAGCCTTCTGGTTAGGAAGAAGGTTGTCCTAGAAGTGGATATTTCAGTGTCACAGAGGGTCAGGGAGCAGGCAGGAAAGGGAAGGTTGAGCAGAACCAGTAAGCTGAACGCTGTTAAAAACTGTCTCACAAGAGTAGTGTTGCTGTTGCTTTTCAATTGACGTTAGCATTCGATTCTTTTCATTGGTCTGCTTTATTTTTGTGTGTTTTAAATCATCCAGTGGAAGGAGAAAAGGAGAAAAATTCTTAAAAAACATCACATGTATTCAAAAATAAAACAAACTTCAAGTCACATTTCATAAGACTTTGTAATACAAACTGTGAACTTCTGAAAGAAAAATATCCGCACTTCTGCTCAGCAAAAGGCATCAGAAAGCAATGGTGTAACCATGAACATTTGACCTATACAGCAAAAATATGGCTAGACTGTAGACTCGTACTCAGGGGAGCTATCGCCAAGAGCTTCAACTGGGCAGAGAGTTCCTGTTAAGTCTCTCCCACCCTTTTTATCGTCCCAGAAGCCAAACAACTGGTCTTTGGGATACAGAAAGAAGGAAGTTTTGGAAACTGAAGCACTAGGTACTCAAAATCTGCAAATAAGAAATATCAATATACCACGTGAGAACTGATCCCCTTTATTTTTAACAGACACATGTAACCATATACCCATTCAGACAACAAAAAGCTACAGGGAAAGAGTGATGAGGCTATGACAGACACTTGGAAAGCATGAAGATACTTGTTCGGGGATGAAACATACATACCCTCCAACTGCACTGATTTTGCTAGACAATACTAGAAGTCCGATCCCAATTTCGGATCTGACCAAAATATCAGTTGGTACCAATTCTTAATACCAGCTACTATTTCCAGTTGGAAAAAAGAAAAACCTTGTTTGGTGTTAAGTTCATTGCAGGTTTCTGGTCTGTAGACAGGTTTCTCAGTCCTTCTCACCCTGTAGCTGCTCCCATTCAAGTGGTGCTCTGCGCCTTGCCAAGTCTAGCTAAAGCACTTAGAAATGGGAGAGCAGAGCAGGTTAAAGCTTCAGCTGCTTTGCAAGGAACTCTTTAGGGGTTCCTCGCGTAGTATTTCCAACGGCAGCACCGCTGCATCTGCGCAGCTTCTTCTTTTGCTCTACTGCCTCGGATCAGAAAGGAAAGGGAGAGCGGAGGCTGTAATTTTAAAATTAAGGAAAAAAAAAAAAAAAAAAGTATGTGAAGCTGCAGCGGCAGCCAGCGTGTGGAACGAGATTTATTCTAAATGGCAGCAGCTACGTGGCGGGTCCTGCAGAATACGTCAAAACCTTAGCATCTGGCCGCAACTGCACCACGCTTTTGAAGTGAAAGCACTATGTAAAATAAAAACATTCTCACTGTATTGTCAAACGTCCTAATAGGCCAAGAAAGTTAACTGGCTGAATCGTATTTAGCTTCGTTCAAACTCATCCCAAAGAAGTAAGACGTAAGCACATTGGGACAAACTTTCGCTTGCCTTTGCCTTTAACTAGGCGGTTCGTATCCCCCGTACCAGTGTGCAAACCATGAATGCACCAGAAACACATGTTCAAAAGGCCGCACAATCTGGAATAATTTGTCAGGCTTACTAATCGGCTTCTCTCCCAACCTCCTTGCGAGCTTCAATACTCTGCAGCATGCATTTCTCGTACCAATGAGAGGGGACTCTTACAAGCTTGTGTTGGGAATTCTCCGAGGATACCTTTACAATCAGTTTTAACAAAAGAGTTACAAAAAAGCCACAGAACGGGTGCAAAAATTTGCACTCGGTGTGAGGGGTGTCGACAGCGTGGCCGAAGAAGCACGCCTCCAACGGTATTCTTAAAAGGAACGCAGCTGGGTATAGGTGGAAGGGAAGAAATAGTCTGCAGTGGAAAAAGCCTAGGTTGGAGGTTGGCCATGCCAGCTGCATTTCATCGTTAAACCGATCATTTAGCAAAGTACAGCCACAAGCACGCACGCGCACACACACGTATAAGGGAGCAATTTGTGGCTGACTGGCAGAATAACAAAATGCTATCTATCTGCTTTATTTTGAATAACTTCCGTCTCGCAGAAAGACAGGGAAGAAGAGTCTATGGCTCACTGGACAGAGAGCGCAGCTCAGCTGTAGTCACAGAAGAGGATTTTTAGGCCTACAATTATTCTCTAGTATTTGCCAGAGGAGGAATTCATCACTGCTTCGCCACATAAACTCTTCTGAACCTTTACGAGAAGTTACAACGGTATCTTGAGAGTCAAACACAGGAGCCATGCTACACCTGTGACAAGTAGTTCCCACCGCTCAGGGGGCTCCTGGTAACAGCATCCTTTCGGAGAACTGTCAGGGATACCACATGTATAAGCCAGTCTGATGCCTCGGCATGCATATAGCAATTTGAGTGCCACTATATTAAATTCCCCCGAGAGAGGCAGCACCAACAGATATAAAATAATTTATTGCAAAGTGCGTTTCCATCTGCCCTGTGGGTTCCCAATGGCACCCCTGCTCTGCTCAGGGTGCCAGCCCTCAGGAAATTAGATGGCCTAAAGGCACAGAAAGTAGTTGCGTTTTATCAACATGTAGGTCGTCTCTGATGAAAAACTCTTAATCACAGACATAGTAGCGCAGTACCCAACAGCATGTCGTGACTTTTACGTTCTCAAGAGGTCTGGCTGCTAGGCAAGTTGCTTTTTTTGGTCTTTTTCTTAAATAATTAATATCTGTGATAATTACAGGGGACAGTCTCCTCCTAATAGATTTGTTGCAGGAGATGGCTCTTATCCCCACAGAACACATTGCTTAGTCACTCCTGTTTCAAATCCCCAGACTCTCTCAGAGGAAAAATTATAATGCTGCCCATCAAACCACCAGATCCATCCTGAAAGGAACTTTGAAAATGAGAGTCCGGTGCCTAGATAGATCTGGTGGCACGTCACTATACAGGCCCCAAAGGAGAAATATGAGGTATGATCCTGGCAACATTACTTATCGTACGACATAGCCAAGACATGTGGATTAGCTCCACCGAGGGTCTTAGAAAGTGAGCTGGTCAGACCCACAGAGGATAAGAATGATCATGATCCGGTACAGGCTAACCCCAACACCTCAGGCTGGCATGCCAGAAACACCAGGCAAAGACTGATCGAACACAGTTTTGGAGGCGAGTATTGCCAAGACCTGTATATACTTACCACCAAGTCCAGAACGCTTGCTCAGAGGGGATGGGATAATGGAGAAAGAAAACTCAAAAAACAGCTGCCTCAAGAAATGACTTGTATTTGTAAGAAAAGCAATGAATGCCTGGCACAGAGTAAAAAAATGCTCGTATGAAGTTAAAGTGAAAGAACAGAGGCAAATGTTCTTCAAATACTAGCAGCACACATCGTTAACAGTGCAAATATAAACTACAAAATGTTAGACTAATCTAGTCAGCCAGAATACAATGTCAGCCAATGTAGGAAATGGTTGAATTCTGCCACCGATGGCCTTATGGCTAAGAATTAAAAGGACAGGCACATTAAAAAAAACCCTAAAAATCCTATGGTGTGGTTATTTTTTCTTCCCTCCCCCTTTTGCCTGGCGTGTAGGCATGGGCAACGAGGCCCTCTCGGTTATGGCTCTCTGCAGCCGGCCACTGCGACAAGGCAGCGTGGCCTGCGGTGGTTCTCGAGAGTCGCTCGTCCCTTCGGCCCCTGGTAAGCACACAGTGGAGGATGCCACTGCGTCCTCACCAGTCCATGTCGAGGCACAGGTTAACTCGACATGAGGGGTGGCTCTTTGGGAGATGCGTGTTTCAAGGACCTGCGTCCTCGGCTGCTTGAGGAAAGCTAAAATCTCTGACAGGTAGTTATGGATGGCTCTTGTGGAGGTAGCCACAATGCCCAGCTGCAGCTCCATACGGCCCATGGACTGTGACATGAGACCCATGGACTGTGCATGCTCCCTCTTGATATTTTCCAGCAGCTGCACAATCCTACTGTTGGTTTCCATCAACAGCTTCTCTCCCTCTGTTAGCTGGGGCTGCCCTCTCCAACCCCGATCCCTAGGGACAGGCTCAACACCGCGGTGCTCTTCATTCATCTCATCATTTCCCTCCTCCTCAGGAGAGTCACTTTCAAACTGAGGAGTCCTACTGAGTGACTGATCCCCGGGAGACTGTATGTCCATGGTACACTCCGGAGTCCGCGCTGGCGTTTGAAATCCCTCAAAATCCTCCCCAACGTTGCTGTGCGTTTCAGACGAGGACAACGGCCACTGCCAGCTCTCTGTGGTCCTGGCCGGCGAGTCTTCGTCAGAGGCAGGCACCGAAGATTCCTGTTCTTCGGCCGGCGTGGACGGCGAGCTCCCTCGGTGACGGCTGGCTTGCCCCGAGGATCCAGGAACCTCCCCATCTTGTTCCCCAGTGACATCTGGCAATCAAATAGAGGAGCAACAACCACTGTATCTGAGGCCAGGCAGATGGAGGTATCTACATGCATTGGACAACACATAGAAAGAAGCCAGTTGGGAAGCCAGAGTGTATGTGTTTGGGCAAACGGAAGGGCGGACTAAAGTTTAGTGACTGCATTGGGCACGTGGCACTTGACGTTATCAACCGCTTTTGGTATAAATGCACACTGTCCTGTACCCATAACACACACAGCCATGCTGCATCCCAAGGCAGGAACTACCAATTCACCTCATCGTGACTGTGACAGGAAATGTCAGTGAACCTAGCAAAAAGCTCACCTATGCACTGCAGTGGTGTCAGTCAGAAATCCCTGGGACGAGCTCAGGGCCAAGGGTCCAATTGAGCTTCCTGGGGTGCCAGATGTGCTCCACCACTGGCTGAGGGCAGCCCTTTGTTGTTCTGAAGCACTGCTGGCTATCTTCGCTTTTGTCCGACGTCTCACGTCACCCCCACCCCCAGTGCGCTCTCTCCCAAACCACTGCTGCAGCGCGACGGTGGCCGTCCACAGCATTTATCCCGCGAGCAATGCCCTCCCCGACATTGGCCAGATTTTCTCGTTCTTTTCTCCAAATGGCAGGTAACGCTATCTGAGGGCATTGCTCGCCAGGATCTCATCGTCTTCTGAAAATAAACTTAGTTTTGCCCTCCCCTGGCTACCTCTTCCCTTGCCTGAGGGCACAGAGTGGAAATCTGGGTGCAAGTGCTGCCCTGTGGCAGCTTAGTGTGCAAAGAGGCATTGTTACAGATGTTAACGAGGAGGAAATCACGTATGCGCTTACTCTAAATCCTCCCCTACGTAAAATGCACTCCCAAAGGCTAGAAACGGCCAAGCTTTTTGCACCCACAACGATCGCTGGCCCATAGTAGAGCGCGATCTGCCCAGCAATGTTCTTGATTACGTGAGGCAGTGGCCGTAACTCTCACCCTTTCCAGGCTTCAGGTGAAAAAATTAAAAGAGTCCGCTTTGGGTTTTTTTGGGGGGGACAATTTGGTCATCATAAAACAATCTGGGGCGGTTCTGGCTACCATGTTGCAGTAGGGTAGCCCAAAGAGCCGGCATTCCTCACGCTCAGGCAAGGGACCCGTGAGAGAAGCGCGGCTGCCGGTACGACTGGGACCTGGACGGCGGTGGCCGACTGTGGCTAGCTGGCTGGCCGTGCCGCTCACGCCACGGGGGTCTGAACGCCAGAGCAGAGTCACGCCTACTCTCTGGCATCCCAGCCCTGAAAAATGTTATTCTTTAAGGGTTAATTTCTGCTCTTTGAAACACTCGATATGCTGCTCTTCAGACCTCAGTATGAAGCCGTAAGCTTACATCTGGACGGTGTTGCTGAGGTCATGTTAAATGACACTTCTGGTTCTGTTTATGAATCAGGGCTTTTTTTGTCTGATTTTTAATTTTTATTTTTTATTTATTTTATGTGGTTTTAAACAAAAGCTCCTTCTGACAGACCCGAGGATCCCTCCTCCTATATACGAGTCCCTGGCTATCTTAACGTGGCACTCATTATTTCTGCACCCAAGTGCCTCCGATATTATTCTGCTCTAAAAGGGATTCTGTGTGGCTTAATATAATTATGATTTTTTAAATGCTAAAATAATGGACATTATTTGTGCATTTAGCATATTCACTACTTCAAAGTATTCACATTCAAAGTATTCACATTCTCGCTGTGTCTGGCTGGACTGTCCGGTTGCATGTTTTATGGAAAGTGAGGATGAGATTGTATTTGTAAAAAGGCATGAGCTCCTTATGAAAATGAATTTTAGGGACAAACTGTCATGCAATCATTGGCTCTTCCACTCCATGGAGATTTGAAAGGGACTGTATATCAACCTAACTGTAATAACTGCTTCTTCCTTTGCAATTCTTCTCCCCCTTTGCCTAATACAGCCGTAGCTGCAATCCTTCATTAACAAATCTCTTTCTCTTAACAACTATAGTGTAGGATCATGAAATTATTTCTCAGCATTTTCCTGTTTGAGTACACATGAAAAAAAGAACAAAAAACCAGGGGACCTACTTTTACCACACATAGCAAACACACATTTTCAGTTAAATTCTATGGAATCGGAGAAGGATAAGGGATCATATATATTCATCCTGGTAGAGCCACTGGTTATACAAAATGTCTCTGTGTTTCTTTTGACATGTCATCAGAAAATTGAAAACTCCATTTTCCTGACAAATGTTCTAAACAGAGCCCACCTAGCAATTGGTAAGTAATAGAACCAAACTGAATTAAAAGTCAAAACCTGAAGCAAAACAAAAGAGAAAAACTCCAAACCCCGCATCAATTTATGAGTATTTCTGTAAGTAGCATCACTGAGTTTAGTTAGTTCGAATTCAGGGGGATCAAAACGCTTTTGTTATTTGTGCATGTTGCCACATTTGCCAGAGGCTTGCGAAGAAAAGTTTCTCTGAAAAAGCATCACAAATTTTTGCCAAGTTCCCAATTCTCTATGAAAATTTACCACTCGCTAGCCTCCCGATCGTTATTTTCAGCCTCTCAGAGCTGAAGGAACAGCATCTGGCATAGGTGACCAGTAGCACAAATGACAAAGAGTACAAGCAAACAGTCTGTGAAAAGCCATGGGCAAAAAGTTAATTGTGGAACCTACTGGCGAATACTTATGAATAATGAATACATTCACAGGTTTTAGGATAGGTTTGTTAACTGGACTAGCAATGAAAAGGAGGAATATTCATGACTGTTATTATTCATAACAAAGTGTTCAACAACTCTAGTAACTCCGGTTTCTGGAAGCTTTGTGCAGCATTGACGTGGGGCATGGGGAAAACCGAGGGTGCGTTACAGGCATGGCCTTACACAAGCTTTCGGTCACTACAGAGCAATCGTGGGACAACTGCCTGAAGGTCAATGGCTGACACCACCTTGATGAACGTGTCAGTCTCTGCCCAATAAATCCATTCCTTGATGACCAAAGGTCGCCCTAAATTCAGACCAGATCTTGGTAAGATGATTGCACCAGCGGCTAGGCTGGTGCGGTGGAAAAGGTGTGCCAGTCACAGTAGGGGCACTGGGAAACTTGGTTTGGCCAGAAACTGTCCTTATCAGCCAGAGAAGAGGCTGACCGCTTTGAACAGCTGTCCACAGTAGGATTAAAGCTGGCTGAACAAATTACCTCAACTAACTGCCTTTACCTCATCTCCTTGGCAAAGGGCTGACTTTGGGAAAAAAAAAAAAAAAAAAAGGAAGAGAGAAAGGGCACTAAGACTGTCAAGTCATAATTGGCTACGGACGAAACTATATATCAACATGGTTGATCTTACTTGGTCGTTAATTGGCTTTAAAAAAAAATCTCTCTCTTTTAAAACCAAGCTTTAAATACAAAGAAGCACGGCTGGCTTCCTTAGGCGTGAAGCAAAGGGAAGAGGTCAGATTCTCTGATCTTTCTAGTTGTTTCCACCTTACACACCATTCCTACATGCAGCATTTTGCTCACAGTGATACATACGACTTACAGGCAAAATAGGTCACTCATGTCTTTTATAGATACCTTTATACCTAGTGATACCAGCCAACAAACTGTGACTTGCTTCATGTTCCTAACCTCATGGCCCTTGCTCTGACTGGGCATGACTCCCATTTTGATACTTAAATGACCAAGTAAGGGAATCAGAAAGGAGCATGCGTATGGGCTAAAGGAAATATAAACATCTGGAAGTCAGTGACCCACTGCACTTTAGCGTTTGGTCCCTGTGAATACTATGCAGCTATTTCCAACAACCACATGGGACTCACAGGTTTCTGAAGACTGGTTTTTCTTTTACCTCACTGATTCTGTTGTGTTTAAAGAAAAAATGAGATCTGTTATTACAGTGGTCCATGTAGTAGTAACTAGTGAACTTTCATCAAAGTCCTGGCTATCTTCCTTTCTTTCCTGTTAGACAGGTCCTCTGTTTCTGCAGCGAAGCCCGTAGCTGGCTGCCTGTTTGCACTGGGCTGATACAGAGCTTGGTCTGATGTGGTAGACCAGCAATTGCTCCTGGTGGCCACAGGAGAACTGCTCCGTCTTTTGTGCCTGCAGGGGTGACCTGTGGCTTGCCCGATCCTGTTCTGAACATGGTGATTAGAAGCCAGGATTATTCCAGCCTTTAGGTTCATGAATACGTCCATCATTTTGGAGCACTGCTATACCGTGCTGTCTCTTTGCACCACAACATTCATTCCCAGTGAGAGTCCTTTCAGTTTGTTATTAGACATATTTAGGATTGTAGCAATTATTGGGTCGAGATACACACAGAACTGAACAGTCGATTCAGCTGTAGGGATAAAGGACTGAGACAGAGGCCAAGAACAGAGCAGGGCTTTGGATATAGACAAACTTTAGAGACATCAGAGGTATTTCTTTAACTTTTGTTCACTGAAGAACATTTGAGATTTATGCCTGTGTTGTGCCTTACCTGCCACTTGGACTGGCAGTTGATCCCTCCCCTGAGATGTGCTGCTCTTTAAGAATCCCTCCTTTTGAAATCCCACCATTTCTGTTTCACCTCTGCTACTGGATCGTTGCCTTTTCCATTATCTTTCCTTTTCAGATTCCCCACCAGTGGAGCTGGACGTGAGGGGTGGGGTACCGTCTTCCTGCTGACAGGTAGGTGGAGATGTTCCTTGGCCACAACAAGTGGGCCAGGAGCTCAACAACAGCGGTAACACAGTTGGGGAGCTTCCTGGGACCTGCCTCTGCTGCTCTGGACCTGGGCCTCTGCCTGTATCTGCATCATGCCTCCTGGGGTGGGTGCATTTTTCAAACTGCTTAGGTACCAAGGTGACAGATGCCTTGTAAATACCTAAGATAGATACAGACAGAAACTGTACCAGGCGCAACCAGTTATGCAAAACTTCATACAATGCCAATTGCACCTATATGCTGTAGTATCACCCACCTTTTCTAGCATCTGCAGTCAACCACAGTCAAATATTTGGCACATGTGTTTTTCCTTTTGGAAAGTGATGGGAACACAGGACATTCATTCTTCCTTGGTGTCAACAGGTCTAGGCACACAGCCCTTAATGTCAGGTACTGCATGTGCACATATTTTGTTCCATCGCCTTCCCTAAATATGAGTTTGCAAGTTTAGTTTAATTTCTTTCATGAGCCGATAAAATTTGTTTCCTTGTCAATGATCTGCAAAAATCAGTTACATAAGCAGTACTAAAACTAAAGGGGTAGTCTTTACGTGTGCTGATTAAAAATGCATAGAGATTTGTTTAAACTACATAAAAATACGGTTGTGGTGTTGCTTTTATCTTATGGATTACGTTTCTTTTATCTTTAACTGCAAGTAGCTTGTTTTTAGCATAAAGAACAGGAGTCATTACACGTATGACTAAGTTTGCATGCCTGAAAAAAAAACACCCCGCATCTAAACCAGGTAGGTGCTCTTATTTACACTGTATTCCTTTCGGATTTTTGTCACTTCCCATACATATGCAAAAGACCTTGCCCTGCTTAGTTTGTAAAAGAACAGCTGGGAAGTAACTTGATAAATGCTTCAGGGTGAATGTCTGTGGGTGGGGAGAACTACGGGGAAGGACAATTTGGGCGAACAGTTCGTATGGAAATCTAGACAAGGCTTTCAAAGAAGCAGATGAATTCTAGAACAGCTTTCCAATACTAATGGGGTGGTAGCAGAAAGATGAGAACCTACTGGTTTCAACAGAAAGCTCAATCAGACTATAGAAGTTCATAGGATACTGTTGCTTGTCATAGAAGCAATCGTACTTGATGACTAGATCTCTAGTGCCTCTGGGGAAAACCAGGTGACTCCTATTTGCAGATGGTTAAAAATGGATCTCCGTTACATTAGCTATGCCCACCGAAAACTAGCATCTTCCTTTTTAGCTATTCAGATAGGAACAGATGTATAAAAATTCGTCAAAGACCAAAAGTAGGTGAAGTATAACTAGGCCTTCAACATACTGCTAAGAATTTAAAGACTAAACTCCGAGTAAGAATATTAAAGGTTAAGATATAAATCCAAATTTGTTGTCTATGATCATATTTAGAGGAAAGAAACACAAGTTCAGCCTACAGTTACATCATGTAAATGTATAGTTAAAAATATACAGATATGGAATGATTTGAGTTTTCATTTAGACAATTAGGCTAATCCTCATAAATCTGCCACCACGAGCACATTTTAATCTGGAATTCACTTCTTCCAGCCCCACCCCAAATGAACAATTTGCAGGATTGTGCTTAAATCACAATGCCAAAATCACATATTTACCATACTGCAAACAATAGGCAGAGAATATTATTTTAGCAGTTAGCATAATGAGGAAATAACAAAAGTGCTTTGCAATACAGTCAAAAACATAAGCCATTTGAAACACTTCCCTTCTATGAAAATTGAGTAAAAATACTTGTATGTTCTCTGGGATACGGTAAACTCTACAGAGTACACTAAAATCCAAAAAAGGGAAAATTATGTAAAATAAATCAGTAAAACATAAAAACTTAGTGACTAAAATTAATCATTTGACATTGAGTATCTATAAATACCATTACATGACTTATGAAAATTATTTGTATGTATTCACAATAAAGAACTAGCAAAACTTTCTGGAAAGAAAGTCTTATTTGTGTTTCTAGGGCTGAAAATACCTTCACATTAGTACATGTAAGTCACATTTACATATTATAATCACACCATCAAAAGGAATTTTAAGGAAGGCAGAAAACTGATAGGTTCAAATTCTTTCTATAGATACAATTTTCAAGTACCAGCTCTTTAACAGTATGTTCAATTAATGAAATAATTATACAGGCATTGAAAATGCACCTGCAATCCTGAAGCCTCACAATTCAGCCTACCTTGAAAGAGGAATGGTCATTGTCTAACAGTGGTTTCTGTTTAAGAACAAAAACAAAGCAGAGAATATAGTCAATACCCACTCCTACCCTGCAAGCCAGGAGGAATTTAAGCGGCAATTTGACGTTCTGTTTAAGAGACAGCATTTGAAAATTTGGCCTAGTCACAAAAGAAAGACAATCAACCGAAAGAAACCAAAAAGAAAGGTGGAGGACCTAGAGACACTCGCAGCCTTCTCTGTTCTTACTTACTCTCATGCTTCCACACCGAGGGGAAAAACCAAACAAACTATGGTGAATTATCTAAAAACATTTATTTTTAATTATATTAGAAATTAATTAACATGGGTATATGAACATTTGAAGGAAAAAAAAAAAAAGAGAGAAATAGCAGCAAAGGGAGTTTTGAGATGAGGGAGGTAAGTCCTTCATCTCCCTGGCTCCTGAAAAAGAGAGAGAACACATTAAAGGCATTGAAAAAGTTTTCCACGGCCCTAACTGTACCATGTTGGGAAACACATGCAATTTTTACTGGTCCTCAAGCACTCATGATTTTGAGTATGTGGTTAGATATTCAATTAATAATATCTGAGTATAGCAGTGACCCTCACATATGCCAACGTATTTAATTCGTTTGTTTCGAAGTGCTACAAACCCCACATTTTCTTTAACACTTACAATTCCTTTTCCAACTTCTTGTATACCATTGTCTTGTTTGGCTGATGCAGAAAGGTTTTGAAAACCTTTTCAATTACTGTCCTGTAGCAAAGAAAAACAAGTATCATCAAAGGGCGCTACATAATCAAGAATAAGCTGATAAATTCAAGATAATACTAGTGTAAACGAGGAGAACACCCACACAGAGACTCAGCTGACCTCTGCTCAGCATTCCCAGTGTTTTCAAAACATCAGCTAAAGCTGCCTACCTCAAGCACCATAAACCCTGGTTTGGAGAAGTGTTCAGTCCTGAGAGTTATGGGTTAATTTAAGATTCTTTGCCAAAAGTTGCTAACCAGCACATTGCCAGCTAGGTGCCAATTTTTTTTTTTCTCCTTGAAACATGCCAACTTTCAATACTTTTCTCTTACAAAGTGTTTTAAAAGCACATATGTTGTAGGCATGGTCCTAATCCTATACCTTCTTACACCACAGTGGACTCCTCACAAGTTAGACTACAAGTCATCGAGCCTGTTACCTTGCTACATCAACAAAAAGGTAGGGCCCACATTCCTTCACACATACACTTCACAAATTCCACCCAGAGTCACTGCTTTATGCTTGTGAAAAACGACAACCTGATGACAACCTTTATCTTATTATTATATTGCTATCTCATCAGAATTTCAAATATGTAATGCAAATCAATTACTTACAAGGATACCCTTCAAGAATTCTTCGTTAAGCCTGTTGCCTTTTGCTCTCATCTTCTGAAAGACAGTGTCTGCTGAAGATCAGAAAGCCTTCTTCCTACACAGAAGCACTGCAGATGCTGGAAACTATCAGAGGAGTCGGTGCTGTGAGTGCTGTAAAAGTTGCTTTGATGGTATTGCCATTGTTTCCTGCAGGCAAATCTCCATCATCAACTCCACCACAGTGAAATAAAAAAATGATTTTTTGAACCCAGACGTCTTTGTGAGGGGTTTCTTCAAACAGAACACAACAGTGTAAGCTAATCCGCTGGTTGGCATTCATTTATATATATTTGCTCTGCAATTTCATTGTTTCAGATGCCATTAGAATGTGCCACCTTTGAAACAATGGACGACAGGAATGGGATGAAGCGTGAATGCTTATTGCAGACAGAGCTAATAATATTTCTTTTGAATGCCATCAACTGATATTTTTCTAGTCAAATGCCGCTAAGACTTGATGCCAGGTAACAGGATTCTGCGTTGATGATATTACGGTTATTGTGTATCTGAGAGGTGGTACTAGCATCTAAACTCGTCAAAGGAGGAGAATCCTACATTTGCATTTGGCACTGTAGCCCACATCAAACCCCAAAGATCGGTATCAACACATATCAAGGGATTATTTTATATGGATTACCAGATCGAATCTAAGAACAAACAAACCGCTGCCGCTAGCTCACAACTGACACTTGTGTGACACTGACAAAGTAATATTTATTAATGCAGAAGAATTATTTATCTCGTCATTCCCATTTCACTATGACAATTTAGCCTGCTCTATGCTTCGTTTTGTACTTTCTCTTAGAGGATTTTTATATTAGGTTTTTAAATTAAACACTGTCCACTTTAGCTTTCAGTGAAAACCCCAAGCTACTCACTAAATCAAAGCCAGTTCCTGGCAGTAATAAAAGCTTAGGAGAGCATGAAACTTTTAAATCATGTATCTAGACATTTACAGATCTTAGTTTATGGATGAGTTTCTTAATTATCATATAATTTTAAAATTCTCCATCTACAAGAAGTTATCGATAAACAAGTTGAAACAAAAACTGAAGGACAAACCCTTGAAAAAGAAGCTTTTCTTGAGCCACATAAACTTTTTATGAACAGAGTTAAATTTAGTTTTTAAAAATATTAATTTTGAAACTCTAATGATACCTGTTTTCTGTAGTGATGATGAAAATTATGACCAAAAAATATTTTCTTTCAATGTTTTATTTTTAGAGTATTTTCAAATCTTAATTTTTATTTGCCGCATGAATATTTTGGTTATCCTTCAGTATTAATTACCTAGAATTATATTTTAACTACTGCCTCCAAAAAATTGCTGCTACAACTAACCCTTAGTTTACCTGCTGCCATAACTTACTCATTCAACAATTCCCGAAAACCTCCAAGTCACAAAAGAAAAAGGAAAGCTTCGTCCCCCTCCCCGATACCCCGCAAAATGCAGAAAGTAGCTTTGCTACTGAAAACACATCCCCTCCAAACATACGTTCTGAAGTTGGATGCTCTCTCTCTCTCTCTGAGTCAGGCAACTACTGCAAGCAGAAAGTCAGTGGCACAGAGGAAGTACAATTTACATTTTAGTAATTCGTGCTATGTAACTGCAGGAAAATGATAATGCTGTCCACGCCATACTGCCGTGAACCTGAGGATTTTATTACCTGTCTCGTTAGACACAACTGTTCTATCTTCTACCCTGAATATAAAAAACACAGCCCGTGTCCTTCCCCTCTCCTATCCTCCCAATGAACCAGAATCCCTCTCAAAAGACAACCAACAAAACCAGTCAAAGAGGACCACCGAAGCCATTATTTTCATCCTAATGCCTCCCTCACCTATGACCCAGAAAACTGAATTTTTGGTTGACAGAAGATTCTACGATAACAATGTAAAGATTTTTTTTATCTGCTGCCAAAACAGATTTTTCAGAGAAATACCAGTAGCAACAGGGTTTATTCTGTCATTTTCTCTGAATGGAGAATAGAAAATATCACTAGCTGGAACCTCTGTTAGCGACCTGAAAGGAGGTCAAGAAAGAGCAGAAAAATAAAGAGTGGAAAATAACCCAATTTTGTCCTGTTTAATGTTAAAAAGCAAAAGCTTCCCTGTTGAGAGAAGACACTGCCTACAGCCTAGCTTTCCTTTCCGTGACACTGAACTTTGTGGAAAAGCAGGACGGAGACTGTTTTACCAGCTATCACCCAGGGGCTCGGGGAGGTTTGAGACTCTTCCTTGGGCCAGACGCCATGAAAACGTGTACATGACACAATCCCTGCTCAGGAGAGCTTACAATCTAAGAAAGCAAAATGACATACAGGGGTATGGAAAAATACAGCTAAACACAAACAAACTTTGTATACATATATATATATATATATACAGTTACATTTATAAAAACTATTAAAATAGCACCGCTATTTCTCTACCTGTCCCTCTGCCTAGCCAGCATTGCTGAGACGATTGCTTAATAGGGATCACGGGGAGGTGGGTCTTTAGGAGGGATTTCAAGGAGAAGGTAGCGGCCTCAGGAATCAGTTCAGGGAGGGCACTTCATGCATACGGGACAGCGTGGTAGATGCGATACTGAAAACTTAAAATTGTGCAGAGCAGCATTTCTGCAGGTCACAAGTTCAAGTGTTGTGTGCAAGAGCCCTATTTCCTGAGACAGAGACGGTGTGGTTATGGGAGTAACATTTGGCCATTAAAAAGACAAGCGAAATCACTAACGTAGGACTACACTGAGGGTACGTTACTGGCCACGTGTTCTCTGTGGCTG
Organism: Burhinus oedicnemus; assembly: GCA_008921705.1. Taxonomy (NCBI): domain Eukaryota; kingdom Metazoa; phylum Chordata; class Aves; order Charadriiformes; family Burhinidae; genus Burhinus; species Burhinus oedicnemus. The sequence goes on from VFFE01008092.1 coordinate 962,594, forward strand.
CCAGTTAGCACAGTAACTGTGAGGAGATGGTATGGAAGGGTTTGGAAAAGAGTTGGATACAAAGAAGGGAAAGAAAGGCAAGATGAAGGAAGGAGACAAAAGGAAGAAATGTGGGGAATATTTTCAAATGTAGTCTTCTGTTTGAGTTCTTAGTGTGTTTGCAATTTATTAACTAAATAACTAAAAAACATATACAATAATTAATGTACATTTGACACCATAAAATAAACTGGACCATATGCCAACATTTACGTTATGTTATTATCCTTCACTATGGAAAGGTGAGAAACAGGTTAAACAAGAGACAAAATGCTTCCCCTTACCCTTCTTCTTCCGTACTGAAGCTTGGAAATAGAAAGGGAATGAACTGTGAATCAATTCTGAAGGTAATTTTTATATGCTAAATCCTTGTCTGTCATTTTGAGCACAAACATTTTTCTTCCATCTAAGAAGTTAGTCTCTGCCTTCAGGCCTCTACTATGCATGTATCTATCAAACCACAGCAGATAAACAGCTTGGCAAAAGCACAGTTTATCAGGGTTTATACCTTAACTATTAGAAATTGCTCCCCTGCAGATATTAGGGATACACGTGCAATTTTTCCTTTTTTTCTAGATGCTGTTTTAAAAACAGTAATTGGGGCAACTTATTGATACCAGGCCTTTCAAACTATGACAAGAGGGCGTTTTCAAATCTTTGCAGACTGAAGTGGAAAGGAGTCACTAGCACACATTATCTGCCGTATTTTGGATTAACTCATGGGAAAGAGAACAACTGCGATGGCCTGCTCAGTATCATGGAGAACAGAGTAGCTAAAAATACGTCAGTAAAACCGTAAGTAGAATTCAGAGCCAGACAAAGGAAGTGCCTGTAAAGACTGCAAGATGTATAATTTTAAAAAAAAATAAATAATGATGCTCTTTAGCCTGGCTAGAAGAAATTACAAAAATATATCCTCTCGGGGAGAACAAATGGGGAATTTCTATTTATCTTTTTCTTCTATTACATAACAAGGGACACTCAATAAAATTAAAGGCATCACATTTAAAACCAATAAAAAGGAAATACATTTGTACACAGTACATAATTAGCCTGTGGAGTTCTTTGCCACGAGACGTTATTGAGACCATGAGCTTCTTCAGTTCAGAAAAAAGATTACACATATATATTGATGAGAACATCCACAGTGTTCATCTATACATGCTTGCTATTTAATTTGCACGTATATGTTACGAAACAAATGCTTATTCATCAGATAGTTTAACGCATACAAAAATGTGGGTGTTCTCATAATTCATACAGATGTCCAATATATACACATATACATATAAAGATATATAAATTATATATAAATACACACATACAATCTGTGTTCTATGTCAGAAGACAACTTTTAAGTGATGACAGTGAGAACATTTTCTTTTTGGAGGCTGGTTCGGTTGTTGTGCAATTTAAGAATTCTTGTTCCTTCTGATAACAGCCCTTTTACAGGACAATTATTAAAATAGGTAGACCACGGATGTTCTTTATAACAGTAGTCATATTGTTTGCTAGGGTGGCAAATGTTCAGAGTATCATGGAACTGGTATTTACAGTCCTGTTGAGGAAGAAGACAAATTTCTGCCATGCTCTAGTACTACCACAGCTTTATTAGGGGACGTACACTTCTGGAACATGCTTCAGGACTATTCTTCAGAATAGTAAAGTCTTGCCACTCTAATATTTGCCCCATCTGGATAAAGATATGGATGGGAAATGTGCTTAAAGATTCAAGTATGTCCCATGGCTGCTAGTCACAAGAGTTGCAGTGGTTTCTGCCAGCCGATGAGAACAAATAGCAGATCAAGGACTCTAACCTCAACAGGGGGGTGAGAAAGCTCAAATATGATGGTCTTCACTGCAGAAGTGACTTTACTATTGATAAGCTATTTTCCCCTAGAAAAGAGTGCTGCTTCTCTCTACTTTAAGAATAGTATCTACTATGTAAGATTGAAAAGTAAGAGAAATAGAAGAACATCCTCCGTTTGAATTGCAAAAGGGGATAATGGAAGGGGAAAAACTTCTGTCCCCTTGGGAAAGTTTGTTGATAAGCCAGGCAAGTTTTACAACCCCTTAGCGCTCCATGAAAGGAAAACAAACCAAAACACCCAAACCCAAAAAGTGGCTCCAGAAATAATATTTTGCATTTCAATCCTGGAAGAAAAATTATGGAGCATTCACAAACTGCTGAAACCTTTAGTCAGGCTCCTAAACTTCCTGGCGCAGAAAAGTCACATTTTCTAAGATCTGTTAGAGCTAAATAATTAGGCTGTTTCATTTTGGTCTTCATTTGGTTGTTATACCATAGAGAAGACAGTAACCACTTCAGCACTCCTTTGTTGGTAAGAACTCCAACTGAAGCTATGTGACTTGACTCACTAAAGGACGGATGGCGTCCATCTGTCCCAGAAAATACTGACTTCCAGAGAAAAAAAAGTGGCCACAAGGCTCTGATTCCTTCCAGTTGGCCTTCATATGAGTCCACGCCAGGAAAAAAAATGATTATAAAATGTGAGTATTTAAATCAATGTAGGATTACATGGAAAAATGGTTTTATTATATGATAGACTCTATTAGTCTGCAATGAGGGATGTGGTTTGTTTTTATACCCAGTTATCACTTGTTAAAGACACTGTTCTAGTGTAATCACCATACCTAAATATGCACTGGGCTTTTCTCTTGGTATATATGCTCCATCATAACATATTTATGAGTCTAACTGCAGAAATTGTACTTTTTAATGACCTAACAGATTAAAACCAGGAAGAAAAGAACTATTACCTTCCTCACTTCTAGAAAATACATCAAAATTCCCAAAGAATTATGCATACCTAGAATGTGAATGATCAAGCAAAGGAACCTACAATCACATTTCGTAAAATTAGCAAATAAAAGACTGAATGCTCGATACCTTTTTATTACCAACAGCGAGAAGAATTAAATTTATATCATGCACATAGTTCAAAGTGATATCATAATATGCACTTTTTCACATCAGAGTTTAATGAAAACAAGTTGAAGTTGAAGCTGCTTTAACACTGTCAGCTTTTTAACAACAGCTTCTGGCAGCTTACCTTTATCCACTAATGAGAGGCCACAGAAATTTAAAATAAAACAATATTAGATGGACTGAAAATTTAGAAAGCAAGGCTAACAAAATATGATACGGCATTACTTTTTAGTAGATGTGCCAAACTTTGACGATGCATAAAATGTATCAACATTCTCTTGCGTAGCAGTAAAGGCACAAGTTTAAACAAAAAATTCATGCAAATTCATGCATATTGGAACTCTCCAAAGATGCAGCATTCTTAAACCCTTTTCTGTTCTATATACTGCACACAGTGCAGTTCCTTTTAGTAAATTTAACATATATACATAGACTTTATTTTTTTAACATTTCTATTAGGTCAGCATGCTTGTCAAAAAACACTTTCTTACCAAGCTCTTCAAGCTCTGAGGTCATTGACTTAGACCGCAAGGTCAGTGCAGTGGTTGGAGCTCGCTTAGGAGGTGGTGGGGCTTTGCATTAAACAGAAGGATATACAGTGTAAGTAAATACACATCTCTAAAACGCTATATTCACATACGCAATTTCATATTTATTTAAAAGAATAGGCTACATTAAATAATAAATACATACATGCTGAGGAAAAAACCCCTGAGATGCTTTTCATGTACTGAATTTCTGTACCGTTTCTACTTTTAGCGTAGGTTGCTTGACACATCAGCAAGCTTTTATGTAACAGGATACACAGAAACATTTAAAGCTAAATAACTGTGCACTCCTATTTTTCAGTAGGAAAAAGACTTCCTAGAGAAAGTGCCTCACAGCAGTTGTGCCCCTCCTTCTAAGAAATGTACATAGCTAAAAATCTCCTGGAGACCAGCCAATCTCTGCCAGGCTAATTTCATCTTTGAAGAAACTGTTAAATCTGAGAAATACAAGAAAGAAGATTCAAATTTATCTTAATAGTTACGGTGAGACTAGGGAAAACAGGTGATCCTCAGAATAAATAAGAGCTGAAAATATCAAGGCAATCATCTAGTAGAGAAACTAAAATCCAGCAGGTGTTTTAGTATGCTGACAACCAACATTTCCAGCAGTCAGAAAGGAGTGTAACATCAGAAAAGATTATGCTAACGTTGGTAGGAAAGTTGGAGATTTCCAGTAAAAAAAAAATGGCTCTGGGAGACCAGGTAAAATTCAGGACTCTTAAATGTTTTGGTCAATACTATACATCAGGCTACACCATTTGACAAAAGCTGGCAAAGCAGTTTGAGGGCAAGAAAGACTGATGGAGGAAAGAAGTATAGAATCAGAGAATGGTTTGGGTTGGAAGGGACCTTAAACATCATCTAGTTCCAACCCCCTGCCATGGGCAGGGACACCTCCCACTAGACCAGGTTGCTCAAAGCCCCGTCCAACCTGGCCTTGAACACCTCCAGGGACGGGCATCCACAGCTTCTCTGGGCAACCTGGGCCACCTCCATGGTGAAAAATTTCTTCCTGAGATCTAATCTAAATCTCCCCTCTTCCAGCTTCAAGCCATTACCCCTCATCCTATCACTACATGCCCTTGTAAAAAATCCCTCTCCAGTAGACAACATTCTTCCCATACCACCTATATCCACTATGTCAGCGTCATCCTTTCCCTGTTAAGCTCCATCAGCTTCTTACAGAGGCTTGAATGACAGTGTGTCACAAGAAAGCAAAAATGTAGCTCAGCTTCAGTGCCAGATATGAGGCTGCACAAGTACTGCACAGATGAACTCTGAGGTCTGCCCTTGCCCATCACGAGAAGTGACAACAAATCTGTGAGAGGAAGCGTACAAAATGCTGGATCGCTAAATGAGGCCGGGTACCTGACACCGGCCTCACCGCAAAGGAGACTGATGGCAAGAAAAATCCTTCCACGCAATTCCTAAGGTAACACGGTAATTGCCAGGTAACAAGAAAGGCCACCAACTTGCATCAAAAAGGGACAAGATTCAAAAGCTCATGTTTTTGGCAAATGACACATTATCAATAGGCGGCTGTGGAAAGATGACAAAGAACTGGGTTTGTTTTTATAGAAGCAATTTCCCTTTGGGCTGTATACAACAGCACTTTTATTTAAGGCCAACATGACAACATTCCAAAAGGCAGAGTTGAAATATTTGTTTAAAATGTGTGAATAGTAATTCTATCGAGCTAAAAATAACGCAGGACTGTGTTTGGACATGGTTTACTTTAATATAGCCTTTCCCCCCCCCCCCCCCCCC
>VFFE01008092.1:967917-1089016 GCA_008921705.1 Burhinus oedicnemus
GTTTTCCCCCCCCCCCCCCCAATGTGTTGGGTTTGGTTTTTTTTAATAAGCAGTACATGCCACGAACGCTCACGGTGTAGACAGAAAGTTTTACTCATGGACAGAGAGGGAGCCCTCGGCTGCCGGCTCTCGTGTTGAAGAGCTAGGCGGCCGTGAGTGACAATTCAAGAAACTGGTGGGAGGAACAGGAATTTTCAAAAATGTGATGCCGCTGTACTGAACACTAGTTAGCAGCAGCAATCTCTTCTGTTGAATGGTAATTATGAGGGCCTAATGACTTCCCAGAGCAGCTGTTACCTGAGCAAACTCAGGGGTATCTAAGGTGAAGGAAATAGTGCAAAATCCTTTTTTTTTTTTTTTTTTCTTTCTTTGGTCTTTTTCACTAGGTGACGTTTTGGTGGTGTTGTTTTGGGTGGGTGGGAAACACATTGACATTCTTAAGGGAGTAGCCCAATCTTATGATATAGGTGAACCCATAATCTCCATTAAAATTAAGATAACATCACCACCCCACCCCTCCCAGACTGCAAAACAGCCTGTCTGGTTTGTACCCAGACAACTCTTTCCCAAATTCTTTGTGGCACATGATGCTGTACTAACCCCTCTTGGAGCAGCTGCTCTCTTGCTAGCAGCCAAGGGGCAGAAAAAGCAGCTGCGCATGTTCTCTACTTAGGGGAGGAGGAGGGATTTTCCCTGGCTGGAACAACCCTTCAACTTTGAATTCACCTACAGGAATTTTCCCATTAAAATGCACTTTTTTTTTTCCTACCAGAATTTCAATCTAAACATATTGCTTGCTTTTCTTGTTCTTACAGAGGTCCTTCCTAAAATACGTGTTTTGCAAAATGGTAAGTTCTCAGTGATTTCAAGAGAAGTCAAACTAACCTCATCTCAAGTACGTTTGGAGTTAATTAATAAAAGATAATCTTTCTTTGTGCTTTTTCTCTCTCACTACTGCAAGAAATTGTACTACAAGATCTTCAAACATATAAAGGTATAAAGACCCACGAAGATGAAATTTCATGGCAAGCATGACAAGAGAATATTACTATTTGTCACATATTAATGCACAGGTCAACAGAATTAAATTACTCAAAATTAAATAAGAGAAGGGTATTTCAAATTTTGAAAGTGAAATCTATAAAGCAGAATTTATAAAACAGTAATTTCACGTCCATACTCAGTTTTCTGTGGAGCAAGACCAAAAGGACTCCATTAGAAAAAGAGAAAAAAATACCTTTCTTTCTAGCTGTGTCATCCGGATCAAGATTCCTGGTTACTGTGACAACCTTAAGAACTAGGTGATTGCCCCCTTGTCGAATCATGTTCACCACCTGCCTGTGGCCAACTTTCACTACATTCTCATTATTAACCTGCAAAGAAAGAAAATAGCCTTTTAGATCAAAATGCAGAAAACTTCTCATCTTTCGGTTTTAAAAACAGAAGAGGGAACGAACAGGAAGATATACAACTTCTAATTACTGTCTTTTAAAAAAACACATATTTAGGAAACAGTGTATAGCTGACATGGTAACAGGAAAACAAAGCTAGCTCTTCATGAAATACGCAACTAATTTCCTCATAATTACCAGTTTTAAAAAAAAAAGTTAATGAGTTCAACCAAATCTTTCCCTTTACGTATTTTATTTCCAACAATTAGCGTGCTACAACTCTGCATTTCATACACTAAAATTATTTCCTTAAATGACAGTCATTTTTCAGGACCGTATTATCCACAAACGTTTATATGCATTTTACGCTAACATAACCAATGAGATATTAAGAAGCTTTTCTTTTCAGATCACCTAGGAACAAAGATTTTTCACTCCGGAAGTAAACTCTCATGTCCAAGAGGCATTCTTTTATTCTGTGCACTCTCCTCATTCCCCAGCATTTTCCTTCTGCAAGTTTCTGGAAGGATCTAATGTCCTGGAAGCAAAGGCAACAGAGCCACGGCAGTCCAAAAGAGTCTTCGTGGGAAAAGATGAGTTAACTATATGAAGCCCTGACCAGCTATTATGGTCATGACAATTAAACTTTAAACTGCACTGCAACATTAAACTTCAAAATGTATACTCTCTGGGTAATTCCTAGCGCTACATCATCATTTTTGCTGCGTATGTCTTTCCATAATATTAATAGACATAGAAGAAAGCAGAGGCATAAAAACCGTAAGTAAGCATGGATAAAAGTTATTTACTTCTTCACTCGATCTATAAGAAGTCACTGAAAGTGATCTGAAACCTGAATGATAGCCGGGGATAAGCCTGAAGTGCTGCATGTGCTTTTTGAACATAAAAGAGATTGAGGAATGGAATCAGGGAAGAAGAGATGCTGCCAGAATACATGCTGGGAAGTTGATCTCCCTCCAAAATTCAACTGACTCAGTCGTATTTCACTGAGTTCACTCAGTGCCTTCCAAAATGAACAGTCATTTTCAAAGTAAGTGTTTTTAGCCTCCTCTATTTATTCTGACAGGCTGGGCATCTCACACTCTATAAAGAATTTACAGTTTAGAGCAAAATCTCTCATTAAATATTATTGCCATTTAGCAGAACAACAAGCGCAACCAGATCCACTCCCACTTGAAGTCCTTTTTTCACCCATGGTATCAAAGGAATAGCTTGTCTTTTTTCAGGCTTTAGCTGAGACAAAATGCATTATGATGGTAAATGACATTTTTAATGCAATGCTGCAGTCAAAAGTCTCCAAGTACGGTCCGTGTGCTGTGTCTGTAAGCTTGAGATGCTTTTTGGGACACTTTTTTAGTTTCATATACAGTGCCATAGGCGTACCACATGCTGAACATCCAGACCTGTTGAGCAGGCAAATCTGAAGTTCTCTCATTCTGTAGGTGGAGGATATAAAAGAATATCAATTTGAATAGGACTGTTGCCATTTTATTTTACAGATTCTTAGCATCTGGTATTTAATTCCAAGATTCTATTTAGCTGGACCAGTGGCACCAAATTTAAGCGGTCTAAAACATTTTAGCACATGGAGTTATCCATTTACTTCCAAATTCCTTCCTGTATTAAAATCTCAACCAGGTAATTCTTTTCCACAGCGAAAAAGTTCATGCGATTAAGAACTACAGAACGCATCTATTCTATCTTTACTGGAATTAAATTTTAAGATTGGAAGCCAGTACGGATTGCAATCTATCCCTTAATGCTGTCAAAAAATAGAGAAGACCTCCAAATGAATCAAAAGTTGATATTAATCAAATACATGTACACTTCACTAGTGTAAAGTGATAAATGTGTAAAGCGATAAACAGCTTATGCAGCATACCATCTGTTCGCATCGTTATGTGCAATGATATTTAACATTTAGAGCAAGAGCAAATATATACGACACATTTTTTGAAGCTGTCTCAGAAACAGAACCTGTAAATGACTGTTTATAGCAGCTTTGTTTAAAAGGCGCAGTGACAAAAGCTGGTACCGAAAAGATTTATATTGCAAAAATAAAAATATTGATAGGAGATCTGAAGATTATTTAACTCAAAGACTTTACAGAAATACTCGATAACAAAAGAATCGTGAAATCAGCAGAGCGGTACCTCATCTTCATTACCTTTAGCACCTCAGTGGGGAAACCTGTAGCGTGATTACAAAGCAATAACATCGGAATTGTCAATAGCTTATAAGGAACTAGGATTTCAGTGACAGATTCTCTGTTTCTTTTAACCTTCTTCAGCATTTTATATACAAGGCAAATGACTGTAGAAACGGTCGTTAAACAGTAAGACACCAGAGTTCTAGCAGGTTTGTTTGATAGTTTTAGTCTGATATTATTCAGCAACACTTTTTCAGGTGTGAATAATTTGATGAGACCGTCTCTCTGCTTCCACTTCAAGCTCCGGCAGCAGGGAGATGACTGCTGCACCTCATCGAGGCTTTGTAAACAAGCTGAAGAAGGTAAATTTTCATAATCGGTAAAACAGGTATCTATTTCACCTGTGGCAATTCATTTAGTAATGGCGTGTGTACTTGGCATTAAATGTGATTGCTTTCTTTGACACATTAAAAAAATATTTTTGCTTTTAGTGGAAAAGTGTTTCGAAGGATGTTCTGTAAACAGCCAGACTAGCAAAGTTGGTTTGCAGGCACAGATTTGTGTCTCTCTCTACCTCTTCAACCCAGTCTTTCAGCACATTTTCCGTGATCTTCCACTGCAAAACCTTAAGTTCTCTTTTTCCTTCACCTCTTCTCCAAAACTTTCCTGCACAGAACTTTCTTTCCCTTGTCCTTCATAAATAGGTAAAAATAGGTAACAGGAATAGATATGTGCTCTGGCAGGTTCCATGCTACATCAATGGCAACTGGTCATCCAACAAGCCAAATGCAAGGAAAACTGTCCCTGGGGACAGCCAACGGTTTCAGTAACTTTCCTCTATCCATTCCTGACTTTCAGGGAAAGCCTCAGAACTTTATATTCTTGAAATTCACACTTTATTATAATTTGGTAAAAACTGGACAGTAGGACAGAAGTTACTTTGAGCAGAATTTGAGAAATAATTTAGGAAATAATATGATCTCATAGATCCAAAGTCTTTAGAAAATAGCCTACACTGGAAGCCTGAGCTATCTCAAGCTGAACTTACGTTTTGGGTATGCATGAAGTGTTCTTGAAGCATTTAAAAGGAAGAAGTCTTTTGTGAATATCAAGATTTTTCAACTATATGCCTCAGTACTTTTTCCATGTTGTATAATCAACGCACACAAGTTTTTTTAGAGCAGTACAATGTTATAAGGCAGGAAAATCACAACTTAAAAGCAAGCTGGAGACAGAAATGAGAAAAATTCATAGTATACAATTTTTCCAGGTAAAATAATTTGCTAGTAGCGTGCAATGCATTGTACTTCAACGTCTTGAAGTATTATCAGCCACATGGCTTCTACCACCGTTTTTCACGTACCTCATGTAACACAACCCTGTGTGAACCACTCGTGAAAAGGCTCAAATGGCAAGACCAGAGCCAAGGACAGCCGGTGAGAGCCAGTGCTACCTAGCCTTGGCCCCAGCGGCTGCACCATTACTGGTTAGCTTGCGGCTAAAGCTAACACGAAAGAAATGCAAAACGCTCAGGCCTTGGTCAGTATTTAGAGGAGATACAGGTGGACTGGTTTGCTGCTACGATTGGCACATGCAGCTGGTTAATCCAGGCAATTCTGGAGATGTTTAAGACACTAAATATTCGTACATGACAGCAAAAAATACTTGCCATCACCTCCGTATAGTTAAGAGGTTTCATTCCTCCTAGCTGGTGGAATCAGTCATGCACATTGTCACTTCATGGCCTTCTACAGCAATGAAATACACTTGAGCATAAAAACATTCACCTCTCCAAGACAAAAAGCAGTGCGCTGTGTCTCCTTTCCACCCCCCACCACTGCGACCACAGCTGACACATCACTGCTCCCTCCAACACCCTCTCGGAGAACAGAAAGCGCTTTGGGACTTGCATTCAATCTGCTTCACAGCCGGGACTCACACCTGCTTAAAGCTCCAAACCAAAGACCATGATCAACAACAACGTTCCTCTTGCACGAAGAGCTTTGAACACCAACAATGAAGAGTTCTCTCTCCAACATCGCCATTCTTTCAAGAGATGATTCAAAAATATGGAGTAAACCAGTGACAAAGACAAGTGACAGTCATAAATCTCACTATCTTTAATATATCCAGGTCCACCACTCTGACTTTATCTTTCTGAGCATTTATACACAGCAACATCTAAACCCCACAAAACCCAATAAAAATCATGAAACTTTATCAAGAATGAATAATGATGTGGTCTCCAAGAGCAAAATATCAATCAGGTAACCAATTTTTTTTCTGATCTATGAATACCCATGACATCAGTAAATTTCTCCTGAACTTTACAAAGAAAGAGATGCTCCTGTTCAGGCAACCTTACAACCTGCTAACATCAGAGACAAGCGCACAGGACTGAGAATGACAACAGCTTATGAAATGGAAGAAGTTTAGAAAAGGATAGGATATGGTAGAAATTGGTTTCCAGTGAATATTAACGGAAGGGAGTAAAGTCATTTGATGAGGGATTTCGAGAGGTGGACTCTAGCTGGAAAGGCTACCAGACCAGAAGGCATGACGCCAGGAGGAAGGCAGCAGCAGTATGTACCATGAGATGATTGCTAAGAGCACAAAGGAGAGGGAGGAGGTATCTTCTCTCTTGGTCCATTTTTACAAAGACATTTGAGGTAATCTCAAAGGCAGCAAAGAGCTTAAATATGATGTAGTAAGAGCAAGGACTACAGCACGACGCAAGTCAGCGTAGCCGAGAGGCATAGAAAATTGTAAATTGGTTGTTTCACATATAATTACATTCACACACCACTAAATGATCACTACGCTGCCTACAGGGGCAGCTGGTATTTACTTGAGAAGCAAGGTTAGAGATAGAATTACCTTGAAATTTATTTCCTGAAGATTGAACTTACCCCTCCACCCCCCGAAATAAACATGTACTTCCATGTCCTAAAGAAAATGAAAGAGTGTATTATTCTTTACAGTACTTATTCCCCACAGAAGCTACAATTGGGTGGGTCCCCATTCTTTTGCCACACCACACCACCAGGAAATATTTGATTGCAAACACTCTTCACTGTATAAATACGTGCATTTAGTTTACTGACATGGGCAGATTTAGGACAGGAAAGAACAAATGCTATTATTTAAAAATGTGGATTTTTTTTTTTTTTTTTTTTTTTTAAAAAGAGTATGTTAATGAGTGTCCTAGAGATGCTGGGGTAGATTTTATGGATATTGGGACAGGCTGCACAAAAGCAGTTTTTTCTGAAATGTATAACTATGCAATGGGTTGAAAAATAAAAACAAAATAAAATAAAATAAAATAAAATAAAATAAAATAAAATAATAACAAAAGAAAATAACCTGCACACTGTAGGATAGCAGATGCATGAGCTGGAACATATTCACCAGAGCAGCCTTCCCGTAGGAAGGTGCAAAAGAAAAAACACTACCAGAGAAACAGACCTTTGCAGAGTTTGTTCTATTAATAAAAAAAAATAAATTAAATCTTAATTTCTTCAATGCATCATCCTAATCCTTCCATTACCTAAACATTCTCTCAGTGGAAAATGTAGTTAATCATTTTCAACAGTAATTAGGTAGACAAAAGGCAATCATTCTGCTCAGAACGACCACTGCTGCAATGCTGAATAAATTCACCTTGCAGTTGTGAATGCACGGTCTGTCAAACTAAGCTGCTCAGAAGCTCGTCCTATCCATTGAACTACGGTTACACACACTTACAAACCCCTGCCTACACACTTTTTAAAAATCCACCATTTTTGGTAAATACTTAACACACACTAACCCAATTACAATTTGTACCAGCAAAATAAATAGCACACAAGTCATTTTGGAGGCTCAAGTTACACTTCTGCATTTCCAGTAACTACAGAGTCGTGCACATAACACTGTCTAAGCATGTCACAAACTGGTATGAATTTCCCATTTGTGAAGTGTTCTTATTCCGTAGACTAAAACGTGAGACAAAGAAAGACACAGTGACCCAGACAATCTTTGGGAAGTTATTCGTTCACTCGCTCTATCCACAGTGCTAACCCAGGGGTCAGCCCCAAGACTGTCATCCACGGAAAAACAGCAACTGGTCGTGGTGTCTATGGTTGTGCTGGCCTTAAACTCTTTGTGATGGGCTGGAGCAGTAGCTAGCACAAACTTAGGCCACGTCCAAAATTTGCACTCTACAAGTATATTTAGTGTCAAAAATCCCATTCTTTGCTTTACATTAAGGCCCCTAAATTCATCCTAAACGCTGAATGCTTTTACCAGTGCTTGCCTTCTGTTGTAATCCAGCATCATCCACAGGGTCACGAACAGCAGGAAGGTAGCTAAGTCTACCTAGAACAGCAGCTAGGTCTACCTAGGTACCTAGGTCTACCTAGGACAGCAGCTAGGTCTACCTAGAAAGGCTTCTGTGCAAAGCAACTTTTAACAAACTCTGTTGGCAGCATACTTTTCCCCGAGTATTCCAGGAAAGGATTGAATGAATACATTTGCTGATACAAGTTTGGAGATCCCAATGAGGAGGCAAGTCAAAAAGGTCTAAATCCAAAAGATGGTTTGGATTAACACGATATTTTGTGTACTTATAAAACGCACTTAACCACAAACAATTTCAAGATTCATTGTCTCAAAAAGCTGGCACATAAGTTTAATCTGTGTCTTAGATTAAAATAGAAAGTAATAATATGACATATAAATGAGTCCCATAATGGAAATTAATTTATGAATTTGTATCTGTAAATCCAATTATTCACATCATACCATAGAAGCTTAAACAGACAAAAGCAGATGGCTTCAGTCCACCAGGCCTCGACTGTTCATTTATTTGAACAGGTCCTGAAACAGGCCTCCAACGGTCTCTGGAGAATTCCTGAAAACTTATTAATGCAAATAGGAAGTTAGTTTACACAAACATCTCTGATTGTTAGCAGTATTTGACCATATCCCATTTAATCTAATTTAGTGTAAAAGATGCTTCAGAGACTTTATGCGCTCTGTTGACCCAAAAGGCTCTATTAAAAAAAATGAGAAAAATAAAGCTTCACAGAACCAGGGATACAAGTGTGCGGAAACTCCAGCTGAAATCTCGCATTAGTAAATTTTTAATAGTAACTCTCTTGCTCATAGGTTTGCCTGGACTGGTGGCCTTAATGCATGGGCGCCTGTAAAGAAGATGAAGCCAGTGAGCAGGGAATTGGACTAGGTGATCACCAGAGGTGACTTCCCACCTCAACAATCCTGCGATTCTATGGGGCTTCTTCGAAAGAAGAAATACCGTAAGGCAGCTCCCATGGCAAGGGAAGGTGTACTGCCTGGTGCTTGCTCCCAGCAAGGGTGGCAAGACAGGCTGAAGCGCCGTCTCCCTGGTGAGACCCAGGATCTGCAGGGCTGCTCCAGCCAGGTGGCAGACGTTGCCTTCAAAGACGACTCGCCTTCTGAACTGCAGTATGAATCTGGTCCCTGCCTGGAGACAGCTGAGCCACGCTGTCAAGAAAGGCTTTAGCCTGCATCTCTTCATCCCCTTGAGTAGCACGAGTACTGCAAATCTTCAGCTGCGCTTAGGAACATCTATTTCTGATAGAAGCATTGGAATGAAGAGGCATCTCAAATCATAAACTCCAGACTCCTTTGTTGTCATGGCAACCGCATCACATAATTTGTTTCTTTACATTTAGCCATGCACCATCTTGGAACTTCTTAAGATTTTTTGTCCCTGTTATTCCTGTTAGGCCAGAACCTCTGAAAATAACCTTTCTTTTCTAATTTCCACCCTAGGTGTCACTAGTTTATATTAATGCTTTTTTCCTGCGCCAATCTGCCAATAGCCTAAATAGCTGTTTTCCCCCTACTCTCCATACATTCTACTCACAGACTGGGTGGGCGTAACGTCCTGTCTCGGCTAAACAAGCATTTTAATAACCTATTACGACAAAGAGCCTAAAACCCGACTGGAGCCCAACAGCTGTCCAGCACTTCAAAGCCAGTTTGTTGTTGTTGTTTTTTTAAAATGTGTCTAATTTCAGTCAGACTAGCTTATAAAGATGGTCATACGTTCACCTGCATTTCACCTAATCTACACCGCACCCATGTGAGTCTCTGCCCTCTCTCAAGAGAAACACACAACTTATTATCTTCTAATAACCTACCAGACACACGCGGGGAATGTCTGCGCTACCCCCTTTCTCACAGCCGTTGACCTGGAGCATAGACATTTTTGAGTATCTGAGAGAGTTACACACAGCCAGCGGAAAACGTTTGGGACTTTAAGGTCAGCAACAAAATATTTGATGCTAATGTTGGTTAAAAACTGGAAAAGCCCTGACCTTTTTCTACAAGAGTCAAGTTGTGAATTTTGCTCAAGTGACCATGGACATACATACGTACACAAACACAGCGTAACAAGAAAATACAACTGGGTATTTTAATGGAACTTCCCTTATCCCCAGCTTACTTTAATTAAGGGTGTTCAATAATAATCCAGCCTTACTAGAAAAAATAAGCAATGGAATAATATATCAAAATGGTTTCTCAATAACGTCTTCGTCCCATTAAAAACATTGCCAAGTAACACAAACAGCAGCGTTGTTTCTGCACAGAACTCGATGGTTAATTTTGGGGTCAAAGTTGAAAGCATACACTAGAAGAAAAGCAGCAGAGTTGAAGGCTTCTGTTTATCTCTTACCCATGCCATGTTAAACTCGCATTTTAATCCAAAATTTTGCATTTTGCGTACCTGTATCTAATCTGAAAGCTGTTGAAAGTAATTTAACTACTGTCCTCATGAGACTACCTTATAGAGAACATTTAAACATCACTCAATTACTTGGACCCATTCCTATTAAAAATAATTGTCTCCATTAATCAGTACCTGTTACTATTTTGAATCATGTGGTTTAAGTCACATTTCTTAGGAGAGGTTCAATTAACTTTATTGCAGTTGATTGAACTGCAGTGTACCACAATCAATTGAATTACACTTAGGATGAATTTGTCCAATGGCTTTCAGGTGCAAGAGGTGGCAGTTTTTCATGTCGTGACTTCCTTTAGGAAAAAATCAAGTGAATTGTGCACATCTGTTTTGCTCTCTCATACACGCACCTGAAAACGTTTCCATTTCTGAGGAATCTTCAGAATGGTATTACACCTAACGGGTATATATTGATACAAGGCAGTATGAGGTTGTGACCTATGCTTGGTATTTTAAAAGAATCACAGAATCATAGAAACACAGAATGGTTAGAGCTGGAAGAGATCTTAAAGCTCATCTAGTTCCAACCCCGTGCCATGGGCAGGGACACCTCCCACCAGACCAGGTTGCTCAAAGCCCCGTCCAACCTGGCCTTGAACACCTCCAGGGATGGGGCAGCCACAGCTGCTCTGGGCAACCTGGGCCAGTGTCTCACCACCCTCACAGTCAAAAATTTCTTCCTAATATCTAATTTTAACCTGTTTTAAAGAATGTGACTTATATTCATTGAATATTTAATGGTCTGGGAATGCCAACGATGAACAAAAGATGTGCAGCGCTCGTCTGAGTGGTCTCTGACCAGTTCCCAATTTCTGCACGCTCAGAGTAGTTATCGGACAGGAGGTTTGCACCTGGGAACAAGCTTTAGAGGTCCACAGGGAGAGAGTCGGGGCACAGTTTGGTCCATAGCTAGGAAGAGAGTCTGGGCACAGTTTAAGATTTCATCTCCTTTGCCTACCAAATCTTTCTCTTCTTCCCTCCCCCGGTCCTGATAACTCAGGAGCCTGCCAGAGCCAAATATGTCACCTGGCTGGTTCACAATGAGCCTTAGGAGGAGGGGTGGCCTAATTTAATCACAGAGGTTGATTTTGGCATTCACCTCGCCCCTTGCCCTAGTTTTGTTGGCATTGTATTTATTTGCTACTCCTTTTGTCTTTTCAGCATGTACTTATTTTGTACATCTGAATTCCATTAGTACCTCATCGTTCGTCCACTTTCTGGTATGTTTGCTCTTTGCCTCAAAATTAACTCAGTGAAGATAAGCTGATAACTAATTTCTTTTTTTTTTTTTTTAAATTCTAATGCTTTAAAAAATATGTTCTAATTTAAAATTCAGTAAAACTAAAACGAAGTTTATAGTGCAACAGAGAGTATCTTAACATTCATTTCACGAACATGCCTCTTGCATTTAGTTTGTTCTCAGATGCTATTACAGCCTATAAACTGCGGTATGCAGCCAGCACCAAAAATAGGGTACCAAAAATAGCAGACTAGAGGTCACCCATATACTAATGAAACATCTCTAGCACATCTGCCCTTCACAGATGAGAGCATGCATGAAAATCTAAACCCACTTAACCATTGCAACCAGAGCTGCTTTCACCTCAGTTCTCCGACATATCCATACTCATCCACCTCTGCTGGGGTTTGTTCTGAGGAAACTGGTTTTTTCACATAAAGAAAACAAATGCAACCCAAGCAGCACATTCAAGCAGTGGTTCTCCAGTGGAAAAGCAAGTTTTACAGACTCTCGTCCCTCTACTCTCCTCTGCTGACCACCCACCCCCATACTAGTTGGCCATTCTCTCAGCAGAGTCACTAATACGTGGTGAGGCCCTTCTGATCAGCTGGGAAAAAAAAAAAAAAAAAGGATAATTTTAATCTGGATCATTTAAGTGTCACGGTCAACACTGCACGGTTTCACAAATTATCATTGTGATCTGGCTGCTGGGCCAGCGATGGGTGAAACGGTAGGTGGAAGGGTGGTCAAGTTGTGGACAAGCATCCTTTTGGCAGTACTGTGCCAGCATATCCCCCCTGTTGCATCCCTCGGCTCTTCCATTTTGGACAGAGTGCATTTCTAAGCCAGGCCTATTCCTGCAGCTAGCTCACTGAGCAGCTTCCCAAACGGCTTCACCAGTGGAGCTGGGCGGGTGCGTGGGGACGGGACTGAAGAGCAGAGGAAGCCGAAGCCAGCGTTACTGCTACAAGCGCTCGTGCACTTACGGCCTGGGAACAGCACTCATCTTCCACGCTCTGACCTGTGAAGCGATTAAATGCTTCAGACCCCAATTAAACAATTCCCAGCTTAATGCTTTAGAAAAACACGAGGCTATGTTCAACCCTAAAAATACATCCTTTTTTAAAGTCAGGAGTACAGCGGTATTATGCAAGCACTGAGAAGACAATAGATCTTCATTTGAATTCTGAATGAACCACTTGATAAGTATTTACAATAGGTAGAAGATAGCAGGCTGAGCCCTTCTATTTTTAAAACTGTGCATACCTACATTAAAGGCCATTAGGCAGAGAATTCTAAAATACATATCAAAATATAGATCTCGTTATGAGTATTAATAATGCAGCCCAATATTCTTTTTCATTAGGTAAGCTCACATTAGTCAGGCAATACCATTTAAAATTAAACATTATACATGTAATATAAATTGACCGGGTCTGCACATTTCAATGATTTCCAGTTCAGATATATTGACAGAATGTGTTGTCATCAAATACAGATAATCTATATTTCTTCCTCCCACATATAGTCAACTTTGCAGAAAATGCATCTGCACTAGAACAATAAAAAATGTATTACTCATGTATTGCTCTTTATGTAGGAAAGCCTAATCTTACGGCTTATAGAGATAATTCTTTCTTAAAGTCATGTTAGTTTTAACTACAGCGCCTTAAACTTGGAATCGCTTATAAGTTTTTATTTGGAGGCCATGTATCATGTTGTTAAAACTCAGAGAATAGTTAGGTTAGGATGTGTGTGATGGCATTTGCTATACAAACCTAGAAGAAAATGTAGTAAAACATTTACGTCTTTAGAGCGAGACACGCTGCAACAAAATAAGAGCTACATAAGAGAGCTTTAAATAGGTAAAACAGATGTAAGCCAATTTTCCTTATTCAGGCATCCAATACACTCACTGTCTTTATGGAAGAGCACAAACCAGGACTTCTTCCAGAAACAGAAACCTGAACGGGAACTGCTCCAGCTTGATTTTTCAACCACGTAGACTGTGCCTCGTTGTAAAGCACATTTGACTTGATGTCTGTCTTCAGTGATTACTATTGGGACGGAGCGTGGGTTTGTGTTTTAATACCTATTAATACAGGCCCATCTATATGGAGAGGCGTTCAGATTTGTCACCCACCAGCCCCATCAAGCCTGCGGGCAGGCCCAAGTTTCGCACCGTTTGCTGCTCTAAGATCACTGGATCATTTGACCGTCGCCTGCTCGGTAGAGCCGGGCAGCTGACCTGTACTACGCAAAAGCAACCTTTGATTCACCAAAGTCCTGATTTGATTAACTTCATGCTCATTAACTTCAATAGCACTACTGACTAAAGAACTGGTAAACAGTTTGGGCCTACGGACCATTTTGCCACGGCTGTGCCTGAGAACAAGAGTGAAGGAAGGCTGAAGTCTGGGCTTAAGAAATGTTTAAGCACATACAGAATAATCACACTCACATAAAACCCATAGATGTTAAAGGAGAAGCCGCTGCTGGAGAATCCACACACCATTCGTGGTGTCGCGTGCGCACACACACGCTTACTCTCGGGCGCGCTTCCTCCTCCTTCAGGTTTGACCCTGGGTTACCCGCAGCAGAGTCTCAGGCATCAGATTTTATAAAATAATTAATTTAATTGAAAGGTACAGCAGCAAGGACAGCCTGGGCTGGGTGTCTGCAAAGAGAGACAGCCCGAACAAAGAAATCCCAGGGCAATTGTACCCTTGTGATCTCTACACCTGCCCTCGTGCCCCCTTCACGCACTGTCCACGTGTCTTACAGTCCAATGGTGATTTTTGGTCTGGGGTCTTCTGCATCTAACTGGATTATTTTTCTGTGTCCAGGCAGGGAAGCTCTTATCTTGTTGATTTGCTGTTTCAGCCGAGGGTTGGA
The DNA here is from genome assembly GCA_008921705.1 of Burhinus oedicnemus. NCBI lineage: Eukaryota > Metazoa > Chordata > Aves > Charadriiformes > Burhinidae > Burhinus > Burhinus oedicnemus. The sequence goes on from VFFE01008092.1 coordinate 982,383, forward strand.
GCCTCCTTATCTTCTGGTTTACACTCCTTGTGCACCTGCACTCGCTGGCAGAACACGGAGAACTGAAGAGTCCCAGACTTGGGAAAAAGACTCCCAAAACATCAGTGTGATATCTGAACCCTTTCCCATACTAAAAACGTTTTATGTAGTAGATTAGAGGTAAGAAATATACATCAGTCAGTTGGGTCATGACTTGGTGATGTTAGGGGTGTCCCACCCTAATTTAGAAAATTACTAATTGCACTAACTATACTGCAGTTTTCTATTAATCGCCAAAAGAATGTGCATGTTTTATGCAAGGCTTCCGAAACTGAAACTAAACACAAAAAGAGCTATCAATCATAGGCCCCACCTCAAATACTGTGTTCAGTTTTGGGCCCCTCACTACAGGAAAGACATTGAGGTGCTGGAGCGTGTCCAGAGAAGGGCAACGCAGCTGGTGAGGGGTCTGGAGCACAAGTCTCGTGAGGAGCGGCTGAGGGAACTGGGGTTGTTCAGCCTGGAGAAAAGGAGGCTGAGGGGAGACCTTCTCGCTCTACCTGAAAGGACGGTGTAGCAAGGAGGGGGGGGGCTGTGTCGGTCTCTTCTCCCAAGTCACAAGTGATAGGACAAGAGGAAATGGCCTCAATTTGCACCAGGGGAGGTTTAGATTGGATATTAGGAAAAATTTCTTCACTGAGAGGGTTATCAAGCATTGGAACAGGCTGCCCAGGGGAGTGGTGGAATCGCCATCCCTGGAGGGATTTAAAAGATGGGTAGACGTGGTGCTAAGGGACATGGGTTAGTGGTGGGTTTGGCAGTGTTAGGTTGATGGTTGGACTCAATGATCTTAAAGGTCTTTTCCAACCTAGGTGATTCTATGATTCTATGATAGAGTCATAGCATACCATAGTTACAAACATGGCAATATTTAGTTTGAAATAACCACCGAAACTACAAAAATTACAAATAAATTTTATACTACCTATAAGCAAAGACTAAATTGGAATCACTAATGCAAAAAACCCCAGCTCTACTGCAGTTGTAGCAGCTGGTTTGCAGAAAGAGATGGTCCTCCATCTCAGATTAATGGCTCCTGGAACTCTAACCATGCGGTGTAAAGCTCAGCTACCCCAACTGGCTTGTTTAGAGTGTAGTACTTGCATGGCAGACGCAGTTTGTTCTAAGTGCTTCCCAATTATTTATAGTCAATCGAGTCTTGATAATTTTAGCTCTTTGTTTAAGACGACTATCTAGAATTCCATTAATTTGTTTCAAAGTTATTCTTCCTTTAATACTGCATCAGAATTGCACTACAATTCCCATTCGGCCCGAGACTCACCTTGTGACCTTTAAGCTTGTGCTTCGGTTCAACAGCTTTGAAAAGGGGAAAATAACTAATCCACTGTAACACACTTAACCAACCGTCAACTAAGGCCCAATCAATGGAGGTGAAAAGCTCTAACAGGTTTGATTAGGAAGCACAACACGTTATAAAAAACAGTAACGGACAATTCTCTAGTATCTGCTTCTGTTGACAAGTGTCAGAATTCACCAGATGCATCCATGGGGACAACAACAAAAATCCCACTCATCCCACTTTGTAAAAGAGTATCAGAACGTATATCCGTAATTATAACGTAAAATAGACACTCGCCACAAATATAGTGTTACACAACGTCAGCTCAACAAAAACTGAAAAGCAACAAAAGACAACTTTTGCAGTTCTTTTTAAAGAAAACAAACTTGTTTATAAAAGCACCTTCACTAATTTATGAGTCCTTTTGCTACCACTTCAAAGAAGCAACATTCTAATTTACTTACTATCCACAGAGGATGACTTTTTATCATCTCAAACAGGAGTGTAAGTGCAAAAAGCTTCTCTGTTAAGAAGGAATGATTTATTTTGGTTAGCGAACAAGCGTCGTAGAAGTATAACAGCAGACTCCTCGGAGCATTTTGTCATAGTGAATAAGAATCACCAACAAACCTTTCATTAAGTTTGATTTTATTTGTAAATAGTCAGAAGTAAAAATCTATTTTTGCACGATCCGATGACTCACGGAGCACGAGGAAATTTTCTGGCCTTTACAGCGGCTCCACCTAGCCTACACAGAACGCCAGTCCTGAGGCAATATTCTTGCAAGCAAAAGGCAAAACCAGTTGAGCAATGTTTTGCCGTACGCATCGCTCCAAGTCTGTGGGTGCCTGCAGCGGCAAGGAGATGTTGCAGCCTGTCCTTTGGAAAATGTTTACTCCCGAGTCAAATTCTGTACCAAAACAAGCTGGAAGCACTTCTTTGGAAACACTTCTTTCCTTCTAGCGGCCAAAAGGAATCCAAACCTGCCCTCCTCTTTTCTTTCGACGCCTAAAGTTAGCAACCAAATAGCCTGCCTGGCAAACAGAAGTCAGCTGTGCCACGTATTGGATGAATCAGTGCTGTTACGCACTGACATTTTAGGAGCACACTGAATAGCTAGACGACCATATCAAAATGCAGCAACTCATCAGAAGCGTATTATTGAAATAAACATGCCACAAAACTGAACACAGACGCTGAGGAGAGGGAGACGAACGAAGCACAAGTGAAGATAACATAACAGGTTTTTCAATTGGAAAACGGCAGCCTCATTCGTAACAACAGTAATTTTGCTGACTTGTTATCCTGCTGCTTTTATTTTCTGTGCATTAAATTAAAAAAAAACCCCAAACCCTCAAACCTATAACATTCACAGGTAGCAAAACCTCAGTAAGCTTGATTCTACCTTAAATCTTTTGGAATTTGAATTAAGTCCAAAGCAAGCAAGGAAAGATCAGAAAAGGAACTCGGGAAGTACGTACAGCAAAGGAAGCACAGAAAAGGGTGATGCCACCATACCCTGATGGGCAGAAATGCTAGGTGCTTCCAAAAGTAAGGAAGAGAAGCTTGGATTTAAACACCAAATACTGTGCAAATCCCTTATAACTTAAATTGCTTTGTAACTAAGTGTTGTGGAATGGAATTTAAATGTCAACCAAGTTCTATATGCAAAGGTTTGAAACTTAAAGGCACCGTGGAAAGAGCTAAGATTTTCCCCAAAATTCTAATTGTCAAAAGCTGTGCCTGGGTGACTTGTATACTCCTCTTGAAAGTGAGATGGATGCCTTCAGTGAGACTTAGGAGCTCAAATTCCTGAAGTACTCAGCAACCCGCATCCCACTGCAGAAGACATACATCTACCCAAGATGTTGGGACGACTCCTGTGAACAGTTGATGTGCCAAAGCTTAATCCTAAACCGTCGCCATCGGTGAAGGGCCAGTCAAACGCTCGCTCCTGACAGCAATACAGATGGCAAGTCACGCACTGCAACCCGGTTGCCTTCCTGAGTGCTAAACTCCCTGCTGGGCTACAAAACCTTGTTTGGCCAGCACCTGCAAGGACACTCCTGCCAGACCCGCTGAAGGATTTGGGAATCAGCATGGGCCGAGGACCGTTTCCAGGAGATGCGATGGATGCAGCTGCCTTGCTTTGGAGGCTGATTCTAATTGTATGATAATGCATTGGTTCATGCCAGCGGCCACCCATGCCAGAAAACTTCTAATACTTTAATTTACTGGCGTATGTGAATTTCGCATGCAAGAGATGCATCTGGGAAAAAGAACCTTGCATTTTGGCAACCATGCATCAAGTCATCCCACTAGTAGTTACTGGTTTCATTTCATAGCTGGCAGTAACGATTTCTCTAATGGCACATTGCTCACACGGCTTTGCAGTGTGATACACTCACATGGAGACAGAACGGTGAGAAAGAGGTACGCTCACAAGTCTAATGTATACATTTTAGATGACTTTAAGGGAGTAATTGATTCTCTTTGAATGCCATCTTTTTTTTATCCCAGCCTCTTAGCTCTTTGTTTAATTGCCCAAACTGCAGTAGCATCGCAACTCATTTCTCTCCAAATACCTTGACCTAAGTCAGTTTTGGCCAAGTTACTGACATTGACAAGTCAGTCTGGCAATGGCAGAGGGCCAATTCCAGTGTATCCTAATACTCTTTTTATTGATTTCCAGGTGGTTTTTTCAGACTACAAGGAAGACAGGCATGAAAAATGTGATTTAGATCCTAGAGGCTGACCATGGTAACATGAAAGTTTCAGTTCCAGGAAACTTGCTGTAAACAGCAACCTAAATGTGTGCTACTCACTCATACTAATGTGCACCCCAAATCCTGCACAGGCAGCACTGGTGGAATTGCCCCAGTCTGAAGCAGAATGTCTTCTGCCATTGGGTTTCATTACTGCATGTTTCCCAGTCCTCAGAGCGTCTTCCTGCAGAATGCAAGGAATTCCTGTTCCATAACCAAAGCTCCTGAGAGCTTCTGAAATTGAAAATAGTTTTAGACATTCTAAATACATGCTGTCCGAAATAGTTAAGTGACCAATTGTTAATGATATATAGTTTTTCTCACATAGATATAATACACACTTATCACTAAGATTACATTTCTTACTGAAGAAGCACAACTTTGTCCAGAGGAATGGAGAAAAATGTAGGTGTGCATCTGAAAATGCGTAGATCTACTAGAAAGAACTCAGTTAATAGGCATGGGAACACTAAAAACTGTGATGTTTAAAAGCAGCAATTTAAAAAAAAAGGAAATAAATAAATCAGACAAAATATGCTATTAATTAATCCTGAATGTTTTTTAAGTGGGGAAGAGCAGCTATAATCTCATACAACCTTTACTTCCTCCATCAACAGGCTAATCTTGGTATAATGGGGAAGGGCTACATAAAAATAACACAAAAGCACCATGGACTGGAAAAATAATTCAATCTCCTCAACAACATATTAACTCCAATTTCAGCGTTGTCTCAACAGAAAGCTTTAAAGCAATTTTGCTCACGTTTACATGGCAGTTCTTTCCCCGTGTTCTTGCTCAGAAGGAAAGAGCTGGAAATTTTATGCTTCTGGAGAGAGTGAATCTCATTTTTCAATTCAGAAATTGACTTTACCCAAATCTGGAAAAAGTAAGATGTAAAATTCACTGGTTTTGTTCGTCAAGGTGAGGGCAAATATTTAGGGTTTCCCGAATTCCTGTGCTATCCCTATGGGCTTGATGGCTGTCTCTTTGGGAACCCCTGTAATCCCTGCTTAACATGGTAATGCTCCGGTGTATCCTTCCCGTGTACCATTCTATCCACACTGAACATCCCTATTCCTCTCCTTTTGATCTTAAGAGCCCGAAGGGCACTTCATCCTTTACCTCATTACAATTTATCCTGAGGACAGGTCTATGGAATCTAGTGAGCGATTCCCAAGGTGTGTAAGAGGACACCGCATTAGAGCACTCAGCGATCTGGCATACCTCGAGGATGCAGCGTGACCCCACGCAGAGACGGGAGCTTGAATCCTGGAAGAAATGCAGGCATACCATACGGGGCTGCCCTCAGGCTAATTAGCACCGCGTCACCACGTTTTTGTCACTTCTGTTTTCGGAGCCGGTACGTTCAATGCCAGCTCAAGGCGCTTTGTACCACAGGCCATGCACAGTGTTAATGTCTGCACCCACTCTGCTAACAGTAAATACACAGGGACGACGCTCAGGGATGACATTTGGAGATGGCCGTTGAAGGGGCTAAGTGTAGTTTCCAAAATTTAATCAAAATCCATATGATTTTGCAGACTAAGGACTACAGTATTCTCAGAACATAAGGGATTAATTAGCTAAGGCATTCAGCAGTTATCCCTCAGCAGCTGAAAGATACAGACAAATGTTACATGACTGTAAATATTTCACCTCTTACTTGCTCAGAATTCTGATCTCGCAGCAAGAGTACGAAGGGTTAAACCTGTCTTTTTGTGACCAGATTTTTCCTCGACTTTTTATACTACCAATAGTCTAAAGAGCCTACGCACTGACTCCTCGCTACTCCTTGCGTCTCAAACTGCTCAGAAAGCAAGTTACCAAAATCAGCTCTCACTCTTTCCCAGTACACTCACGTTTTCAGAAAGGAAGTAACAAGCATCATTAGACATGCATTTCCTAGTCGGTAATGGGGTAAAATTACTTATTTCCCCCATGCAATCTGCATTTTAGAGTTAAGAGAGACTTAAAGTAAGACTGTGAATCTGGAAAGAGATATCCCAGACCAGGCTTTAATTTAGCTAGCAAATGAAGACTTAGCTGTTTTCTAGTACAAAAGCAGTGAATATTTTTTTTTTTTGCTAAAATAAACCATAATACAGATGGGCCATTACAATGTCATTTTACCTACATGGTATCTATTTCATCTTAGCTTAGTATTTTTCTCTTTTCTCAGTGTTCTTCAGACTGTTACAATGTTTTAGACATATGTCCTTGCTAAGCGATAAATTTCTATGTAAAAGACTAAGAATTTGAATTTATTTGCTTCTTATATTGCTCTTTTTTTTTTCTTCGTTAAGTGGTATGACTGTATCAGGTCTATAGCACATACAGTCACTTTCCCATACCGGCATTAGCAAACAATTTTTAAGTAGTCACACTTGGATTATGGAGTAATTATTTACTGCAACAACAAAAAAAACCCTGTAAAGGCTGGGGACTTCCAATCATTCTTAAACCTCAAACTTTCACGTTAAGAGATCACTGTAAGGAGGAAGACACTGCTGAGATGTCTTAATGAGCTGAGCTACTGTGTTCATAAGAGAAAGATCTTGAATAAACACTTTCCTGGCTAGCTTTATTTTCAAAGAGAAAACAAGAAAGCATATCACAGAGGATTACTCAGAAATGGAGTATATATGAGAAAATAGCAAAAACCCTCTTGAAAGATGTCCTGTGTCTATGGAATGGACAGAACTTCCATACGCAGAAAGTTGTGTGGATGCAAGAACTCTAAAAACCAACATTCAGTCACTTTGGTTACAGATCAAAACCTAGAAAACATGATGTAGGCTCCACAAAGAATCAGATTCTCAATTTACCTTCTAATATGTTCCCAACATTGCTCCAAAATAGATAATTCTTACCATAGAATCACAGCATCATAGAATGGTTTGGGTTGGAAGGGACCTTTGGAGATCACCTAGTCCAACCCCCCCGCCATGGGCACGGATATCTCTCACTAGGTCGGGTTCCTTCCCATAAACCCAGACCGCTTACCTTAGGATAGAGACAAACATATGTCCTTGTTGCATACAAGATAAAGCAAATATGTTGAAACTTTAGACACCAAGCCAAGACTAGAACTGTACCATTACTTATCTGCACCAAGATTAAACTGGTAACAGCTCTGAAATGGGAGGATCTTGGTGTTAGCTGCTTAGCAATTGAAATTTCTTTCAGAACTTGAAGGAGGCCTAAGAGTAGGTAACTTCTTCCGATTATTTAAAACTTAAAGCTTTCCACCATGACAGTATCCTTGTAATGTTATTACTTACAAATCAATCAACTAAAAATTCACCCTATTTTGATAATGTGACTCCTGCTATGCATGAGAAATACATTGTTTTTTGACAACAAACCTGAATGAGTCTGCCTGAATCCTGACCTCGACGAGTATTTCATTAAAGCCTTATTCTGGTGCCATTAAAGTCTGTTAGCATTGAGGATGGCTCAGTTCTCTGCACTGCATGAGGGACTTTACAAATTCTAGATCCTTCTTACCAGGCAGGAATATTGCACATACAAACCATTTTCCTCCATCTTTATCCCACTCACTTCAGTAACATCAACTAAATAACCAGGGAAACAGGAGTGAAGTAAGCATTAGGATCAAACTTTGCCCCCTACTCACGGACAAAGTTTCTCATACCATTGAGGAGTTGAGCCACCAGCTAACAAAGCGTAACTGATAAGTAGGGCTCAGTCTGTTGTCTTCAGCCAGCAAGATATATTCCCAAACCAAGAGGGTGAAATGGAAAATTCTTAAACACCAAAATAGAAGGGAAGGATGGATTGCAGGTTGTGATAAAAAATGAAGGTTAGTTTCCTCCACCTGGAAAAGATGATACAATCTTTCACTTTTCAAACCAGTATGGGGAAAGTCATATATTTTATGATTTTACTTCTTGCTTTGCCTTCTAAGCAGGAAACGTAGCTGTATAATTTTTAATTTTGTTTAAGGTCTTGAATACTGCATTCATCACAGCTCCAACTGAAACATTAGCTAAGTCCTATTAAATCTTTCCATCGGGAAATCATAATTACCAACTGGGACTTGAGGGCTTATCAATTATCTTCTTTGCTCCTGTTTCTGCTTTTTGTTTTCACTGGAAGAATTACAATCCTTTTGACTTGAAGCAATTGTGCTACTTTTACTTTTTTCCTCCTTATGAGTTTTAAAACGAGCACCGCCTGTTTACAAAGCAGCACGGGCAACCTCTCAGTTGGCGTCGCAGGCTGCTTGCTCCTGAAGCATCTCTGAGCTGCCTGCCTCTCCAGCATTCCCACCGCTGGCCCTCGGGTTAATAAAGAACACCCTCGCTTAACTACGTATAACAGGGCTTATTTCTTTTTGTTGTCTCACCCCAGGGTTATCAAGTAATTTATCAAGAAGAGACGAAGAATTTTGTTTGACATAACTCTAGCCCATCTGGAAGGTTGTAGGAGATCTAACGTGGCCGCAAGCTACGATTTAATACAGCACCATGACAGCAAGTAAAAAGCAGCAAACGACAAAACCCTCACTGAGCGTTATACAGTTCCAGAACTGTTTTCACTGTAGATGCCGTATTAGTTAAAAGCTTCCTAGATAATACGTAGTCACAGAAACAATAAACTGTGGTTACTTATTTTCTTTCCCATTGTCTGCAGGAAGATTAAAAAGGCAAACAGAGAAAAAGCACACACTTTGAGGTTTTGCCAGTATTTTGATGAGTGGCCAAAGTCAGTGAACTGCACTTTGTCTTGTCTTTTATGTAAGAATAAGGATGAGTCATGTGAGACTAAAATAAACACCTTTTTAGAGGCAGTCTTGCTAATAATAGCTGCTACATCTTTACAGAGTCTTCCCCGCTTGGAACTATTCTATTACTAAAACAGTAGTATGGACCACAGTACACGCATAGCTGAATTCTACCTCAGCTGATTTTACCTTAGTGGCTTGTTTTCATGTTGACATCAAAACTGGTAATTCACATTAGGCAGTGGGGCACAGCAATTTTAGGAATGTGCTATCACAGACACATTTATACATCCATTAATCCTGCATGACAGTGATACCAAAAGGAAGCTAGATTGCTGACTGCAATACTAACCTAGAAAACAGTACCTATTCCTAAAACATAAATCAAGTCTGTGAACTGTTCGATACAAAGAGAGGATATTTTCAACATACGCATCCCATAATAAACACACAAATTATATTTTGACACTTTGAGAAAAGTATTAAACCATTAAATGTCTTTCATGTGTCAATGGGTAAGAATGAGTATAACCATCTCCAATGTTTTTTATACAGCAAATTCAAATATTGGATCTAGGTAGAGTGCAGAATACTACACGGGTAATGTTATCTAAGGATAAAACCTTTCATAGCACGGCAAAACTCAATAAACAAAATGAAAGGAAAACTTCCCTGAGCTACAACTGGACCATGAAAAACTATTCATGCTTATCCCAACAGACAAGCTGCTTGAGCGTGCGTCAGCCAACTGCATCGGCTTTATGTTCCTCTGGATTTAAACAGATAGTTTTCAGATGCTGTCAAGCTCTCCATCCTCTTCGGAACAACAATCACCTCCTGTTGCTTCGTCTTAGCAGTTAACGCACCAGCTAAACAATGGACTTGATATATCGGTGCTTATCCGCAAGACAGCCTTTCCGTTATCCGATCAAGAATCAATCACTTTTTCTGGATTTGAACAGCCTCCTGTACGGTAAAGACTTCTCCTAGTTAGAACCTACCTTGGCGTCAGAGTTTTTTATTTAAACATAGTCAGAATGACAATATTTTAAAAATGCATTTTATAATGGTTCAAGGGGGAAAACCATTTTGTAGAAAAACAAGAAAATGCCCTGCAGGTTCAACACAACCAATCTTTTATCACAAGCCTCAAACAGGCTTGCTGTCAGGTCACTGAATTTTGTCCTTCAAAACTGACAACCAAGACTGGCTGTTATTAGAAAAACATTGTCAATGGCTTCCTCTAAGAATTAAACCCCCCATTTAGCTTTTAATTTCCTCTGTGAATATCTTTCAATTACATAGCCAAACTTGGAAAAGCGAAGCAACAACAGATTCTTTCATGGCTCTCATAGTCCTATCATATTATGAGCATATGCCGTTTGTGTTTTATCAGAGACACCAAAGCAATTTCATCTTGTTTCTTGTGCACTTCTGAATTATTTCTGGCAAAGAGAGGTACTGAGACTAGAAAATGAATTGGGCTGGCAGTTTCTTCCTAGCCTTTAACCTGCCCCCCCCAAATACATGTATATAAAGTTGTATATATATGAAAACTCGGGATACTTTCCACCCACACTCACTGTGTCACACAAGCAACAACCACAATCTAGGAAGTATCAGGCATAATGTTTTCATGCAGTGTGCCTTGTCCGTACAGATGTAGTAAATCTCAGATTTCTGCTCGTGTAGTGAAAGAAGGGAGACAGTACACACCTTTCAGTAGTGGAAGAGTTGTGCATCCCACATACCTGCAAAGCTTGATTTGTATCTTTACATCTCTCTTTCTTTTGTTTCACAGAAACTTTAAGATTAATTGTGGTTGTCAAAATCTTTTTCCTTGGCTTAACTATGCTGTTTTATAGAAGTTTCTTCCAAAACTCACTGAATTAGAAGAGACGACTTGGCATATTTTTCCTCACAAAGCAAAAGCAAAATATTTCCGTAGATTAGAATAAGACTGAAAGGAAAATTTCCTTACTACATAAACGGACCCAGCAACGGTGTCTAATATAAACTTCCAGAATCTCCTCCCCATCAGCATCCAAGAAGGAAGACAGCTGCCCTGACTATTCATATTAGATACTAATTGGAAATATTCTCCCAAGTTAGTGAACTAAGTCAATGAACTAAGTCAATAGGCTGTTAGAAACTTTCTCACAATTTAAACTTGAAGCGGAATGAAAGATGAAGATCAGAACGGCTATATTCCAGTAGACCATTAACAGGTCTACTGTTAGGGAGGTCCACAGGTCTACTGGCGGGAAGGCACCTGCACGGGAGAAAGGAGTAGAGATTGTCTTCCCGTCTCTGCCTTCCCAAATCTCTCTCCCAGCACACCATATGTTTCACACAGAATATCCCAGATGGATGCTTAAAGGCTTTCTTAATTCCCCAAACCCAGATTTCTGAGGATCTGTGCAACTCAGACCTTTGTAAAACAGGCTGGGAGAAGTAAGAGGCAGAAGAAGCTGGGGGAAAGGGAGTTAATTTAAGATGTGTGTGCAGGGATGCTAATAAACATTAGGAGTCAGCAGCCGCGCTGAATTACTTCCTTTGGATCAAACGCTCAAGAATTGTCTAATTCAATTGAAATAATTATCAGTACATAAATTACATTTTAAATACAGCTTCTCTTTTGTGACACCAGGCACACCTTTGTAGTTTTAGTTTTGCTAAGAACTGTAGATTGTATTAGTCATAACATTAGTTGCACCGATCCTTAACCTTTAAAGGAGCAAATACGTGGCCCACTAACATTTTTGGAGGAAAATCTTCGTAACAGCCTAACAGCCAGAACTCTCCATCAGTGCCTCTCATCTTTACTTTCTTTGCTTTATTCTTTTGCTCCACCACTGTTTGCTTTGCCATCCTGAGCGTGCTTCTACTGCCGAGACACAAGTAATCAGAGGAGCATCAACCGCAGGATGGTAACGATACATTTTAGAGTGTTGAGTCAGATGGTTTTGGTTTAGATGAACAAAAACAAATCACAAAGCTCCAGAAGAAAGCGCAATAATAGAATATGGCCCTTCCTAACTGCAGTAACAACAGAAAAACATTCTCACCTATTTAGTGTGTATACAATCCCCATCTTTGCAAGACAGAGCACTGTTTAACTAACAAAACATAACGGGTCATTTGGGAAGGTTCCTAATTGTTTCGTTTCTATCACAGAAAACTGTTTGTAAGGCAACAAACTTTCTCCCTCTCCAGAAAGTTAGGTGTGACTCAACACCAGTCCAAACTCTACCGCCAGTTTACGACAGAACCTGCCAGCAGTCTGTGCCAGCCCTTCTCCCACAAACAGACTATAGACAGATGAAATAGGTGAGAAACATGCACTCCACTTTCTAGGTATTAGAAACACACCAGAATTATTACAGGTATTAGAAATGGTTTGGCTGGCGAAGGACAGCACTAGCTCTGTTCTCTCTGATTTTCTGCTTTTCCTCAGTAACATGCACAAACACCCACGATATTGCTCTAGTATCTAGATGGACAGAAACAGAAACATAATTTATTGTGTTTACGCTAGACTAGCAAATAGGAATATAGAGGTTCTATATTTCAGGTTAGTGTAATGAGTAATACTCATTCACTCACTCCCTATGTATCGGGTCAGATTAAGGCTGCATATACAATCTTACCAACTTCAGCTGATGTACAACACGTTCACTCGATTCACAGCAAAATGGGAAAAAGGAGAAATATGCAAATGTCACAATATAGTGACAAAAAAAATAATCGGATAATTTTTTTCGGGTTAAAATAAGAACATTTTGAAATGAGAGATGAATGGGATCCTGGAAACATCTGCTTCAGGAAATGTGCTTAAATCCTACTGCATTTGAAGATGGAGCTTGGGGAGATCACGATGCAAGTCATCCAACAGAGTAGCCTATCAAGATCTGAAAAATCGAGAAGGAATAAGCAGCATTTCTGGAGTAGAAAGTCGAGGAAAGACATAGAGACGATAGTATGGAGGAGATCTGGAAATGGTGAAGAGACAGGGGAAACGCTGAGACAAGAATGGAAGGAGGAAAAAAGACGAGTTAGAGAACAGAAAGGTGTGAAGGAGAGACAGATCGATGCAGAGAAAAGGAAAATCTGTAGTAGGCACCCTGGCTACTGAGGCCACGTAGTACCCCAAACCAATAAATACCCTTCTTCATGATGCCACCTCACCATCCTGCTTCAGAGCAAAACATTAACTGAAGACAGCTACCGCACAGGCTAAAAGAAAAAAAGTTGCCAGCAATACAAAAATGTTTTGCAATTGCATTAATCTCTCCTCTGGGAATGTGTGTCATTCTTTAATACAGCATCACCCAGTAACAACAGGTAAAAATACGCCTCTACTTGCCATAAAAGCAGAGCTCGTAAAGCTAAGAGCTTCCACTGATGGACACCATCACACGAAGCACACAAGAACCTATTGTCTTCCTCGTGCAAATTAACTGAGCGCTGCACTTCAGAAAAAAACATGCTAAAATACAAATTCTTTGGAACACATGTAAAAATTTGATTGGTAGGCAGCAGAAATAGAGACTAAAATTTGTAACGCAGATTTATGCTTCTTTCTATTGTCATTTAAGATTTCAGTGGTGCTATTTGACCTCTTCTCCAGCTCTTCTCTGTAAGAACAGCTGGGAGTCAAGTGAATAACATGGAAAGGAATAATAAAGTCTTATGCCTCTCCGAGAACAACAAACAAGCTGCAGAAATAGATACATTTTCTCTTCTTAGCGATGATTTTTTACTAGAAGTTTTCTCAAAAACACCCCTTTTTCTCCGCAGTCTCTATAACTGATAAACTGAAGAAGGCAGCTTCCATCACTAAAACATTCCTAAATTCCTTTAAGGTTTTATTTTTCCTTATCACTGGCCCAATAATAAAAGGCTCTGACATTTTACAGTGGCCTTTGAGGAAGGCACAGATCATCTACAATCAATTTTTAACATCCATCTCTGCAGCATCCAGATTACTGTCCGTATTAGAAGCCTTTGTAGCTGAGAAACTAACAGAATAAATGCCATCCAGGAAAACATAATAAAAACCCTACCTGCTGAAGTATCTGTTTGGAATTTTGTTAGTCTGTGGCTCTGCAAGATGCAAAATATGTGAGAAAACACTCATTCCAGAAGTGGCACCTCTCAGCTTTCAATGTACTGCCGCGTGTATATTATTATCCGGGTGCTAATGCCGGAGCCGGCTTCAGAGAAGCCGTGACAAGGAAAGGTGCAGCGTGGACCAGGCGCAGTCCGAGGACGTACTTGGGCGACTATCTTACGTGTGGCTGCACCCTCATTGCTTTGGTGCCTCAACTGTCTATAACGCAATCTTAAGAACCTCACCTGTGTGTTTGTATGTATATCCATCCATCCATCCATCCATCCATCCATCCATCCATCCATCCATCCACAAATGCACGTGTGTATCTCTGTAAGTACACCAGCTGCCAGCAGCACGATCAGCTGCAGCAGATGCAGTTCAGCTGCAAATTCAAGAGACATGACAAGGGACTATGAAAACATCCCCTTGACTGACTCGGTACGTGACAAAGGAGAGCGCGATACTCTCTGCCAGTACCAGTGAGTCCTGATCGTCCACGCCTGGGAAATCCACGCACGCTTTACATACTGCCAGCAAGGATGGAGAAACCACTGCGGCGAGTAGATAACTGCTATGTTTGTACAGATTTGCTTTCTATGAGTCTGAGGAGAATTCAAAGACAACTGCAGAATTGATTAGACTGGTCTAGCGACAGATCGCAGGGTCCAAATTAAAGAGGATGGCAACGGCTTCTTCGGCAGCTGCAGCTAGAGAAGGACAGCGGGCCGCTGCGGGGGTATGACACTGCTGAGATAGCTGGGGATCCAGAAGGATGTATTAGCGTTTCATATCTACAGACTTTGCTTGTACTTCTTATTCCACGTCACATGTAATCATCTTATCACAACCTTTAGCTATTTCTGACCTAATTTTAATTTGTGATCTTCTCTGCCCTAATAATGTAAATGATGATATTCTTTTCATCTGAAGCATCGAGATAACTTAATGAATAACTAGGCAATAATGTCGTCCCCATATTCCCTCTGCCTATGTCATTTCACCCATGTTTCTAGACCCTTGTGATCTGACTTTCCTTCTAAACGTAGCCCCCACTTCTGTTTGAAAAGAAACTAGTAAATACCTGCAATATGTTGAAAATTCTTTAAAGTTATTTCTTTGAGGGGTTTCAGTTCTCCAGATTTCAAGGTGGAAGTGGTTAGAGGGGACATCAGAAGTAGTGTTGATTTTGAATTTCAAGAATCTAAGTATTTTTGAAAATATAGCCCTTACGATATATATCATCTGGCTTTCCTGTACATTGTGGGGATAAATACCCACTTATTTCCCAATACAGAAAAAGAATCACGAGGGCAGAAGTACAGCAATCTCTTCTTACAGCAGCAATAAAAAGGTTGTAGGGACAAAGCCTGCCCAGCATATTGGCATCATTATGCCTTAATCAAAACTAAAACATGTTAATCCAATTAGAGTAACGAATGAAAGTATAGCAGTTTCTGTGCATTACCATAAGCAATTGTATAGAAATACAGATTCTCTAGAAGTACAAGAGACTCATCTGATTTTGACTGCTATCATGTTAAGAGGAAATATGAATAAGAAAATATGTCACTGGTTAAGTGTGTCTGAGCAAATGCTATTGCTGTAAGGCAGAGTGCGTGGGTGGGAGATGCTGGAATCTCTTTGGGATCAACTGCTGCACTATCACAGATAGCACTAACACTGTTGAAGCACGTCCACAAACTATAAAATAGCATTTATTTCTTTTTAACCCTATTTCTTAAATCTTTTCCAGATCAGTATTTGTTTCCCACTAGATAGCATGTTTGTTTCTATCAAACTACTCTTTAATAAGAAATTAATAACAACAGCTACAGCAAAGCACACAACATCTATTTGGCTATCGAAACTTTCACCACAAGAAAGGGAAGGTGTCATTTACAGGAGGATTAAGAGAAGACTGACTGAAGTCCCTGTGGTATTACTTAGGAAGTAACTGAAATAATTTCCAGCTTTGTTTCATCTTCTTTCAGGATATTACTTAATCCACTTCACAGATAAATCTCCACTTACCAAGCACAAGAATTTGGAGATGGATACTGAAGACCGATGTTATAAAAAATGTGCCTCGGCCCACAGTAGCTTTGATTTTTCAAAAGGCGTGAGCAAATCCAGACTTTAATAGAAATCTATAAACTGTGCAGGTGAGAACTTTTTTGATGGAAGGAAAGCTAATCTATCTAAATGGCTAATTATAGGCACGCGCATTTGCAAATGTGAGCTCAAAAACTCTGCTAGCTAGTTCAGTTTAGTAGCAAGTTTGATATTCAAAACAAAGTTGATTACTATTTTTACTATTTAAATAAAGGAAGCATCTCTTTGAAAGGCAGATTGTTGATACTGTTAAGTACTGGAAATGACAATACACACACACACGTACATACATACGTACACATGTGTGTGTTTGTATATCTCTCTGTCCTGAAGAACTATCTCAAAATGACCAGACCTCGAGAGGTGATTCTGCCCCTCTACTCCGCACTTGTAAGACCCCACCTGGAATACTGTGACCATCTCTGGAGCCCCCAACATGAGAAGGACATGGACCTGTTGGAGCAGGTCCAGAGGAGAGCCACGAAGATGATCAGAAGGTTGGAGCACCTCTCCTATGAGGACAGGCTGAGAGAGTTGGGGTTGTTCAGCCTGGAGAAGAGAAGACTCCAGGGAGACCTTATAGCAGCCTTCCAGTATCTGAAAGGGGCCTACAAGAAAGCTGGAGAGGGACTTTTTACAAGGGCATGTAATGATAGGACGAGGGGTAATGGCTTCAAACTGGAAGAGGGGAGATTTAGATTAGATCTCAGGAAGAAATTGTTGACTGTGAGGGTGGTGAGACACTGGCCCGGGTTGCCCAGAGCAGCTGTGGCTGCCCCATCCCTGGAGGTGTTCAAGGCCAGGTTGGACGGGGCTTTGAGCAACCTGGTCTAGTGGGAGGTGTCCCTGCCCATGGCAGGGGGGTTGGAATGAGATGATCTTTAAGGTCCCTTCCAACCTAAACCATTCTGTGATTCTATGATTCAACTCTGAAGATTTGCTTTCTCCAAAACGAGGCAGGGAGGAGAGAGAGAGAGTGAAAGACAGAGAGAAAGAGAGTGTCGTGGTTTAACCCCAGCCAGCAACTTGGCCTAAAGTAGCACAGTAATGTTGCATTTCTTAAACTCCTCTGGGGAAGGAATCAAAAATTGGAAGTTTCCCATGATAATAAACAAAGCTAGAGCTACTCTGTTGAATAAACTGACAGAAATGCGAGTAACAGCAGGATTTGCACTAAAGGAGCCCTCCTGTACAAGTACCAAAAATGTGAATTTTAAGCTTAGTAACTACCCAATACTTTCAGCATACAGACCTAAACTATGATTCCTTTTTAAATAAGAAAACTCACAAAGGTATCGATTTTATTTCAAAGAATTGAAATAATTTGCCAAGCTCTATTTAGAGGGCTAGAATAGTACTTTCCTTCATGACTCCTGTACTGGCCCTTTTGAAATGAAAACTGCACAGTACAGTATGACCTGAAAACGCAAAAATGTGGCAGAAGGACAGTAACTCTGAAATAGCAGTGCTTGTTTCTTTGTTATTTCTAGTGTGTTTTAATGTTTAGCTGACTACAGACTTTAAAATCAGAGTCAGACATTTAATATCCTGGCCCTCAATTACCACGGCAAAAATGGCACGGCATTTGGCGACCAAGTCAACCATACGTTAGGTTGTCATTAGAAGCTGATCAATCCCCCGTGAGCTAAAACTTCGTAGGCTCTCTCTTTAACTAATTTAAAATCAATGAAGGAAGGTAAGAAATAGTCAATAATAGCTAAAAATAACAGTAAAAACTTAGTCAAACAATGACTTTATCATCTTGTTGAGGTAGGTATATGGAAAAACAATGAGTAAAGTGAGAATTTTTGTGGGTCAGTAACTAAAACACTGTGGCCATAATTTGTCCCCTACGAACAGCGCTGCGTTCACTTTCAGCCCAGTATCTTGTAGACTCATTGCACTTCAGCAGAGGAAATAATCCAGCTGGTGTACTTCGAGTATGCATTTTAATTTTACACCCTCTCTTCCCTAGGCAGAAGACATATGCTTTGCTTGCTCAAAATTTCTTCCATATCTTGATACCTATACCTCCGTTAAAAAAAATAACAACTTTGCCATTTATTATATGATGGAAATATATGGAATTCATATGTATCTATAATACATATCAGCATTCCAAGGTGATGGCAGCAATATTTATTAATTATTCTTTTGTCAATCCTGATAGCAGTCCAGAAAAAGTTAAAACTAATAAGCTACTGCTAACTGGATGAACGAAGCCTTAAGCAACTACTTATTAGTTACTGCTACCAGCAAAAGAATCCTCTGCAGAATCCTTTTGGATTTTAAGTTAGAGCAAACATATCAAGTAGCAAAACAGACAGGAAAATACAAGGGCTTATCTTTGTTACAACATGCTGAGGTTTCCTTTGGTAATGGTCGGAATCTGGGTCAGAAGGGAATAAACGACACCGGAACTCCTCACCATTTATCATTTTTCAGGAAGACCACTAATGCTAGACAGGCCAAAGCAGCCACATCCAGCAGCTGATTCCCTAAACCACAATGATTCCCACCATCTCTAGGGAAGCCATGACCCACGCCCACAAAGATAAGGACATCTAAGCTTCCTTCCAAATGTATAAGTAGTTAACGGGATAAATCTCTGTACGCCTATGCATAGCTTTTGAAATTACTCCTCACGTATGCTAGTGCGTTTGCTTGACAACACATACTCTAAAAAATGTCCATTACTCAAGAAACATTATAGAAAGATTCTTGAGATAATAAAACACATCCAAGGAGGAGTCCCGTTTGACATTGTTGCAGTGTCAACACACTTGTTAAAGAGAAATGCTGAAAGTAGCAGATTTGAGAGAGAAAACAGAGGTTGTTGAGAACAAGGCAAAGGTCAGCATAAGCGACAGCATGTGAAAATACAGATGATCACTAGAGAAAAATACAAAAAGCACCAATAAAACCTGAAGATTGCTTAAAGAATAAAGCAGAAAGTGTACAGACAGATCTGGAAAACCTTTAAAGTGACACGGCATTTCAGCTGCATGCAGACCCTCAATAGCAGAGCACAGCTCCACTGCTACAGAAGTGTCCAAATTATTTTGGCCACACAAGATTTATTATGGAGATGGAAGACAAAGAAATGGCTAACTTCTGAAAATAATGTAAAGCAAGAACTATTCATTCTGGATACCAGTCACGGGCAAGAAAATAAAAAGTGAAATAAGTTTTTAAGCTTGTGAAAGTCAAGATAAAGGAAAAAAGACTTCAGAACATTTGGAGGTGAAAAAGATGGATTTTGGCGGAATGTGAAACACACGTGAAAGAAGAGAGTTATCAGGACAAAAATATTGAGGACACACAGAATTACTTAAAGAAACTGGGCAAAAGACATATCAATTTGCAGTAGGAAGCTTATTTCATCTTCCCAAGTGAGGATTCGATCCAAATGACAAAGATAAATACTATTCTGTAACTGCAGAATGTGCATTATTTTAGAGATGGTAATAAAGGAAAGAATAAACACCACTGGCATAACAAAGATACACTGAAATGGAGGGGATTCAAGCAGTGAGAATCTCTTTCTTTGTTTATATTGATTTTTTTTTCCTGATTATTATTAAATTCATGCTGTTTATCACAAGAAATTTAACTTTAGAATCCAAGCAAAAAAAAACTCCATGTGAAATAACGAGAGGTACACTATTAATTTCTCCAACTCTGGTGTACGGAATACATATCAAACTGCATTCATTTATTAAATGGAATAAATCAGATTCTTGCCAAGATATAGGTCGAGTCAAAATACCAGTGAGCTGCAAAGTAATGATTTAGTAATATTTTTGCAGGAATTCAGCACCACCCTATAGAATCCACTCCAGAAGGCACTAAGTCACTCATAGCAGCAGCAGAATTTAGGTTACATCCAATTGAGATACATTTAAGGGTGAGGAATTCCAGCCTACTGCTAACCTGCATCCTTATTTTATATTCTTTTATGTTTCCGGACATATTTGTAGACACCACAGATTATGACGTTGAACAGAACAGAAAGATGGCGCTACTATAAAAAGCAAGCAAGATGGAATTTTGTGTTCAGAGTTAACCTGCTGTTGTAGATGCTGGACCTTACAATTAACCATGTGCCTGTCTTTTAAAGAAAAACATCTTGGATATAAAATAGCATGCCATACATTTCTATTTGGAACATTATAGGTAAATTTGGGAAACAGGGGTTATGACATCAGCCTGTGCTACTAATCCCTGCATCACCTATGTACATCTTTTCCCTCGGTACAACTACCTCGGGTTGGTTTAAACAACAACCTTTTCCCTTCCTCGTCTCCAAAAAGGCAAATCCAGATAGAGTAATCGCAGCCACTTCATTTTTTGAGATGGGCAATCAATTTTAAAAGCTCTAGCGTTGTCTCCTAAATTTAATGATCCTGCTATTCATAATCTTATCAGTATAGTTTTAGCAGAATTTATATTTAAACTTTGCTTATATGGAAAGACACAGGATCCGAAGGCGAGTTTCTCCTCTCAGATCAGCCCTCTCAATTGTCTAAATTTAATATTCCATGCAAAGTGCTACAGATCGCTGTATCTTTTATTTCCCACCGCTACTGCATATCACGTTATCGTATCTGACCACTCCAGCCTGTTAGCAGAGACTCATTTACACAGACATCAGGTTATTAACAAAAGGCCTGATGCGCAAACCCAGTTTTCATCAGTGACGTTTCCACCCAGATGGGCAGAGTTTTCACCATTCCTATGACTACCTATACCTATGAAGTCTTCAGTGTATTTAAATTCTGCTCCATTTGTGTCTGAAGAAAACACAAAAGAACGTAAGTACATTTTTAGGGCGTGCTCTTGCCCGCTTGAGCTGGCCAGCAGTGTGCCACAGATAGTGCGATAGTACACTTGGAGCCCTATTTTCCTCTCCAAATTACCTTTACAGAAAAAGTAATTAATATTCCTGTTGCTCATATCACGATCTACATAAAACAGGAATTGAAGTATTTTCATTTCATGTTGAGATTTCTATGTCTGATAACCAAAGATCCTGTGATCTACCAGACTATGTCAAGTGCTTAAGAAAACCATCTGACGTTTGGAACAAATGAAAAATACCCTGGTCTCGTTTCCTGCAAAGCTATGAACGTTAGAGATGGCAACAGATCCTCGCACCACGCTGTGCTGCTCTCTAGCAACAGCACCGACAGGTTAAACGTTTCCCTCTTCCTCTCAAAGCCGCTACCTCCATAGCTTGCTCTCATTCAGAATCGTTTGGTCGTTAGGAGCAAATCACGACTTCTTTAAAATTAGCTATAAAAATGTTACAGGCAGCACATCGGAGCATCGCTAAGCATTTAAAATCATCTGCTGTAATCCCCAAACAGTTCAAATAAATTTCATTATCTTTATTACCCTTGAAATCACTAAACTATCTGAAGATCACTTTAAATCTAATTTAAGGAAGTAAGTGGTAGCCATCGCTTTCTCATGGCAAAAGATGGCAACTGCCTGTAGTCTGTTTTAGAATTAATTTTCACCTCAGAAAAGGCAAATTCTTAAGCACAACGTAAATTTCAGAATATTAATAGGTTTACTTAATTATCTGTAGTAAAATAATTTTCATATTGCTTAAAAAAAAACATGATAGAGATACAAGCCATAAAAAAGCCTTATAAAAATGAAGCTGTGAATTAGTCTGCTATAGAAATGGCAAAAGCCCCACTATTTGTCCCAGCCAGAGATGTTCTTAACAACGGGGACACCGAGCCTTATGATTCCTATCACTACCAGAAAATAAACTTTCTTTTCTAAAGTATTCAATAAAAATACTCCTCCACCTCCATCATTTACTGATTGAAATTAATGCTGTAGTCTATTTATTTAGACACAAAGATTTTTACAGACATTATTTTTATGAAAAAATGCATAATCCACTTAAAAGAAACCCCGAGGTCACTGGTTTATGCGTAGCTCTTGGGGACTAAATTAGCCTTTGCTTAAGAACGGGATGAGAGCAGCGAGCCCGTCTGGGAGCAGGAGTTTTCCCCACGTGGTTTGTGCCTGACAGTGTGAAGAGCTCTAGAGCTCCTGAAACGATTCCCTCAACACCGCGCCTAGGAGGACACTAATCACCGCGTGATCTGCTTCTATCGTACGCCGCCCTCCGTGGCTGTAATTTCTAAATCTTGATGCTGTTACACATATTCGCTATCATTTTATGATTTCCAAACAAGCTTGATTGCTAATATCTTAATTAGGATGTCTAGAGGCAGAAGCGACAGCAACACCTGCATCGGCACGGACCTCCAGGAAGAGAAATTTCCCCAGGATGCCATGGTGAGACTGCATCCAGAACACAGCCTCCCTAATTTTTTCCGGCGCAAGTATTGCTACATCACACTTCAGTTACTGCTCTGACTGCGGAACGGGCATATCCAGGGATTACTCATCTGTTGCGGGACTTCTGTCTGAACGAAGTCAGAGGAGCCAATCAAGCACCTACCATTATCAGGGGCTCAATTAGAAATAAGTTTGGAGAGGCAGTTGATGGTTGTGATTAAACTCATTAGACTGCACCTCCTGTTTACAGGCTCAAAATACGTTTCAGGTACGTTCAGTCTAACCCGCTGGCGCCCATACTAAGACAGCGGCATTAGATTTTTATAAATATAAAGACTCAAAGAAAAAACAGTACCAAACAGGTTTCTATCTTTGTGTGCTCCTGTTAATGTTTTAATGCCTAAAAAATACAGTAAAGGGTTAGTATCTTAAACACCATGGAGATGACTTAATTGAAATATATTTGAATTTTTTAATAAGTATATACGGTCAGAATTGCAAACCAAAATCGGAATTTCAAGTTGGAGTTAATCTTTTACATCCAACGGTATAAAGAGCAGGGCCGATGCTAATAGAGAGGTTTCTGAAATGCCCTGAACCAACCTGGGCAAATTATTAGTCCCTCGTAAAAGCTATGGAATACTGCAGGGATTCAAAGGTATTAAGTGCTCACTGCAGACTACTGGTTTGAATACCGCTTTCTTTGTCTTCTCCGTCTTGTACCTCTCAACTAGCCTTCTCCGAATATAAACTGTGAGTCCTCAAACCTAAGTACTCACCACTTGAAAAAATAATAATGTATGTGACAATGTCATGATTCTAACAACTTTTCACGATTTTAACAACTTTGTGTAGCGCTGTAATTTCACTTAAGCTCTTCTCACAATCTTCTCCAAAATCTGACGCAAAACCAGATCACAATAATAAACCTGTTCATTTACAGCTATAGCAAAGACGAACGATTGAATGTTGATCAAGAGCAAGAAAATATTTTATGTTCTGTTTCATCTCTTCTGCCACTTTCTATTTCTCCACCCCAGCCTTACATCTCTATGACAATCATTATACAAACTACATCATTCTGCAGCCCACACAGGCAGTTAACAATTTATCCCTGTTGTCTCAATCATATCCACTTATGAAAATGGCAATCATTCTGGCTTTGAGATTCTGATAAGTGAATATGAATAATTAATTTTATCCCTTGAGTCTCAACGCTCGTTTCCACTGTCCCTTTAATTACTTGGACAAACAGGTTGGGATCTTCATTTCTGCGCCTATTAAGCCACAGATCTTTTAATGCGACCAAAGAAACAGTCTTAATACCCTTGATCTCCCCATAAAAATGTAAGTTAGCAGTGAATCATGTCTTAGCCTTCCACACAGCACACTGCATTTATGAAATTTCAGATATGTGTCAGCTACTTCCCTTGCATCTGTTGAATCTACAACCGGGCTGACTGTACACCTGATGAGTCGCTGTACTGTTAAGCCCGACTAAAAAACCCTGCTGTTCTTGTTGTTCAGCCTGTATCGCTCTTACAGTAGCAAAATCTCTCTCCCCCTGTTAGAAAAATCCCATGCAGTAGATGGAAAACTTCAACCACCAGAAAAATCAGTCTGGCGTTTGCTCGAATTCAGTTTGTTTTCTATTTTCCCTTTCAGTGAAAAGATTTAAGTTGTTAGTCAGATTCCTCTCAAATACCAACATGTCATCTGTCACTAAATACGTCGTCTGACTTTCCTGCTGACACGAGGATTTCTTTTAAGCTCGGGACCGCATGACGTATCAAAGGGCTCACCTTCACAAAAAGAGAAAATACCCTGTGGCTAGCTTAGTCAAGATCTCCAAACAGGAGCACAAATGAAAACCAGCATTTGTATTAGCACTGCTCATTTCAGAAATAACGTGAGCTTAAAACTGAATTTCAGTATAAACCAACCACCTTTGATTGTCTCATTATTTGACCGTGCCTACAAGGAAAACATAGTGTTCTATAAATAGCACAGTCTGATTAATTCAAACTCCTCTCATGAAATTAATATTTAATCTGAAAATTCACTGCAATCCACTGCAACTCACAACAATTTTGAAAGGGTTACTTTTGTCTCAGGAAGAAAGAATCGATATGAGCTGCCTTTTTGTTATTTACAGCAAAAGCCAAATCATTCTATTAGATCATTTATCAGTTTTAACTGATATAAACCATGACGCATCCTTAAAGATCTCTAAAAGATGTAAAATCAGAGAATTGCAGTTTTCTATTCCCTTAGGCCTTCCAAGCTCACAGACTCTGCGAATATTATGCTTTCTCACATCTTACTGCCAAAGCCTAACCCCAGGTGAAGCGGACGCACCTTTCTTTAACAGATATGTAAGCTCAACACTGAAAGCGATATAACTTTGGTCCCAAAGCATGTATTTTATACGATTTATAAATTTTTTCATATTATGTAATAAATTATTGTCTTCCAGAAGGCAATTTACTTTTTAAAAAAAACGTATTTTGCGCTAAAAGCAGGACATATGCCTGCCATTGTTGCTAGATGATACACATCAGCAGCTAATTAAATCAGTCACATTTATTTCATTGTTTAACACAGCTGGGAGTCTAAACAAATCTTTCCCAGCTCATATACCAGAAGGAGTCTGGTAACAGAATAACCTCCAGAAAAGGAGGTTGATTTAGTGGTTTGGGCACAGGCTGGAGCCGCAGTCGACGTGCGGCAGAGCCCGTAGCAGCAGGACTCGCCTTCCCTGTGGCAATTCCAGCAACAGAAGGATGTGGCAGAGTCTGTGCCGTGCCCACAGCAAGGTGCTCCAGAGAGCGTTCCTGCGGCTTTGTGGACAAAGTGCTGCTTCACAGGATTTGGTCCTTCATTTCTCCATACCTAGTCCCCTTATTGATGGTGGTATTTCTTCCCGCTCAACGCTGTAACAGACTAAATCCGTTATAAGAGAGTCAGTCCGATAGTACCATTTGGAGGGCATTAAGAACGTTCTTCCTTTTGTGTATAATTAGACAGAAAAAATAAAAGAATTCTCAATAAACCAAAAAAAATCTTCTGTTACTGTAAGTGTACTTCTTGATCAGAGAGGAATAGCGCACAATTACTTCATAAACTTCACTGTAATTACATGCATGAAGAGCCGGTGGAACATTCCTCTTATCCTATGCATACCGTGGCCACTAGCCAGGTGGCCAGCTAGCTGTACGGCTTGGCCAAAGCAAAAAGTGCAGTTTCTTCCCTGCAGAAGAGAGAAATTCAAGGTTTGTTTTCCTCCTATCAATATAAGTAACTGGTGCATATTTAAACTCTTCACGAGTGCTTTTCATCAGAGTTTGTTTTAGGAATTTGGAGGAGCACATCAGCATTAATTACATAAAATGAGTAAGAAATCAGGCTCCCTGAAGTCTCCGAAAGACATGGCCAACCTATGCATAGAGCAATCTCACTTCCTTGCATGTAATCTAATGTTTTGATTTTCTGCTAATAACTCTATGGATTTGTGACAAACTAAGAGCATAAAGGGGTCAGTGTATTATAAACAAGCTGTTAATTTACTTTGTTTGATTATCTAAATACGACGACCATATAAATACTGGAGAACAAGCAAAAACTCTAATGTATTAAATGGAGAAATTAATGAACATGTGAATTCACATCATCTATCACATCCTGACTTCAGTGAAGCCAGGAGCCTACCTTTAGATTTTCAGTGACGAGTATTAACCAAGGATACATGGATTTAATTAGGTACAGAACCATTAAAAGTGATGAACTGAGCTCAGCCCGTAAGAAGGGCAGTTTGTTTTGTCACTTATTAACATAGGCTCACTGACAAGAATGCAGGATTTTAAATAAGTAACTAATTTTTAACAAAACTTTCCTCTACGCTTGTCATCAACTCGCTGCAATTAGGATACATTCACTAAAAGAATCACGGAAGAAGCAAAAAGCAATTTGGATGCCAACTTCTTTAAAGGCATCGCTGATTGTATTATCTGTCCTCCTGGGACAAAACCAGTGGCTTTAAAGAAAGGTGCACAACCAAAAAGGGCTAACATTTACGTACATGAGCACGTGGTGCTTGTGAAGCAGAGAAAATCAGCCCACAGACTTCTCCGCTGTGCCGCAGCAATCAGAAGAGAGATCAAGAAAGTCAGAAAAGAATCATTTGGACAGAAAGCAGTCCACAGAGAAGCCACATCTGATTAATTCGGAAGTAGCCACTAGGCATTTTTTGAAGTAAAGCACCATATATAGTTACACACTTAAGGATTCGGCCTGAGGAAAAAATATAATTCTGAACTTTCTTCTAAAAGTTTCTAAATGTTGTATAAAGATACTTCTAATGAAGCTAAATAAGCAAGTTAACATTTAATGATCCAACATACTTTTTGTGTGTATGCCAACACGCAATAAAAAAGTTCAAACCACCAGAAACACCTTTTCTCTTCTTTGCGAGGTTGGTACTTCAGCAAGCTAAATTTATACGCTCATCGTGGTTTAGCACAGCCTATCGTGGCACAGAAGTGCAAAAATAAACCGTGTAGATTACCTTACAGTATCTATAGTCAGATCCAGCAAAAGCTGTTGGACGTGGAAGGGCACAGGTGAAAAGATAATTAGGCCAGCGATGAGCCTCACTGTTAGATTTGACTAGAAACATCTGGTTATACTGTACTGGGAAAACCAAAATTTGACCCAAGTTGTCAAGTTTTTATTTGACAATACTGTCTTATTTTGCTTTC
Organism: Burhinus oedicnemus; assembly: GCA_008921705.1. Lineage (NCBI taxonomy): Eukaryota > Metazoa > Chordata > Aves > Charadriiformes > Burhinidae > Burhinus > Burhinus oedicnemus. The sequence goes on from VFFE01008092.1 coordinate 1,009,543, forward strand.
TTTGCGTAACTATAGTCACTTGATTTATCATTTTTTGCTGGGGGAAGAAAAAAAACCAAACAACCCAAGCAAGTAACCAAAACCAGACGCACTTGGAAAGAAAATTTTAGTCAAAGACCACTTGCTGCTGCTGAAATCTTACAAGGACTTCTTGGTTAGTTTGCCTTATTTATTCTCTGAGGAACCTGTTAGGAACAGTAATTATGAAACACTGAAGATGACTCTCAAAAGGGAGCTGGAAAACCTGATAGAATATTCTTCTTACCAACAAGAAGATTAAGAAAATAAGGATCTTGGCTGTCCCAGGAAATAACATGCAATAAAATATTAATTCATTTTTTCTAACAAACTGAATCTCAATGTTTTCATGTATCTGTCCACTAAAGCTCTTCCACCACCGTAATACTTGCTTTATAATGCATATTTGTTTTCATGAGACCAGAAGACAAGCACAAGAAGCAAAATATTGGGTGGCAGGAGGAGGAACTGCTCTTTCCTTTGCACGTACCCCACATCGGCCCCAACAGAGATGCCTAAAAGGATGCCAAGTGGTCCCTGCCACGCTGAGGCCCTGCCTCTCCTTCCCCCAAAGTGCAAGGACTACTTTGGATCTCTATCATCAAACTGAACCGCCGGTTTTTATTAATTTTGTAGGAACGATGATCTTATGACTAATGACTTAAATCGAATGACTAGATCTTATGACTAATGATTAGATCTAATGACTTCTGGCTCTGTCAAATTTGCATGAAATTAGCCAACGTGTCGAAAAATGGGGAGGAGGTTGGGTAGTGATAAATGGCTGAACAGGCGGACACGGAGACTGCAAAATTTGTCCCTTAGGAAACCAGTCTAAAAATAATTAAAAAAATATAAATCTAAGTGATCAATCAATTTATTTTAAATTTCTTTGACAACCATTTCTCTTCAGAAGAGGAGCCAACTCCACAATCAAAGTGTGCTGGCAAACAAGGCTCAGTTTGAAGCGGTGTCATATCAGCAGGAATTAAACCAACCCAGTATTTATGAATCTTTCCACCCTTCCTCATTGTAGGGAGCATATTATACTGTCTATTCTAAACCTTTTCTCCAGTGAAATAGGACACAGATGGAAATAGAAAATTTGGATCTTGTTGAAGAAAGCGCTACAGTTCACTTGTACTTTGAAGAGCAAGGGAAGGTTATCTGATGTTTGAAGGAGAGGGGTTCTTCAGTGGAAGAACGTATTTGGGTTACAGGGCACAGGACTTGCGAGGAAGAAAAGACTGTCTGAGTACCAAGGCTGGTGCAGGACCAACACTCCCAGCTTCCCGACACTGGTTGCCAAAGCCTCTACAATTAGCAGCTATCCAAGCAAACCAGGCCTGGGCACCCCAACGCAGAGCTGCTACAGGAAGGCAGCAACCACCCTTTTCTCTTCCTAGTAACAGCGGCCACCATGCTATAGTACCAGGTGTGGAAAATAAGATCTTCTACAGCAAGAGAAGTGTTGATTAAATAAACAACCCCGTCAACATCCCCTCCCCATGGACACAAGAACATGCAACGCAGTTAGCTAGTAAAACCACCTCAATGTTTGCAAACGGCTAAAACAGACTAGCCGTGCTTTTAAATTGGTGTGAAAACAAAAAAAAAAAAAAAAAGAACATCAACTTTGTGGTACGATTATGATAAAATATCTTCCACTTACCAGCAAACTCTGCCTGTACATTTTCTAAAACAAGCGTAAGTAGAATAATTACCTATTTTACCCTTGATATCGCATTTTATTTATTCAGTTTCTCTGAGCTTCTACAATATAAAATTCAACTAAAATGTGATCTAAACTGAGTCAATTCCAACCGAAATGCTTAAACAAAAGCAAAAGACAGTAGTGAAAGCATACAGATTAAAAAAATACTCAATAGGCATCTTTAGTTAGCTACAATAAAAAGCAGATTCTCTTTTTGCATGAAGAATCCAGGGCATCCGAGAGCAGCCAAAATGGAGATGGGAGGCACAGCAAGACACTTTCCGCAAAGAGTCCCGAAAGTTGGAATTGAACTATTTCTCCTAGCTGACAGCTGGTTTGTTAACCAAATGCACTCCTGGAATGCAGGGTTGTTTTCCTAGGCTTCTAAAGACGGACACGTGACAAACGCAACGAAACATTCCCAAAGAAAACGCTTTTCAATGCACAGATTTTACTGCTTCTCCTGAATCTGCCAAATGCGCCACATCGTCTTGCCTGGCATTTATTAACACGACAGGAGAGGCTTCGGGGACAGACAAACTGGGGAAGCAAGTGAATGGAGGAAAACTGGGAAAAAGAATGCAGGTGTGGGGGAGGACTCACATGAAACATGTGGAGGAGCTAATGACATCGTTAACACCAAATTAAATGGAGTTTTAACGAGCATTTCCCCCAGAGGAGATAAGGCAGTAAAAACATTACTTGCTGGAAGTAGTAACTAGATGAAGATTTGGTTAGATTTTTCTGAATCTCTGAGACGCAATTTGTCTGAATGGAATTTTTTAACAAAATGCCATGACACAAATACACAATATTCTGTAATCTGCCAGATTTTGCCATCACCCAGAAACACAACTTTTTACCCGAGTCTCTCCCATAGGCTAAGATGGGATGTGGCTGGTGAAACAAACAACTGGGACCTATCAGTACGTATTTGAAATCAGTTTGAATTTTTTTTTTGGATTACACAGTGGAAGTGTTAATTACATTTTTATTATTATTACTTTTAAACCCCACCTTTTCCTTCTCAAAAATTAAACATTTCTGAGCTGGGAATTCTGAAAACCAAAGAATGCTTAGTCAGCTATTTGACCCACAATTTAAAAGGGGAGTCACCGAATTAAAGAAAGATGTCCCCAAAACTAGGTGATAAAATCCACATTCATTCAGATTGGTGGAAGGAAGAAAAGGAAGGGAAGAAAAGGAAGGGAAGGAAGGGAGGGAAGGAAGGGAATGAATTGCTACTGAATGTTTCTGTTCAAACTTAGGCAGACTGTGGTCCGTTGCATGGTGAATAACTAAATGCTGTTAACCTTCTCAACCAAAACACTAAAGAAATTCTCATCCAAATTGAATCTTCAATTTAAGTCAAGGCCTGGAATAATTTTAGGTGGGGAGAAGATGAGTCATCCTGTGAGGGAGGCTTTTGTGTTGCTGTTCTAATAGATGGTTAGATGTGGGGTTAAAATGTGGATGTGCAATTCTAGAACACATTCAAAGTATGAAGGGTCTTTATCACAAATAACTGAAGAAATCAAGTCACATCCAGGCAGTGAGTTTACAGCAGGATGCCTAATACGCTTCCAGGTGTACCCTATCCTTCCCAGCTTGCAAACCCAGAGAGGCTGTGGCGGTGGGTCAGATGGAAGTACCGGGGGAGACCTTCCAGCAGCAGGAGGAGACAGTGACCTTCAGGAGCACCCAGGACCTGGAGGAGCCCCACTCCCACACCTGCAGGGCTCAACACAGCTATCTGCAAATTGCATACTATTTCAGCCAGCTACAGCTTCTCCCTAACTGAGAGGCACCCGTGTTGGAGAAGGCAGGTCCATGCTGGAAAATGGAAAATACCTGGGAGTAAGTGGGAGAGAGAGAAAGTGTTTGGAGGCACTCTTGCTCGTGGTCCTCTGAAGACTTCAGGATGTAACTCTTAGAGATGGAAAGCTTGGCTCAGTGACTCTAAAGCAAAACATACCTCGTGAGACTTCCTGATTATCTGTGACTGAGAAAGAAAATTTACGTTGGTCTATTCTTAGCAAGGAAAAGGGATTTAAGCAGTGTTTCGAGGCCAGAAATTCAAAAGGTACCTACCGAATAGTGGCCAAAAATAGCACATTTGTAGATGGTATTAAGCACTTGGCCCTAACTATGTAGACCTTCCATTAATGGTTTCTTCAAAATTGAATTTCTACTTCAAAGGATTAGATTTTCAGGTTGCCATTTTAGCACAGATAAATTTTCTAATATTAATGGTCATAAATTAAATCTAGTTCAGTTCAAAATCTAGTTACGTATTTAATTCCATTAACTTCCTGGCACAGAAAATTTACCCAGGCAATTATACATTCTGTACACTTGTAAATAACAGTATTATTTTCGAAAAAATGTTTTCTAGAGAAGTCATGTCGTTGTTTCCCAAAAATCAAGCAAGTTTCATACTTTTTCCTGGTGGCCTTTCTCATTTAACTCTTGGCTATTCATTAGGAACCATGAAGTACTGATGGAGTCAATCCGTGTGTAGTTCTGAGATTTGTCTTGCAGCTTCTTTCATTTCTATTTTGCCTGTGCTGACGAATTAAGTTACATTTTCTGGGTAAAGATGGATGTTATACAACACAAAAGTGCTGAAATATGCAGCTGAGGAGAAGCCAAATCATGTTTTCTCTATATTCTATTGTAAATTATTAATTCTTATGACTTATTAATGCGTATTCAATGCAGAAATCTTTAGATGCTTAATAAACAATCTACATCTGAACAAGATTTTAAGTACTACTTTTCTTTAAATGCAAAGCAAAAATAAATAGGTTACATGTAGTACAGTAGCCATGGCATAGTGATAGTGGCCTCTTTTTGTATTTATCTAATTCCCATATATCTAGTCAACCTGGGGGGGGGGAATCACATGACTATATTTCTTTTGTGTATTAATGATACATAATTAATCTCCAAATCTATTTAAAGTACCATGATTTAAAATCAACAAGCTCAAGGCACTAGGTAAGTCAAAATAAATACTGTCAGCAAACTTTGCCCCATGGATTATTAGGTAACGGACGCTGCTTTGAAAGCAAACACGCAGAATCTGAGCCTGGAACTTCCATTCTAGCTTGGCAGTATCATGACTTTCAAAGGAGAGCTGTTGTATTCTCAATGTTCTGTTGTTCGGAATAATAAAACTGCATTGAGAAAACATGTTAAAGTTTAAAAATTCACAAATAGAGAAAAATACCAGTGACCTCTACAAGCTTACTATCATCTGCCTTTCAGAGTCAGACAGGTTTTATCCCCTATTTAATAAAAATAAATACATCCATCTCTGGGTTTGATACTGCCATTACACAATTTTCACAGCTTCTCAACCTCTGAAAAATTAGTTTAAAGCCTTTCTAAATCATAACAGTAGACAGTTAACATAGACTGTGTCATGGTTAGGGCTGGGCTGGCCACTGAACGACAACAGATGCAGGACAGAATGTGACAAGAGAAATAGGTGGTACCAATGTGGTAGAGAGAGGTCACATTTCTTCAGATACGAATGAAGAATATGCATATGCCTCTCCAAATGTACATTATTTTTTGTTATTACAAGTGAGTAAATGAATCAATGAATCAAATGTAAAGCAGATGCAGTGAAACAGCATAAAGAGATTGCAGCTGCTGCTGATCCAAGAAACAGCATGCAGGTGTGTTGTAGCTAAAATTCTAACATTTTCTTTTAATTTGGAAATGATCTTGGCTCAAAGCACTCAGGAAATGCATCTCTATACCGACAACGCTCATGCTAACTTCATCCTGTTAGCACAACCGCTTGGCTGTGCTGTTGATACAACTGTCTGCAGAACTGATCTTTAAAACGCATCCCCAAAATGCTCTGGTTTAAAAATTACCTGTTTTGAGGCAGACTATCAAAAACCGCAGCAATGAGTTTTCCTACAATCGCTAGGCTTAAACACAGAGCAACAACAAATGAAACCCTCCATCCTCAGCCTTCCCTCTGCAACCTTATCACAGATACGGCAGTTATACACCTCAAAGTCTTATTTTTTTACAAGATTTGATGCCTACTCAGAAACGCTCTGTTAGCAGACCCTTACTGCGACCCAGTCTGATAGTCTCAGCTGATGGGGGATTCACCAATGTGTCACAGAGGCACAATAATGTCAAAGCAAGGATACTTTTAGGCATATTCTAAAGTCCCGAGGATAAGAGCGTGCTTACGTCTCCTCCTTCTATATCTTCCTCTTGCTCAGATGTTAGGAAAAATAAAAATTAGCGCAAACGTCCATAAACCTGAAACTATGTTAAAAAGGGGACTCTGGATTCAATATTTTGCCTGTAGCAAACTGCATACTTTTGCTTCTACTGACATAATATGTGAATTACATACACAGTTCTAATAGGAAGAGAAAGGAAAGGTTAGTTATTAAAGAAAAAATGGGACGTAGAAGAGATTATTTATCATTTAACAGCATGCAATGAACAGTGCGGTTGCTGTTTCAGCATCCTTTTAACTTTCAAATAAGGAGAATTATTAGCATGTTACACTCTTCCTTCCTCTCTTCCATCAGAAACGCTACTTTGAAGTCCTGCTATATTACTTCTAGTATGTTAACGCATCAACGTACTTAAAAGCCTGATCTTCAAATCCTTCTTCAAGGCTTTCAGTCCAATTTCATGCCCAGTGTTTCATATATCATTAGGTATAGTTTCATCCTTCCTTGGGGCAAAAGAGTACGGCTGGATACCTCCTTGACATACACACCCCCGCAAAAAAGTCTGAAATTATTCTGTACTTCTTTCTTATCTTTTGGGTTAGAAACTGTCATCATGTAATTAGCAGTATTTGCTCTACTCTTCAGCTAAGGTGATTAGATCAGTTACTAGCAGAAGTGGGTTTAATTCTCTATCTATTAACTGCAGGTAAAAAAGACAGAGATGAGTTACGGTGTGCCCTATCAGGGGTGTTGCATCCTTTAAGGCATTTTTCCTGCATTCAGAAGGAAATTTCTTAATGTAATTGTGATTCTGTGCAAGAAAGGGTTATAAACTCAAAATGTAAGTCATAAGCAATACTTTGGTCAAAAGATATACCCGATGAATTATTTACAACTACTCTGAAAATAACCCAGTCTGTAAGTATTCAAGCAGATAAATATAACCTGCAACATTTTTGTATCTTTTCCGAGTCGTTTAAGTGACCAAGCACTGTAAGCAACTCCTGGCCTTTAAATACCAGCAACATTTAATAACTCTTGTTTTACGTTTGTTCAAGCTAACTTAATACCGGGCTGAGACTTACTCAGTAGGCAGTTAAAAATTCAAAGGCAGTTTACATGATTTTTAATTTCACGATACGCAAAGTACCCAGTTGCACTTCTACAACTTACAACTTGGAGAAGGCAACGACATTGGCTGTACGAAGATCGCTGCAACTTCACCGCACAAGCCAGAACACGTGCCTTGACATTCAAATGCGCATCGCCTCTCAAACCCAGGAAGCAATTACTTCTATTTCTTTGCTTTCAATAATACACTTGCATCTGCATAAGACAGTTATACGGTAGATTATTTAAATTTTTTGACACAGTATTAGCAAGCATACAGGCTACTTTGAGCTCAATGTCTCCTCTTGATCCTACATGCTTACTAACTGTAGAGGAAGAAAAGGTTCTGTAATTAACCTGCTGGGAAAAATCGGAAATCTTTAAAATTCCCACTCTAAATGCAAATGTATGCCATCTTTCTGTTTTACAACAGGCTCTTCAGACCGCTGTCAATCTTAACAGACTGCACAGGTCCTAGAAGAGCGAACTGCCACAAAATTCAGCAGATCACTTGAAGCAGTAAGGAGGTGAACAGTAAAAAAAAAAAAGAAAAAAAAGTCTTTATCTTTTATAGAGATATCCTGATTCATTGATCATCGATATTCATAACAACAACAAGATCTGGGTTTAGAAGCAGATTTTCAACATGTCTTGATAACCAGCTCTATAATTTCACAAATAAGAAACCTTACGATGTTGAAATATTTTTAAAGTAGAAATGCACAGAAGAATTTTTTTGAGGCTACAGCAGCCACATGCAGCAACTCAACAAAGACATCTGAAAGGAGCTGCAATATTAAATTTACAGCCAAAACACACAAACAGCAAAACAATAACATTCTAGTCAGAAAGCTTATTAGCAACTAGTATTTAATTTGGGATATTTAGCTAGCTTTTCGTAAGCCTATATTACATTTTGTCACAGGATTTTCAAAATTGAAAATGGTGAAAAGAACATTTAACATACCACAACTGAAATAATTCTTAAGAACACTGTTGTTGATTTAACAATGTGTTGGACTACTGCCAAGCCTAGAAGCTATATTCAATTAGTTTATGAACATATGTCTTAACGTGTTTAGAAGAACCACGGTGCAATTAAATTCACAAAAAATATTTAGCAGATGGAGTCAAAGTAATGTGTTCCTGTGTCTCATGTTCATATAATTGTGTTTATTTTATTTTTGCTTACAAAAAGCCTAAATCAGCTATAAATCTAAAACCAGTTTGGTTTGGGGTTTTTTTCTGTTGAGATACAAAGGTGAGTATCAAAAGTTGTCTTGAACTCGGGATACAAATTTGTTTGATCTGTATTTCCTCAAGTATACTATATACGGTGTAGAACACCTCTAGCTAGGAGAGCAACAAGTTAACTGTACTGTGATAGTATTTACATATCTTTTGAAATGTGCAAGAATGACTAATAAAGATATGCACCTATTAAAATCTAGCACCACTCCAGAAGGAGGAAGCCAATGGCATTTCTAACACGGAATTTCGTAGAAGCACAGAATCATTTTGGTTGGAGGAGACCTTTAAGGCCATCAAGTCCAACCATCAACCTAACACTGCCAAGTTACCACTAACCCATGTCCCTCAGCACCACGTCTACCCATCTTTTAAATCCCTCCAGGGATGGCAACTCACCATTTCCCTGGGCAGCCTGTTCCAAAGTTTGATAACCCTCTCAGTGAAGAAGGCCGTTTCCTCTTGTCCTATCACTTGTTACTGGGTAGAAGAGACCAACCCCCCCCTCTCTACAACCTCCTTTCAGGTAGTTGTAGAGAGCGAGAAGGTCTCCCCTCAGCCTCCTCTTCTCCAGGCTGAACACTCCCAGTTCCCTCAGCCGCTCCTCACAAGACTTGTGCTCCACACCCCTCACAAGCTTTGTTGCCCTTCTCTGGACATGCTCCAGCCTCTCAATGTCTTTCTTGTAGTGAGGGGCCCAAAACTGAACACAGTATTGGAGGTGGGGCCTCACCAGTGCCGAGTACAGGGGGGACGATCACTGTCTTAGTCCTGCTGGCCACACTATTCCTGATACAAGCCAGGATGCCGTTGGCCATATGTGGCAATCCTAAGCATACAGTCCACTTCAGTTCACCTGTGACAGGAAAACTGATTAAAATAATTAAGGATAAACCTACAAAACCACATACTAGGGAAGGAAAGCTGCAAAGAAAAGCCCCGGCACGTGTCTACTCTAATTCTGGATCATGTGAGGAGAATGAAATGTAGATAGCTGAAGCTCCCTGACAGTTTACTCAGATTTCCAAAGCCCTTTTGACAAGCTCCGTGCAAAAGACTATTAAAGCACAAGGTAAAGCCATGAAGTAGAACCCGGTTAAGAAACAGACAAAGGAGAAGGAATGAGTCATGCCTTTTAGTGCCTTGAAAGAAAGTGTAATGTCCCACACTTCCACAATGGAAATGAAAAAGAGGCTGAGTAGCAAAAAGGCAAACCACCATAGTAGACAACCATTCTTAGTCAGAGTTTGAGCTTACTGAAATTTCAAAATGAACCTAACAGGAGAAAGTAAATGGGAAGTCTAATACCAGTGAAAATTTAATCCATGGGAACAGAGGACATTCAGCACTGACAAGAAGAGACCTGTGCTTTATTGCATGGGTACTTCTGTTCACATTCTACATTACACGACAACTGAACTTCCTCCTAAACGAAAAGGAAACATACTCAAAAGTCATAGAATCATGGAATGGTTAGAGTTGGAAGGGACCTTAAAGATCATCCAGTTCCAACCCCCTGCCATGGGCAGGGACACCTCCCACTAGACCAAGTTGCTCAGAGCCCCGTCCAACCTGGCCTTGAACACCTCCAGGGATGGGGCAGCCACAGCTGCTCTGGGCAACCTGGGCCACTGTCTTACCACCCTCAGAGTGAAAAACTTCTTCCTGATATCCAATCTAAATCTACCATTTTTTAGTTTAAAACCATTACCCCTTGTCCCTGCATTTATTGTTGATAGGCAAATAGATGACAACAAAAGCAAAATATGTCTATTACTGAGTACTAGACTGTGTGGAGGCACGCACTCTCATCAGGACGGACTTCAAAGCTCTTTCGAGAGTGCAGCAGCGCTCTGAGAACTCGTGGTATTAGTGTTGCTTAAATTGAAAGTGTGTGTTACAGAAAGAAATTTAAAATAGCTCTTTTATAGGAAAGATGAAGGCAACTCATATGCTTTTTCACAGAATTCAGACTGGAAAAAAGAGGGCATTAGGTAGGGCAGATGCTGAGCTGTTATTATATGAAATTGCTGCTTCCCAGTTTCGACTGAACATCTCTCACACAGCGCTGCTCAAAACTGCGTTTACCACAATTTCTGCAGCTGCAGCCATCCTTCACAGACCAGTATCTCTGGCTCCCACGCCTCCTCATCGCCCCCAGTTTACAGCTCTCAGCTCTGGTGCACAAATTTGACCGTTGCTCTATTACTTTTTCATACCCACCGATTCAGTGGTGGATACAACTTCTTTGTATCTGCCCCGCATGATGAGTTTTCCTCTGTCTGAACAAGCCCTCTCAGTTTCACATTAGCCAAAATTTAATGAGCAAACACCTAAGAATATCGTCTAATCATGGTACAAAACCATTAATAATCTTTGTCCGTCCTGAAAACTGTATTTTGTTCACAGCTTCTTGTAGCTGACCCCTTAGCCATCTTCCTATCCAACTTTTTCCACCTTCAATAATAATCTCCCATGGAATGCTGAAGTAATGCTTTGTTGAAATCCAAACAGATTGACTCTCCTGCATTAGTCTTGTTTAAGAAACCAACTAATCACTCTCTCATTAGTCTTCACAAACTAGCTTCAAAAGAACACTGCCATTTATACCGCTTCCCATTTACTTTCAGTTACCTACCTATTCTTTTCAAAATTCTGGCTTAAAATTTCATACAGAATCGACCATCAGAAAATCCGTTGGCCTACAGTTGTCTCACATTTTATCTTTTTGAATACAGATGTTATGTTCGCTATTCACGTTTCATGCTGGACTATACTTGGGCTCCTGAGAAATCCAAGCAACGTAAATACTGTTTACCAGCTCCGTAGTTGCTTCTCAGGCTCGTTTTCAGTAGGTACCTAATCACCCCCATGCACAACATGAACCCTACTGAAAGCTGACACAAACCACTCTCTTTGGCTTCCAGACCTAAAGAGGAGGTAATACTACACGTTGAGAGAGGTGTGAACATGCTACGTGTGTCCTGAATAAGAACGAACAATATTTTTTTGTTATTTGCTTAAATATGCCTTACAAAATGCAAATCAGAGTGGTTTTGGACTGTTTTGCATTCTTTTTATTTTTAATTTTCCTTTTCAATCCCGTTTCAAATCTTTGGAGATTCTCTACTTCCTTTTGTATCCTCCTTAAAGAGCTGTTCCATGCAAGTGAAGCTGCCATCTTTCCTACAAGCTTTTGACACAAGCCTGTCTGCTCCGTGTTCAAAGCTCTCCAGACCAGTTAACTGTGTGATTTCATTTTCTTAATTTTTCAAAGCTCATCTTCCTAAAATCCCGGTGTTTAACCATATTAAATTGCTTGGTTTTTTAAAAAAACTTGCTTGTATCTGCTTTGCAATCTGATGTAAACTGGCGAAGCTCGCTCAGATTCAAAACTTCTCTATTGGACCAGCCTTTCCCCAAGACTCTCACTCGGCACACAAACCCCTTAAATTTGGGATTTAGAAGTCTCCTATAATCACTCATTTCCCATGGATTTTTATTTCCTCACTAATCTTACAGAAATCCACACGTATTGGACATCCGTATATATTTTGGCATACGCAGAGGTCAGTAACGGTCACATCAACACTATTTTACTTCAGTTCCTTCGCTCTTCGTGAAAGCAGTTTAGAACATTCCAACCACCAATATCATCCCCATTTCTTTTTTTAGAGGAAAGATTTGGTTAATTTAAACTGTAGCCTCACTCAGGGCTTATTTCCCTCTTTCTTAAAGAGATTCTACCTTTCAGTTCTCAGTTCTCCACTTAGGGCTGCAGTACGGGCTGTCCCTGTGAGGAAAAAATGTGAGCGAAACGGCCCTGCAAACAGCAAGGTCCGAGAAGGAGGAGGTGCTCCAGGCAGAGCAGGGACCCATGGAGAGGACCACGCCGGAGATTTCCACGCTGCAGCCGCAGAGGACCCCACGCCAGAGCAGGTGGATATTTCCTGAAGGGAACTGCAGCCCGTGGCCAGCCCACACAGGAGCAGGTTGATCCCGAAGGAACTGTAGCCCATGGAGGACCCATGCTGGAATAGGTGTGAGAAGGAAGGACTGACAGAGATGAACTGTCGGACACTAACCCCAACCCCACATTCCTAATCTCCCTGTGCCACTTAGGAGGGAGGAGAAGCTTAGAGGAGTGGAAATGAAGGAATGAAGTTGAACCTTGGACAAAAAAGGGGGGTGGGGGAGAAGGTGCTTTAATCTTTCGTTTTTTTGCTTACCATCCAAGTCTATTTTAATAGGCCAGAAATTAAATTCTTTTTCCCCAAGTTGAGTCTGTTTTGCCTGCAATAATTGGTAAGTGATCTCCCTGTTTTCACCTTTACCCCCAAACCTTTTCATGTTATTTTCCCTCCTTGTCCTGTTGATGAGGGGGAGTGAGAGCAGCTGGGTGGGCACCTCGCAGCCAGCCAAGGTCAACCCACCACAACTGTTTTCCTGCCCGTTCACCTTTATTTCTACAACGCTCAGTTTGGTGCTCCATATCAGGTGTCCCAATTCCTCCATTAGAATACAGAATGTATAAAAAACATTGCACTTTCCTCTATCTAAATGAGAAGAAAGAAAAGCAAACATGCCAAGTCTCTCCTGGTAACTTCATTCCCTTAAGACTACTTTCAAAAACACTTCATGATCCTGAATTATTTCTCTAGAGGAATCCCACTAAAGTTCACCTAAGCTGCAATGACTTAGAGCATTTTTCACACCCTGGCATACCTGTTTCAGCAAGACTCTGGCTGTACGGTTTGTTCCAGCAATAATAACAATAAATTGCCTCTTTTCTATTCCTCAAACACAAGTTTGTATTGCTTCCTTTCGCCGTCAACATTGTTATCTAGATTTTCTCCTAACAGATCTATCTACTCTTTTCATGAGCCCCCGCTGACAAAGTTCTCTTAGAGGTGGCATATTTCAGATGGCTGTAACAGTCTGTAAAGTCATCCTCACATTTCATCGCTCAAAACATTTCTAACTTATTGTGACTCTGATACCGGACACATTTAATGATTTCTTTTTTTCTGATCTCTGTGGATTGGTCTGTCTTTCCTCCACCCAGCAGGTGCTTCTGGCTTTTCTCTCTCATTTTCTATAACAGCAGAACTATTCCTCTCCATGACCTACAGTCCTTCAGGAAAAACTGCTCCAGCCTGGGTCTGCCACAGTGTCGTGGTTTGAACCAGATTGGCCCGTACAGGGATCGAACCCGTGACCTTGGCGTTATCAGCTGCAGTAATTGCCAGAAAACCTGCTCCCACATGGGCTCCTCTCCACAAGGCAGCAGCTCCTGCCAGGTCTCCATGGGCTGCAGCTTCCTTTAGGGCATCTCCATCTGCTCCAGCATAGGGCCCTCCGTGGGCTGCAGTGTGCATATCTGCTCGGTGTGGTCCTCCATGGGCTGCAGTGTGCATATCTGCTTCGGTGTGGTCCTCCATGGGCTGCAGTGTGCATATCTGCTCCGGTGTGGTCCTCCATGGGCTGCAGAGGGACAACCTGCTTCTCCATGGTCTTCTCCATGGGCTGCAGGGGAACCCCTGCTGTGGTGCCTGAACCACCTCCTCCTCTTTCTTCTTCGCTGACCTGGGTGTTTGCAGGACTGTTTCTCTCACATTTTTTCTCACTCCTTACTCACACCACCTTTTTGACAGAGGCACTGCCAGCATCACTGACAGGCCCAGCTTTGGTCATCAGTGGGTCCATTTCTGAGTTGACTGGAACACAGGGGGACTCCCTGATCTCTTCTCACAGATGCCACCCCTGCAGCCCTCCCCACCTCCTGGCTACCAAAATCTTGCCACATAAACCCAACACAACCGTTATCTTCAATTACACCTCTGGTCCACGGATCTTCTCATCCAATAACGACATTAGTCGCCATGTCACACGTAAATAACTTCCACTGGAAATGACTCAAGAATGATGAATGTGCCACAGCTTGCACTGTGTTTCTCTATTGCTTGCATATTTTGGCACTTCCTGCATTACTTTTCACATTTGCCTTCTCAGGGAAATGGATAACAAAACCCAAACTCTACCAATTCCTTTACAAATTGTATGTAGACTCCCCTCTTTGCTACCCTATTCACTGACTATTACCTACTTGCCGCTTAGCTTTTTAAAACCTACTGCATCGGTCATCTCTGTTTCTTAATTAGGTGCAGGGACTAGACCTTAATCTTCATAGTTGTAGGAAGTCTGTGAGGCCTTACTCATGAAACATCCCACAAGACAACACAAACTACCAATTGCTATCAACCAGTGTCATCTCTCGGGAAAAAATATGCTCCATGCACCACTACCAAACACACGCGGCAGCAGCTCTTGAATTCCTACAGAGAGGAATTTCTTTGTACCATGCAGTCTTCACACAAGTGTTTATCCCTGACCAGGAAGAAGGAGAAAATGGAGGAACACTTTCTTTGCACATCTCATGGTTTGTCAAAACAGTTGCTCTGACTGCCAGCACTCGCTACCTTCATGACTGGCATATTCAGCTCGTGGCAGCAATACGCAAAGCCATCAACTGCTTGAAAAAAATAATTTCAGTATGAATGAAAACAAGGTTCACAAAGACAAAACCAATTCTTCTATATTGCCATAACGTTGAGGCCCACGCAGGTAATCCATGGCGTTGGTGTGCAGACGCCTGCCCCAGGGCTGAGCGAACAGCCATGCTGGGACTCCAGCTCTTGCTCGGTCCAGCACCCAGGGAAAATACGGCAATAGGCTAAGAGAGTTCCCAAATATAAACAAAATACTTCTTTTAGCTGCAACCTCAGGCTCTGAAGAGGCCTCGTATCTATCTTTATCCCAGGACAGTTTCTTACCCTAGCATCATATTCCTTGCCAATTCTCCATTCCTCAAACTTCTTAGCACAGGCTTCTGCCAGTTCCAGTCTTCCCAGTCTATCCTCAGTCCCACTTGCCTTATACGCTCATGCCCACTTCCTTTTTCTTAATTGTTCAGGCATTTCACCTCCTCTACCCCTCACGATGCATGCCATTTTCTCTTTATCCATTCTTCTTTTTTTCTTTCCCTAGTTCATCCTCTCTCCTTCCTGTAACTTCTTCCCTCCGTACACGTATGGTTCCTAGCTTATCACTGCTTCTCTCTAGTTCCCGCCTCTCTTCTGTAGCTGTTTACAAACCCATCGCTCAGTCGAGACTGCTCCCTTGCTCGCAGCCTTCTAACCCGGTGTACCCATGGTTCAGCTTTATTAGCACCGGAGAAAAAAAGGTTGAGATTTCCACCAGATTTTGAAAGGTCAACTGAGGAAACAAGTGCAATTAAAGAACTGACAAACAGAACAAATACAGCACATAATTTGGATATACTTCCAAAGAAAACTTCTTAGTCAAAAGCATAAGAGCACTATGATTTTTCTAATCAAAGCTCAACAGAATTTAAAAAAAAATAAAAATAAAAATCAACAAAAAGGGGACAACCAACTAAAACAGAAAACATCAACTCAAACAATTACAGTTTCAGCAAATGCTTAGTAACTTTAGTGAAGTTTCTAATAGTGGCAAGTATCTGACAATATTTTATCATAAGCACTATAAGCAATCTTATCTTCTAATAAGACAGAAAGAAACGCCAGTAGCGATGATACAACATCCACAACCTGTGTCAGCGCGTGAGAATTTCACCATGAAATTTATTAGAAGATAAGCAGTAAGGAAAGTGCAACTTGTTTCGTTCCTGCATCCAAAGCCCAGAACCAGCTACGCTGCCTCAGAGAGTTAGCTCCCTTCCTGATTAGATAACACAGTTACCTGAAGAATATAACAGCATTATTTAAGATACTTGCAATGCATATTTGTAAAGCCATATCTAAGCACCATCTTTTTAAAATATGATTTAACTTGTCATTTTAAGGTCTTTCAGAAAAAAGGTGGGTTGTTTTTTTTGGTTTTTTTTTTTTGCGTCTCCATGGAAGGATATTTAATATTTGGTGTTTTCATCTTACCCCCAATTTACTTAGCATGTGTTACTCCATCATGATTTCATTTGGACAAGAAAACTGCATGGCTGCTCAAGCAGTAAATTTAAAGTGTAAATGGATTCTTGGCTGCCGATGGCCCAGTTTCTGCTTCTGTTTCCATAGAAACCCATGTAGGAGTGGCAAGAAGACATAACTTAAAATATGAACTTAAGGGTTTACTTCTCCCCTTTTCCTCCCTCTCATTCTAACTCCATCTCCAAGCAAATAGGATGCAGTTTAAATTTTTAGCCCCTTCCTTCTCATCCTTTGATTTTAGTCATGTAAGTATAGGAAGCAAAAATCACACTGGGCAGCGATTTCTTCTGCTAAATTACAAATTCTGGGCTGCAAGAAGTGTCCACGTGAACAGGAGGAGGAATGCCCCCCTCTCACATACCTCACGCACGAGTGCCTGGTACCATGCCACAAACTGCTCCTGTCCAGGGAAATTTTGACCGCCTGTCTCTTACTGATGAATGGATGTAAATACAGATGGCAGAAAAATCATCTTTAAAATGAGATGTACAACACTCAGACCTGCACAGGAGGAAACTGTGAATCCTCTGGTCAGATACTTCGTATAGCTAAATTACCCTGCTATGCTACTAATAATTCTTTCATTTATTAACCATCACTCTCACAAAATCTTCAGCCTTAAGATTCAAGTTATGAATAACTATGATGAGGCCCAAGTGCGGTGTATTTCCTAAGATAATATGGCCTGCAATAAAAAAAAATCACTTCACGAACATAAAAATTTAGTGAGTTTGGTTATTAGAAATGGTTAAAGCCCTCAGAGATGACTAAGCAATTCTTTAAAGGAGTGACAGGGACAAATGGGTCCTTACCTAAGATCTCCTATTAAGTAACAGACAAGGATCGTACAGGATCCAGAGACGGGCCCAGTGTCTCGATCTCACTACTGGGTATATTTAGTTGCAAGCAAGATCCAGTGCACACACTCTCAGACTACTTTGGGCAGGTTTTTCAACAATAAATCTTTTCAGGTTCTCACAGAAACCAGCCCCACATGAAACCAACCAACCAACCAGCCCTTCACCCCCCAACCCAAAACAGGCTAGGCAGGGAAGCAGAGGAGGACCCAGGTAAGTACGTGCAGGTTACCAGCAGTCATCTTCCTCGCAAGGTCTTTTCCTACTCAGCAAACACAAACTGCCGTTTTCCCTCCCATAAAATTCGAACACAGCAATCTACGAAAATACAAAATTCATGAGGGTTTGCAAACTTTTCTTCCAGAAACGGTGGAACTAGTCACAGTACACCAAGCCCTCTTCACTTTTTCACTCTAGCAGATGTCAGAGTCTGAGCGAGTTCTTTTCCAGAAAAAACACCTGCTAATAAAAATCTTATCTTTTCCTGCTTCAATTTACATATCGGGCTGTTAAAGGAATGCCCTGTGGACTGCTGGTATTCTTTGGTGGGCAACAAGGACAGAATCTTTCTTCACCTAGCATCAGACGTAGCTACGAAGGGGACATCATTTCAGAACCTAAACTTGCCTTCCAGAACACATACGCCCTGTAATCATCAAGCCTGCTACCGCATGCTAAAAAACAATCTGAAAAATAAATAAATACATTTCTAGCAATCTTCTGAGCAAAGGGAAGTGTATGATGTGATGAGCTGCAGAGAGATTTTGGTAAGAGAAGCAGAAAAATGACCGGAAGGAACCTAGAGAGGTCTCGCAATCTGCCTCCTCCTGCGATAGGGTCAATTCTACCTAAATGATACATGGCGGAGGTTTATCTTACCAATCTCTAGTAATGAAGATTCTACTATTTATGCCAACAGAATGCTCTAATACCTTAAGTATCTTTCAATCGACAAATAATTTTCCTCATAAAATAACAAAATGTGAAAACTTTTCAAAAAGTTGGCACTCTTCAGTATTTGCTGTTCTCAACAGATATTAGTATATTAAAAAGATAAAAAAGCTTCTGTGTTAAAACAGACTAGTCTGAGGGCCAGAATGTAGCTAAAAAATATTTCTCAAGTCCGTTTGACTTCCTCCCCAGCCATTCGCCAAGAAGCCAGCCCCTGAAAGACTGGCTGCTCTGCTCTGACTGGAAGCGTAGGTCTGTCGGGCTTGTAGCCAGAGCGGCACGTGGCTCTGCTGGGGGAAACTCTAAATAATGCCATCAGCAGCCCGTAACTTCCACCTTAGAAAAAAATAACAACATGAGGTTAATTTTGTTCTTCGTCTCCCTCTGGGCTTTCTTTACATGATCCACATTGTTCTTGAAGTCCAATGTCCCTACTAGACATGGGTGTCCAAAGGAGGAATTATCACGCTTATTGCTCTAAACAGCGCGATTGATATACTTGTCTGCCCATTAAAAAAAAAAAAAAAAAGAAGAAAATCTTAGTTGTATTTCTCAATATTGCATAGGTTTTTGTTGCAACGACGTGATACTTTTTGATTCACAGAATCATTATATGACAAACCAGACTGTTTTGGGGACCAGGATTTCTAACAATGTTTTGCCTGAGAATTCCAAGACACCGAGATCTTGTGCAGACGTCTAAGGGTAGAGATGTATTTACCGATTGCCTTTGGATATTTATTTTTATTTATACAGTGCCTGTACAGATACTTCACAATTAAAGTAAGTGAGATCAAAACCTATGGGGGTATGAGGAAATAATTATGCATCAGAATATAAGGAAGCCAATTAAGCAGCAAGCATCCTTCAGAAAAAAACCCTGATCTTTCCAGACAATCAAGCTTTTTTCGTATTTGTACAACACAAATTAGACAAAAAACTCTTTGGAAAAACCTTCGAGATGCCATGGCATATAATGCAGCTGAAGCTAGCAAAAACTGACCGTTCAAAATAGAAGTCACTTCCCAAAATATTTGCTAACCTCTAGGTGCTACTTATTTGTTTTGCTGACGTTCAGTTGGAAGATAATGACTGTGACAAATATTTCTACTTACACCATTAGTCCTAAATAAAACAGAATTGTGAAAACACCGTTCAGTTGAATACACGCTAGTCATAGCGAAGGCTTCGCTGCACCCAGCTACAGGCACAGCACTTCTTCTGGTGCCACTTTTAAGACTCGGAAGACTGAAAAGGATGATTGCTGGGTTTGGAAATAACAAAACATTTTCCTTGACTCCTGTGTGTGACAGAAGGAGAAATGTTCTAAAAAAAAAAAAAAAAAAATAAAAAAAAAATCACTCTCAGTCTGAGATCTACATCCAGATTATTTTAAACCTCACCAATCGGCAATTTGCAAATCCATCCAAGGTTCCAATGAGAAGTAGAACATTGAATATATTTGAAGAAAATACAGTAGTAGGGTATAAGACATCTGGCCTACACATTTATTAAAGTGAATTCCACTACAAACTGGCTATTGCATGAAACTATGTGAAATACCTAAAATTGATAACTGAAAGGAGAGCTGTAAAATCTCTGATGAGAAGGTAATACAAAATCCATATAGTTGATCTCCCAATCCCACAAAATTGTTCGTGTTTAACACTATATCAACTATTTAACAAAACCTACTAAGAGATTAGATTATTTTTCTGCTGTTTTGTACATAAGTGTGCAAACAGCTTCTCCCCACCCTAAACTCAGGGTTTGTTTTTTTTTTACTAAAAATACATCAGTGGATAGAATAAAATGACAATTATAATTGTGATGCTATTATACAAAGGTTATGAGTCATTCATTAAAATATCTAAATTAGCAAGCCTTCTGCTAGCTAAAATGGAAGATGTTAATATAGCCAAATACTCAGTACTTTGCCTTATATATTACAAAAAGATCTTTGTGTAGAATGATGCATAAACATTTCATACAAAGCCAATACACTTCGTAAAAAGTAGCATGATCTGAAACATACTCTAATAAGTCAGATCACATCTGAAGTGTATTCAAAACACCCTTGATTATGTCACGTAAGCAGAAAAGAACCAGCGCACACGCTGAGTTCAATTCAGTATAAATCATGGGTTTGCCATCCGCTGGGACTGGCAATTTAGCTTTTACAGTGAAATCCGTTTTCCTTTCATCTTAAATCTTGAAGTAAGTGATCTCTACTGCCACTTTTCCTTCTAAAAATATACCAAGAAGTACCAGATGCCCAATAAATCACCGGAAAACTTTACATGTTCTTAGAGATCAGCAATTCAGATATAAGCCATTTCCTTATTTTAAACAGCTCTACGAACGCTGTCCAGACATGAGCACAGTTTGAGATAATTCTTTTATTCATTTATTTATAACTTCGATGGTAGGAAAATAGAGACTGCTTCATATGACATCTTTGGATTTTCCATTTGATTCTTACACTTTTAAGCTTTTCCTTCCCTCCTCCTTTCCCCACAGAAGCACTACAAGTTGAGAGAAGACTTTCCTGCCCGTAGTTCACGCTCCATTGCTTCTTCCGCAGAGGTAGAAACACGAGCCTCTGTTAAAACCGACCCACACAGCAGCCCAAAGCAGACTTCAATCTACAACTTATTTACTGTGGAGCTGTACTTTCCCTAAAACTTCTTTCGTTATTCTCTAATTTTCAGTTTAATTTTGCGTGTATTATATTTTATGTGTATTATGTGTATATTTTATGTGTATTATGTATTGTACTACAGGGTTTGTAGCACCAGTGCTGGGTCAGCAGAGGACTCTTAGCAGATAGACAGTAAATGCTGACAAGAGGAGCTTTTCTGCTGGCATCAGAACACCACCCCTTTGAGCAAACAACGCCAACTAGGTAAGCAAACTAAAGCTCTTCCACGTCAGCAAAGCTGCAGCATTTTGCCACCGCATCAAAGTCAACCAAAGGGCGGAATTTTTCACATCAAGCTGATGTGGCCGCATCACGAGAATGCCGTAGTAGAGGTGAGAAAATGACTGAATTTATTTTGTGACAAACACCTTTCACACCATAACGGGGACAACTTCCTCACTGGCATCAGGAGTTTCCCATTCAAATTTCACGCTCATCCAGGTATTAGTGCTAGCGTTTCTACGCTGGCGATCAAGGCTTTGACCTCAAGCTAATGAAATAGCAAAGATTTCACAAATGTCGTGGATACATGCAAACAGAATCTGGGGTTCTAACATGACGACATGACCAATCCAAACCTCAACCACTTGTGAATGATATTTTTTCCAAAACCAAGTTCTTAACGTCTTTTTTTTTTTTAAACTACTATAGTAGTCACTGTACTAAAGCAAAAAATGCATCCATCACAGCCTTTTCCACTGCCATCCAGAAACGGCATAATCCATGGACAGAAGTGCATTCCATCCATTTTTCCTATCTCTCCATTTCCCATAAAATGGCAAATCTAGCACAACATAATTGCAAGAAAAGTAAAATAATGTTAAATTCCTCATGAAAAGCTCAAGAAAAAAGGTTAAAATGTAGATTGACATTAAATGTCATCCACAGGATTTAAGTAAATGTCTGTAAAGTATTTTCCCACCAAAAAAAAAAAAAAATCATTCTGGAAATACCTGTTTAAAGTTTTTTTCACTTTTATATCAGGGTACTAATGTATTTGGACTCGTGGATTCAGTTCCAGAGAAAAACCTTTCTGTTTCTATGAAATGATTTAAGTCAGCCTGCCTGGTAAATGGAGAAACAGAACTCTTAACTTCAAAACCGAGGATGTAACAGTCCAGAGAAGTCACATGAAATCAGGCAGCTGAGCAGAACTGCTGACAATCTAACGGTCAGGTTCCAAGAAATGCATATTAGAAGTAAGCGTTTTATTGTCAGCTTCAGCTTTGGGAAATTTGAAGTATTTCACATGTGAGGAAATGTTTGATTTTTTTTTTTTCCCCCTAGATTAGGAACCCTGCTTTAGAAATGGTTTGTACCTCTGTTGGCTCCATGCCTATCTCTTTTCTACCAATAAAGTCACTACAAAACCCACTTTCAGCCCTATAGCTATCCTCCAAAGAAAGAGAAAGCCTGATTTCTTACACATAGTGGTAAAAGAAACTTTTCGCAGATGCCTTCCCTTTTTGCAGAATCAATTCTCTCCCTCCAGGACGCAAACACATGTTGTTTTCTCCACACACTTGGCAAAATGTTAGAAAAGACCAGACCCCTGGACACAGACCATACCTGCCTCAGGGAACATTTAAACCAAACCAAAAAATCCAACAGTAAAATTCAAACCTGCCTCTGGCTTCTGAAAGTACGGGCCGCCAAATTCAGATTCTAATACAGAATTTTCTCTTCCCTTTCACTACAGAAAAATATGAGACTCAAAAGCATTAATGAAACAAATCTCCACAACTTTAATATAGCAACTAAATGAACAGCGCCCCAAACACCAACTAGAGACCAATATCCCGACATTCCCTGTTCCTGCTATGTAAGGTGATGCGTGAAATGTAAAGATACCGATCGGGTAGCACCTACACACCAAAAATGATACAAAATTACATTTTGTATGCGTTACGTTATGTTTATAATACCTAGACCCTGAGAGACATACATACCATGAATATTCTGCAGTCTTTCCTGACCAATACTGCTCTTGCTTAAATTTTTGTTTCCTTAAAAAGTAAAGGCTGGTCTTCCCACCCACTAAGAGATGTTTCTAAGCCAAAAGTAAAATAAAACTTCCCCAAACCAAATCTAAAGCACAAACTAGACCAGCATAGGATATATTACAAGAAATATAAATCTAGATAGTCTATTGAGATACCTTTAAGTCAGAATATAAAACAGGTATCACGATGATCACCTAGCAGTGCAGGTGAGGTGAGAGTAGATGCTGCCTGAGTTATTTTTTCAGGTTCAAGATAGAGGCTTTTGTATTTACGAGTCTAAATCAAGGTCTTTCCACATTCCATTTGGAAAACAAGTTTTTTGTAAGGAACAACAAAGCAAACATTCTGCTTCCACATCCAAAATATCTCATGCATCAACAGAATCTAAAACCTTCCCTGCAAATCACAAATAAAATTACAGTGCAATCTCTTTTTCGGAATTCTGTTATTCAATTACATATAACTATGGAAAAGTTTAGCTTTTTAGAATAGTGGTTTCACTTCAGCAGCTCTTAGCAGGAAGCACAATACTTACAAAATTAGCGTTAAAATGTAGTGGGCCATTTCAACTTTCTACCACCATTAAAGAAGTCCTATTCCTCTACTGCTGGCCTGCACTAGATAGATTGGGAATGTGACCACACCAAGAGGAGGACAACTTCGGAGAATCTACCTGGAGGTTTAAGAAGCGGGTGAGAAAGAATAAAGATCAGTGGCCAATCCGTTCTTCAAACACAAGAGAGCAGGACTGTTAGGAAATGAATCATAGAATCATTTAGGTTGGAAAAGACCTTTAAGATCATCCAGTCCAACCACTGACCCTGCTCTACCAGGGCTGCCACTAAACCATGTCTCTAAGCACCACATCTACACGACTTTTAAACACATCTAGGGATGGTGACGCGACCACCTCCCTGGGCAGCCTCTTCCAATGGTTGATAACTCTTTCAGGGAAAAATTTTTTCCTAATGTCAAGCCTAAACCTCCCCTGGCGCAACTTGAACCCGTTTCCTCTTGTCCTATCGCTAGTGACCTGGGGAAGAGACCAGCGCCCAGAGTCCCACCATCCATCCTATGCAATTCTAGCAAGCTTCAGGTCAGATATAGCGGTAATAAAGCCTACTAGCTTTAAAGACAGCTTTCCCTTTCAGCAAGGTTGATAAAGATACGTGGCAAACGGCAGTTGCAACCCATCCGTGTCCACATCCATTATCTCTACTGCATACCAGAGTTAAAACTACACTTTTGAAACACAATGGCAAAGGTTTCATTTATCAGCTAGAGAAGCCATTTGTTCAATGTACCCAGTTCATAACATAGATAGGACACGACTGTAATACACAAATATACTATCATATTTCTGATTATATAATGATTTTTACTGACTTTACAGAAACCACTTTATTTACTGTTCACTTCAGCGTTAGGTTAGGTATTTTTATACTAAGTTACTATTATTTTCTTCATTTACGTTCAGTTATTTAATAAAGGTTCAATGCTGCTGCACAGACATTTATTTAGAGAGTATTTAGAAAATACTAGAAGTAGGAGTTAAAGGAAGAAAAATGTCGGTTGCTATAGCTAAAATATGTGCAGTCTATGACCACCTCCATTAGGTACCTTCCTGCTCCTCCAAACTGGTAATATTCTAAGTGTCTTCCCATTTTGTTGAGCTGCACATTTGAATCTCCAGCAAAATTTAACAGGCAGGTTCATACGGTCGGTTCTTGTCATCCTTACTATCAATGATTTTAGTCAGTATCTGTATCTCCTCACATTTAATACATTTAAAACTCTATTATAAACTGCTGTTAAGACTTGCTTAGGAATCAAGTCAACTAAACTTGCTAAACACATGCAACTTTTCAATGGACGTATGGTTAGTTTAGAAACGCAACTGAGGCCGTACTTTTGAACATCATGTTCTCCATAAAGCACTGAAAAAAATAAAGTGTTCAATGGCACTTCTGTCATTGAATAGTCCCAATCACAGGTAAAACTAGAGAGCAGAAAAACATAATAATCACCTTTTTAACTGTAAAATAGTAACATGAGCATGCATTATCATCAATATCAGAATGCTTATAAACTATTCACATCCTGTAAATGGTAATGGAAATAACCTGAGAAGACAGTTAAATAGACTCAGATTTTTAGTCCTCAAACATTATTAGATTCTACCAGCTGTCTCAAAAAACATGTACATTCTCTCTTGATAACTTGACATCCTGAAGATAGGGATGCTGTCATACCATAATCAAAAAGCAAAACCACCTCCCTACAATGTTAGAGGAATATAAACCCTGCAACTTCCATTGTCTGTAACATTTGTTGCTTTGTCTGATATGTATGTATGCATATATGTACATATGAGTGTATCTATATATCTATATAAATATATGTAAACACCCAAATCAATCAATCGCTCTATCTATTTATCTATCTATAAACCCGTCCACATTTTATAAAACATCTCTGGGCAGAAAAGCACAGAAGAAATGCATTTAAAAGCTTGGTACACTAAAACGACGGGAAAAAAATCCAATGTTCTTCCCACCAGGTAGTGAATTAAACACAAGGATTACAATACCATTCTAGTGTTAAAAATAGAACTCAGAAGACTTTCCCTTCTCCTGCCAAACAAGCCAGGGAAAACAAATGAGCTGCCCCCAAATCACAGCATGTGACATACAAGATTTAACATTATATGATTATTTTTTGGTGCAGAGAAACATAAGAAACATACCATTTTTTTCTGGAAATAGAAACTCTTTTGTCACCCATTGTGACACATTTTGAAGGGCTGTTATTCCTTAAATAAAGACAATCTGAAATAATGTCAAAAACAGGGGCTAACAACTATGAAAATCACAAGTTAAAACCGCTTTTACATTTGTAATTTTCTAAGGGTGACACCTTTCATTTCTACTTCTTTCAATTTCTCAGTAGGTTAGCATAAGGTCAATGTCAATACCCAGTAAAAGAACTTGATTCACACTAAATGTGGGAAGTTATTCTTCGTGTTATGTATTGGATGTGGATAGAGAAAGCCACATTAAATCCCAAACTTAAATAATGTGTTTTTAGGCCAGTATAAGCCATTTGATGGAAGTCAAGATCTTTAAGAATAAATCTCATTCAAGGCATAGATCACAGTAATATTTATAGAAACAAGTTACAAATGAGATTTTCTTAACCACCTACTTAATTACATTCTTAATATTTGTATGCAGTAAAGGGTAGCCTTTGTATTCTCTTAAACAACTTTATTTTTATATGCTTATGCACTGCAGATTCATAATTATAAAGATGTTACAGTCAGGGTTGATAAATTAGGAGAACAAGTAGCGTAGGAAAGAATAAAGTGTTAGTTTTGTACATTTTTGTATGGAATATCAATTCCAGCCACATAAAATGCTGAAATCCTCTGTTTAGGTTCGAGTCAATGTCATACTGATGGATTCGGTATCCTGGAAAGCCAACGCCATCCCTCTGAAATTGACCTAAAAATCTTAATGTAACAGTAAGAGATCTAACCAGCTTTCATGTTACATAAATTAATAGAATAAGTAAAAACATCTGCAAAAATAACAAAGTATTCCAATTTGGGGTCAGAAAAAGGAAAGTGTTTGAAAACCTGAAGGTAAGTCAACGTCTCTCTGTAGACTGTGGTCTACCTATTTGAGCTAAAAATGAGTCAGCACGATTTATAGGAATCACCATAAGGAGCCAAACCACCTCACCTCGCCTTCTCTTTCGAATAGTATCCAGTCACTCACTCACGCAGTATCTTATGTAAAAAAATCCAAGAATCGGCAGACATACACAGGTCTTCCCCTCGTGCGCTCGCCCAGGGCTTTAAGTCTGGAGTGTCTTTGTGATCCAGAAGCTGCATTTAATTGAGGTCTTCAGACGCAGCAGTGGACTTGTCCCCTTGCACTTCCTCCAAGTCTGTTTGTAATTCTGGCCTCTACAGTGATCTGAAGCCTTGTATGATGCGGATAAGTGGATTTAGAAACCACCACCACCAAAACTGTAGCCTGCAGAGTATTAGCCTTGACAACCATATT
Source organism: Burhinus oedicnemus (assembly GCA_008921705.1). Taxonomy (NCBI): domain Eukaryota; kingdom Metazoa; phylum Chordata; class Aves; order Charadriiformes; family Burhinidae; genus Burhinus; species Burhinus oedicnemus. Next base: position 1,036,459 of record VFFE01008092.1, read on the forward strand.
GTTTCCAGATTGCAGAGCAGTGCTGTCCTACCACCCCTTCGCTTAAACCTGTGCTACTGCTGGCAAGGTCCCAACCTGTGCTACCTGTACAGTGATGAACCCCGTGACTTTTATTTTTCACATCTTTGGACAAAGAATGTCCAGAAAAAAGACACAAAGTCTCTTGATTCCAAATGTTTCACTTAAGCCATTTGAGAATATCCGTGATTAAAGTTCAACAAGGATCAAACCCTTTGCAGTATTAAAACCAGAAAGAGAATTCAGGACCAGTTCAAGAACCTGGGCTGAACCTGAAGATTTTACTTTCCTTAGCTGCTATGAGTAAGATCAACACTGGACGGATGCATGAGACTTCTTGTAAGTGCAAATGTCGGCATGAGCTGCCATTTCAGCTCCTTATTCTTTAAGTGGTCTCAAGCCACGTACAGTCAGAGAGAGTAAAAATTCTTTTGCCAAGCAAGAGCAAAATGAGCAGCAAAAAGGTAACTGAGCAACTGCATGGTATTTCTCCCTTTTTTCCTCTTTTGGAGGACACTGACACAGTGTTGGTGTCCTTCCAAAGGCACACGTGATTAAAACATTACAACTTCAGCAGTTTTGCTGCGTGTTGCACTAGAAGCATAAAAGTCACTTTGGAATGCCATCTTGCTCCTGTGTAAAAGTATTACCTTCTGAGAAGAGGGAAAAAAAAAACCAAAACCAAAACGAGAAGACCGACTTTTTTTTTCCAACTTCCATGAAAATAAGAAGGTCTGAAAACTATTGTGGCTTGTAACGCGTTATTTGACTTCTATTAAAAAAAGACAAAATACTGAGTTTAGAGAGAATTTTTCCAGTTAGTGAGCAGCACTTTGCATTTGTATTCTCAGGAAACAGAAAGGTTTGTGGTTTGGGGGGTTTTGAGTATAAAAACCCATAGCCCTAGTGTTAAAATTTTTATAACGTTCCTGGGCCAGGTGTGAACTCCCTACACTTCAGGACTACAGAAAAACTCGTGCCTACTGAGGCCATCAACACTGTCTTGAAGTCTCATGACATCTTCCCATTAGTGCCACGGTCTGCCGAAGCACTGTCCTTCAGCTACAGCGGTTAGCCACTCTTTAGGACCTTGGAAGGATATTTACGTTAAGATATCGGCGATTCGTCAGCTCTGCTATTTGGAATAATTTTTTGCTATGATCTTGCTTATTTACAAAAATAATGGGAACACCTGGGAACACCGTAGAAACAAACAGCAGGTAGTTTCCTTACTCTGAAACCCCCGACCGTGCCACAATTCTGCAAAATTATATTTTCATCTACATAACCAGAGAAAAACCTAAACAGGACCCAACAATAGCTGTCTGAAGATATTCCGGCCCCATTGACCTCCTGCCTCTCCCTCTTGCCCCCTTTGTTTGCTGTCGCAGCGTGCCAGCCCTACGCTGTTTTGAATTTAGAGCTGAGCTATGAGCCTTCTGGGGAAAAAAAACCCAAACTCATCTTTATTTATTACTCCATATTTATTTTTTCTTTTAGTCAATACTGGATCAGCGCCTTGCTGAGCTGTGGGGTGGGACCACCTCAAATTTCTATCAAACGAGCTATATTCCCACACTGCACCTTTGCTCTTACAGTCTGTTGCCATGATGGCCTGGAGACATCTTTACTGAGTAAAGAGACCAAATTTCTTCTTCCACCGAGCCTGAAAGAAGGAAATTGGCACACCTCTAAGCTTTCTTTTGGAGTTTTCTTAAAGACCCTGATCTATAGTGGCAGGAATTACTGCCTTTCCAAAAGAATTCCAGGAAAAAACTGATTTGATTTGGCAGGGGAATTACATTCCAGGGTTAATTACTTTGGCAACAGATTTAAATAGATAACCATCAATTCAGCAGATTTAATGACCAAAAAGAACTGTCTTGTTGAACGACGACAGAGAGAACTAAAGAGAGAATTATTTGTGTTACTGCATTTCTAGCATTATCAGTAAACTAATCTGGAAAACAGCCAGAGCATCTGGATTGTCCCTACAGTTAGGCAAAAATTACAACAACAACAACAAAAATCAAGAATCACCAAAACCTAATTACAGCTGTGAAGGACAGCAAACACTGGACAACCTACTGGCAAACATCACTGAGCAAAGCAAAAAGAGCTCAGGCATGGGGCTGGGGAACAGGCACGAGGGAAATGCTCCAACCCTCCTACACTCCTCCAAGGGCAAGAACAGGGACACCAGATCTCTCCGGAGACTTGAACCTCTAGTGTGAGAAGGACCTGACAGACACATCACTGCACGGCTTACCCTTCTTTCCCCGCTTGCTTTAACAGAGCAGAGTAGTAGCTCCAGGTATGAACAAGAAACAGTGGCCGGTCATGTTTCACGATTTCTAGCCAATATCCATAAACGGAACAGATTAGGCACTGCCATGTTAAGCCTCACTGAACATTTTTAGGTTTTTCCTCTTAGCACTCCCAGGAAAACTTACCACGTACATATTTTAACACCTAGGAAAAATTAAACACCTCAAAATGACATTCGTGCTCCAGCATACTGCAGGAAGAGTTATCCCGGATAACAGGAAAGGCTCCAGAGGAGAGTGTGTCTAACACCCTGCACTCCCCCAAGCAGAGGTACTTCCACTTCACAGAATCACAGGGGTTGGCAGGGACCTCTGGAGATCATCTAGTCCAACCCCCCTGCCAGAGCAGGGTCACCTACAGCAGGTTGCACAGGATGGCGTCCAGGCGGGTTTGGAATGTCTCCAGGGTCAGACACTCCACCACCTCTCTGGGCAGCCTGTTCCAGTGCTCCGCCACCCTCAAAGGAACGAAGTTCCTCCTCATGTTCAGATGGAACTTCCTACGTTCAAGTTTGTGCCCGTTACCTCTTGTCCTATCCCTGGGCACCACTGAAAAAAGACTGGTGCCATCCTCCCGGCACCCTCCCTTTAAGTATTTATAAGCATTGATGAGATCCCCCCTCAGTCTTCTCTTCTCCAGACTAAAACCACCCACTTACGGGGCTTGAGCACTGTGGATGTGTGAGCATTAGCTCTTGGCACAGAAACAAGCCAGAGAGTATCCTTCAAGAAAAGCAAGATTTTCACCTTCATCCAATTTAGAATATGACTTGAGTCACGTTCTGAAGAGAGCCCCCCTTTTGCGCCCTGCCTCCGTCTCAGTGAATCTCAACACAAAATGCATTAAAACAGAGCAGGCAAGGGATCACAGGCATCCTTACGACCAAATAAATAACCTACTGGCTAAGATGGTCATCTGTTTTGGAAAGAAAATATAATGGCATGGTACTCTAGGTTCTCATAGAAAATATAATGGCATGGTACTCTAGAATCTCACAGAAAATATAATGGCATGGTACTCTAGGTTCTCATAGAAAATGAAATTCCTCTGGCAACCCAAGCAGAATACCAGTTTGTTGACCCAGATGAGGGTCAGGAATGGGTTATGTCCCTGAATTCTCAGACTGCAAGGCTTGGCGATCATATCCATTCCCAGAAGTGTATGACTGTTTGGAGGTGGAATGTGATACCTGGGAAACTCCAAATATCCACAGATTAGGTGGCAGTTGAATGGGGTTTGAAGCCCGTGATAGCGAACACAACCAGCTAACATGAGCACCAGGTATGATTTATGCACCCAAGGCATTTATAGCCATACCCCTTGGCACCAAAGGCTGCGGTTCAAAGGTCCCTACCATGGGTGTGTGCACTGGCCGCCACGCAGCAGGACCGTGATCACGGTCACTGAGGAGACATGGCTGCACTCATGCCCACTCACCCAGCACGCACGACTGGAGGTTTCGTCAGCTTTATGCCTCCCTCCGAACTTTGTGCCGACTGACCCAAGCACACGCACTGCCAGCAGCAGCTAGGTCATCGAAAAATGTTCCAAAAAATGTGAGCCACAGACTCAGCTTTGGGCTGGATCAATGCTTTGTGCCACCTGGATGTAGCAGTTTTGATTTGGTACTGGGAACTCGGAAAGCAGATTATTTGCCCACCTTGGTGGCTTTAAGAAAGAAAGGAAATGCTTAACTCAAAACCTGAGATCTATTGGTAGAAGAGTTTTGATTTGCCTTTTAAAAGGGCACATCCGCTGTATAAAAAAAAGCTTAATACAGGAGTTGCAGGCTAAATCAAACAGAGGTAAGCTGTACAAAATATTTTTTCACTATTTCAGGAAATCAGTGAGTATAACAAGGACGTTGGAACTTGCATTGTGTCTTTAAACAGGGAAATTAACCCAGCACAATCAGAAACTGAAAATTACAGATGTGTAAATCTCCACAATATATTTATTTGGGAAAAAACCCAAGAAAGTCATGTAGAATTTGAAATAATTGCAGTCCATGGCAGCTGTATGTATTGATCACAGATTAAAAATAATATCTTACACAATTCCCAACAATTACCTTTTACCTAAGAAGCAGAAGTTCAGTGTTTGAGACTTCTAGCTGCTTCACCTGATCTTCCCAAAATCTCTCTCTCTTTAAAGGTCTTTTTTCTTATGCATTTTCAAATCTAACAAAAATTATTTGATACCTATGAGGAAAAAATTCAGTCAAATCAGACTTCTGTTTAACTCAGCTATTTTTCTTCATCTCACTAATAATTATACCTAGTGTGATAATCACATGGAGTCCTTTTGACTAAAATGGTCAGTAATCCAATACAACCAAAATGATTATTAGCATTACTGATCAGGAGAACAAAATTAAACCTCTGGATATTTAAAAATATAGTCAAAGCTCATGCAAACAATATTCATCTGAGTTTACTTCATACTACTATGATGGGTGTTGACCAAATAAGCAAGAGAAGTAGAGGCAAAGGAGTATGGACAAGGCTTAGGAATAAAGCCGGTATCCATCAGCTCCTGGACTGCATTCAGTTTGAGGGAAGAAAATAAAAATAAAACTGCTTATCAGCACAGAAAAAGCAAATCTCATCTATCAGGCATAGCTAATGTAAACACAAACTTTACATAGGATTTGATACACAGTAATACCTAACAACTGCTTTGCACTACGAGACATTCAAATTACGGAATAAGCGTCTCACAAAACATCTTCCATCCCTTAACAGTCCATATGACCAAGCATTGTGTTTATGAGGGACTTCTAGAAAAGATACATGGCAAGGTCTTGGGCACCCTCACCAAGTCAGCTGACAATATTTTGGGGTGGTGGCGGTGGGGAGGTGGAAGGGAGAAGACAAACATCAGCGTTCCTGCCACATTTATATAATGCCAAGCTGAAACACAAAGCGAAAGGTGCAACATTCACAGACATGTTACAAGAGTGGGAGGTAAATTTTCTTAAAACTGTGACACTAGATACTAAGTAACACACTGCACATACAAAACTATGAATAAATCCCAGTTGTTCATTAAGTACAAACTTATTTTGGTGGAGTATGAGCCAGCAGTGTGCCCAGGTGGCCAAGGCGGCCAACAGCATCCTGGCTTGTATCAGGAACAGTGTGGCCAGCAGGACTAAGACAGTGATCGTCCCCCTGTACTCAGCACTGGTGAGGCCCCACCTCCAATACTGTGTTCAGTTTTGGGCCCCTCACTACAGGAAAGACACTGAGGGGCTGGAGCGTGTCCAGAGAAGGGCAACGCAGCTGGTGAGGGGTCTGGAGCACAAGTCTTGTGAGGAGCGGCTGAGGGAACTGGGGTTGTTCAGCCTGGAGAAGAGGAGGCTGAGGGGAGACCTTCTTGCTCTCTACAACTACCTGAAAGGAGGGTGTAGCGAGGGGGGGTTGGTCTCTTCTCCCAAGTAACAGGTGATAGGACAAGAGGAAACAGCCTCAAGTTTCGCCAGGGGAGGTTTAGATTGGATATTAGGAAGAATTTCTTCACGGAAAGGGTCATCAAGCATTGGAACAGGCTGCCCAGGGAACTGGTGGAATCGCCATCCCTGGAGGGATTTAAAAGCCGGGTAGACGTGGTGCTGAGGAACATGGGTTAGTGGTGGGTTTGGCAGTGCTAAGTTAATGGTAGGACTCGATAATCTTAAAGGTCCCTTCCAACCTAGATGATTCTGTGATTCTATGATTATAGAGCTTATAAGGGACTTACGTATAAGCCATATATAAGAGCTTATAAAGGACTTCAAATTGATTCCTTTATCTGTGTCTGGCTATCACCATTTTTCATAGGCCTTAGAGTAGTTTGTCTTTCACTTCAGGCTACAATTACATTTTGGTCAAAGATACCACACTCAGCACACTGTAATCCTCTTCTAAATTCTTTGATGGCTATGGGCCTCCTGTGACCTTATTTTTAGCAGTTTCCACTTCAATTGCTGTTCACTGAGAGATTAAAAATATCTAGATGTATTTTGATAAAGTAAAACTTTCAAAATAGATAAACAACATCAAACTTTTGTGAACTTTGCCTCCTCAGATGTGCATGTACAAAACCTTAGCTTCTATTAAGTAACTTCTATTTTATCTCACAAGAAGAGAAATTGTAGGCAAGGTAAAACCCAGGCTAAATACAGAAAGTCATTACTACAATGCATGCCATTAGTACCGTTTGCATGGTTCGTCTAAAAAATGGTTATTCAACTACCAAGCCCTTGATGACCACGTATGCAAATAGAGATATGCATCCTTCTATGTCAAACCCTAGTATTGTCACAGGGCAAAACCAAAAACCAATCTCAGAACTCTGTAATAATAATATTGGCAACTTTACCAAGTTAAATATACCACAAAACCTCATAATAAGTCCAAGATATATCTAATATGAACCTTTTTTTTTTTTTCTGAAAAGCCATAAGAAGATTAGACGCGCACATGCAAGTGAACTTAAAAATTAGTTACTTATATCATTAAATTTTGTACACTGAGGAGGCTTGACTGAATTAATAGGACAACTTTGTTTTTTGAATTTCTAATGTTGAAACAGAACCTGCATCTTAAACGCTGAGTGCAGAAAACTGGGAAAAAGATGGTAATTAGAGTAGTCAAACCAAATGCCGCAATGCAAACATTTCAGATTATTTCTAGTCACTAAAATCTATGAGAAACAAACCCAAGACAAACACTATGCACACAGTACCACCAACAAATCGTACTAAAGCTAGAAAACAAACGCTCTCTGACAAAAAAACCCACTTGACAAACAGAATAAATAAAGTCTTAAATCAAAACGGAACAACAGGTAAAGGCAAACCTGTATTTCTAGGCTTGGAACCAGTTGTAAACATTCACAGGTTTTGAGGACTACCCAGTAGGTTGTCCTGCCTTACTGACGTACGTAACGTAGTAACCAACCCAGCTATTTCAGCTTTATCGTGGTCCATGTTGATCCCATGCACAGAGCAGAAAACTGTGGGATGATTTTTCTGATGTATTTCTGCAATAATTACACTTTTATCCATTCGGTGTGGACTTGAAACTAAGGATGGAACGCCACAGTGATTTATGATTTATGTCAATTTGACCCATCAAGCAGAGATGCTTCCTGAAAACTCTTTTCCTCGCTGGGGTCAGAGCCCATTCCGCCTGGGACTAGGGGATAAAGTGAGGCTACTTTTCCTCAAAGCTTTGCTATGCGATATACTCCTAAGGAGTGGCGTGAAATTTAACATTGAAAGAATCACCATTGAAAGGTTTTTATCGACGGAAGAAAATAAATACGTTATTGAGCTTTAAAAGTCTGGATAAAATGTGATTTTAGCAGTTATTTATACCTCTGACAAAGTATCCTTGTCATCCACAAAAGTCAAGAGGTATCTTGCAGTTATCATTAATAAGTTAGGGTATTGATTATATAGTAAGTTTACTCATTTTTATACACACCTTTTTTTATCCAGACAAAGCCATATTTCTCAAAAACATTACTTTAAATGCCTCCAGTGAGAAATACCTTCATAGTTAACATGACCTCAGTAATAACACGTCTTTCTGCATTTCACATTTTTAACTCATCGCAAAACTGGTACTCTTCCAACAGAAGATGTCCATCTATTATGGTCTCTATAAAACACACCAGGAATATTCAGATTATAGTAGGAAGCTGGACTTGGTATTAAACTAGATCTGTTTTGTGAAAAAATACATGGAAATAATTATAGGTGTCTGGTGCCATCAGATAAGCCTACTTCTTAAGTAACTAGTTTGGGGTTTCTTTTTTGAAGGGTAAAATTTAATTTCATAAATGACAAAAGGAAGAGACATTCAAGAAATACCTTGAAAGCAAAAATCTTGTCTCTGTAGAGCAGAGAAATTTATGTTAATAAATAGAAAATCAGTTAATGGAACAGTAAAATAATCAGCATTTGACTACATCAAATACCACTAAAATAAGGGGTCTGCATAGAAAAATTAATGTTTTCTATTAAATTGGTAGCAAATGCTGAGGACCTACACTTGCATATTAATTGGATGAATATAATAAATACCTTCAATATAGGAGATAATTAAAACTATTCAAAATACATACAGGAAGAATGAAGGACAAACCCAGGATCACCGGAAAGGTCTGAACTGGATAGCAGCTGGGGTTTTTTTGCTATTCCCTATGGATCTCCCAGAAAGGAGAACACAATCCCTTGCAGTCAGCTTCAGCACTGCTTTCATCCTCCTCAGGTCCACGAGGGACACAGAGGTGGTGTTTCCACTCCCCCCCTTCACTTTCAGAGGTCTAATCCAAAATGCTAAGCCATGTTCACTTCTAGGACATTCATTTATTTGTTGACAGATTTATTAAAAGTCCCAATGTGGGGGTGGAGCGGGAGGCGGAGACGAAGCAAAGGAGTGGGCCAGGGAGTTACGGATTGCCAGCCTATTTTCCATTGTCCCTCGCGGGAAGCAGAAGGGCCTCCAGCCCAGCATGCCCCACCAAGCTCTCCCCATCCCTCAGCAACCGCACGGAAAGGTTTGGGGCACCTCAGGCCTCGGACTTTCTCAGGAGCCGGCAGCTTTCTCTCTCCTGCTGCTACCTTGATCTAACAAAAATGAACTGCCTCTTTTGCCCTGAAAACACAGGATAATATTCTAGGTGAAGAAAAGGAGAAAACCAGCAGCTTAATCTACATTCACAGAAAGAGAATATCTCTCTCTCTCTCTCATATTCTCAGGATGGAGATCTAATCATGGAATGGGTGGGATGCAGCTCTGATCTCTTTGTCAAGCAGAAAGCAACATACATATATGTGTACATATATATATATATATAGCAAGCTATCAATCCATCCTTCAAAAGTTAATATAGGGTAACGACATGCTGAAGCCCTACTGGCAGAAACAAGTTACCCATTTCATCAAGTTCATGTAAACATTTCTGACTCAGAGAAAAACCTTTCCAAGGACTGCAACCAAAGCGCAGCCTGCACAAGACATCTGACTTGGAACTGGCTCTATTCAGCAACTTCACAACTGTTGTAAAGGGGAAAAAAGAACTTTGGTGGTACCATCTTGAGAACATGGACAGTTGTAACGTACTGAGTGTGCACCAAATGCTGACTGTGCACCGTTTATGTTAGCAAGAAAAATGAACCATAGGCAAATAATAATTAAAAAACCCATTAACAGTGTTCAGCAATGAAAACTATAGATATTGCAAACCAGAAAGAGTTCGGGAGAATGCCTAGTCCTAGCAGGTTCAGATGATCCCACAGCATCCACAGCATTGATAGGACGAGGGGTAACGGCTTCAAACTGGAAGAGGGTAGATTTAGATTAGGTATCAGGAAGGAATTTTCCACTAGGAAGGTGGTGAGACACTGGCCCAGGTTGCCCAGGGAAGCTGTGGCTGCCCCATCCCTGGAGGTGTTCAAGGCCAGGTTGGATGGGGCTTGGAGCAACCTGGTCCAGTGGAAGGTGTCCCCGCCCATGGCAGGGGGGATGGAACTGGATGAGCTTTAAGGTCCTTTCCAACATAAACCATTCTATGATCCCATCCTGTGTGCAGTCATTTCCTATCCCTGTGCTGAAGTTTCTGCTCCAACTGAAGCAGAACATCATGAACACAATGTGCACCTTCACAGCTCATTTACTTGCCACCCAGCCTGTCCTGCAGCACCCACACCTAATCCCAAACTCCTTACACTCTGGAGGACTGCAGCGTCAGGCCACTACCCTTACGTCCATTCCTGTTCAAGAAGTGAAAATCCATTTTCTAAACTTCAAATTCAGATACCTCTTAATTTTTACTGAATAATAATAATTATGGGCTGAAAAGAGACTAATCACAGAAGCTAGTACTCATGAAGGACTGTCAGCACACTGATGTGTTTCTGCAGCATAATATGCCACATTCTCTTACCTAGAAGCATTTACTTTCTTTTAAATAATTATAGTTGGAGAAGGCACTTAATTTGTGATATAAAAATGTTTCAGTGGGTTTTTTGGATTCAGCTATTAAGATCAGTAGAATAGTAGCTCTGGATTGAACAGCATTAATGAATGTCTGAACAATACAGAACGTATCTACAAAATGGGTGTATAGTTATCTGCTATTAATGTACGGTCATTAACAGAACTCATTCACTGTGGACCTTTTAGAATTTTGGAAGAAGAGAGAATAGGGAATAAATTAGGAAAAGCGAAGCAAACCTTACAGTACATTATTTCCCAGCATCACCCACAAGCCCGCCAGTTTAGGCTAGGGGAAAGGAAACAGCCAGCAAACTCACAAAAAGCAGATCTAGCCCGACATTTTCTGAACCTCACAAGAGAACCGAGATGAAACTGAAGTGCTGGTTCCTGTAGCTCAGTACCAGGTATACAGGCAGGGAGCAGAAGGCAGACAGGTTTCTCATCCCATTTCGGGGTTTGGGACCAGTCCGTACAAGCAGGAATATGCTGCTGCGGCTCAAACTGCAAGTGCTACTGCCAGAACAGTTTTGGCAAAACACTTAACATCAGTGCTGATAACAAAATCGTACCGTTGAAACAACCTTGTGTTTGCTCCCGTTCTGGGAATAGCCCTTTCATGTCCTTTTCCCTCTTCCCATCTCTTCATCCCCCTAAGTCAAGGATAAAGCTTTTAATCTTCTGAACCGCCAGCGGTGTTTTGTCTCGAAACACTTTTGCAAAATTATAAGCCCCCAAAACAACAATCACATGAATGATTATACAAATTATACCAGAAAAAGAAAAAAATCATCTTTAGTTGCTAGCTTTTGTAGGAAATTATTTCATAGATTACAACTCCCTTCCACAGAGGATTCAAAAATCTTCCGCTGGAATTAAACTCGGGTAGAAGGGGACTGCTAAGGTCCTGTGCCTTATACAACCATTGGAGTGGGTCCTAAATGAAACATAATACAAGAAATAACAGAATGATGAGTTTTATCAGAAGGACAAGGACAACAAATGTACATTAGTACCTTTTAAAAGAAGTTTCATACATATATTGCTAGTTTTGCATTTAGACAAAGCAGCCGGGGAGAAACTATACCAAACAGATAGATTTTCTTTCTATGATGCATATCGATTGTAGTTAAGCAGGTTCAATCTGCACAGATAGCTATTTTGAGCTGGGCCTGCAAAGGCATTGTTTTGGTTTCAAGACCTTGTTTAGATTCAGTTAGCTGCAAAAATAATGTTTTGACAAGCGCTACTGGTACAGACGAGAATGCTGAATTGATTAATACGTTCGAGTTATTTTGGCAAAAAGACTGACGTGGGCAACTGATGACCCAATCCGATTTTCCACCTGCAGGAATAGCTGCGTCTTGCTGCAAAGGGCCATCTGGAAAGCAGCTGGAGCCTGTCTTTTTCCAGTGGTAGATGCGACCCGAAGGCTGGGTGGCCAGGGGCACACGCCGGCAGAGCTGCCCGGGGTTCGTCCAGCCCGGTTGTACCACCCGGGCGGTCGCACGGTTGCTTGGAGACAGTTGCTGCGTTACAACTCAAGCAGCGCTGTAAAATAGCACTACGGGCACAGATTTGTTATACTCCGTCAAGATGAGATCTTGTACTTAGCGACTGCTCAAGAGCTTGCTTTCCTCACTCTTGCAGATTAAGAGATTTAGGTATTTTGGAAGGAACGATTTAGAAAGTTTTCTGTCCTGACTAATACAGTTTTTTGATGCACATTTAATATGAAAGCAAAATATTTTCATACACCTCTTAAAACTGCACCGATTATTTCTGTGTTGAATTTTGTCTACAGTATTTTTCTAGCGGTTACACAAAAAGATGTGGAACTTGTCATTATACAGGTCAGGAGAAATATTTAATACCCTTGCTCAATAAATAAAAGACATATTTTACAAATTAGCAGCTGTATTTTGTTCTTGCTCAATATTAACATACAAAAATAATTTTTTCCATCTCTTATTAATATGAATCTATAGCATGTGTCAGAGCTACCTGATGAAAAACATGAAGAATTTAATTTACTGCCACTCTTTCTGTCCCCTAACAGCTAGTACCTCCTCGGTCATATTTCTGAGATTTTTTGCAGCTTGCAGGCATGTATTTTAAGTCAACCATGAAATACAGCCACAAATTCGTTTAAAGAACAGAAGACGGAAATAAAATTAAAAGTGTCCAGCCTTCATTTTTGTATAAAAGGTTTGAAAATAGCTGGATCTTAGGTGGCTGGCCATTCAAATTTCACACCCACGGTTCACAGTTCAGTTGCTTAGAATCACAGAAAGGCTGATGCTGGAAGGGACCTCTGGAGGTCTCTTGCCCATCCCCCTGCTCAAGCAAGGCCACCTAAAGCCATCTTTTGACTATCCCCAAGGATGGAGACTCCCTTGACCTGCTGGCAACACTTTGCCTAATGCAGCCAAGGATATCAGTTGCAGCCTTCGCCACAAGGGCACACTGTTGGCTCATGTTCAACTTGGTGTCCACCAGGACCCCCAAGTCCTTTTCTGCAAAGCTGTTTCTCAGCTGGTCAGCCCCTAGCATGTGTGGCTGGGTTTATTCCTCCCCAGGTACGCTTCCCTTTGACATACGCAACATAGATACCTAATGCTATTTTAGTTACCTGTGCTTCTCACAGAGATCACACCATGACTGGTGGATAAGACACAGGACCTCCAGGATACCTAAAGCCTGCTGGAGTAAAAGACAGAAGATAACCAGGATGCTCTAGGGCATCTATAACGGTGCTAGACACCTGCATGTAGACAACTGGATAGTACCTGTTGAAGCCCATCTGTAAACCAGCCCTACTAAAATTACTGTCTTCATGCCCAGTATGAAGTGATACCAGAGCTTCCACCTACACGTGAGGACTGGACTCTGCATTGCCTGTTTGGAAGACATGAAGCAGGAAAGCAGACTGCAGGTGTAACTATTCAACTGAACATTGACACAAGTGAGAAGGTATTCTTTCCTGATCAAAACTCATACATTGTCATGTGATCAGACATGGATTTTGGTACCTTCTGAGTGCTTACTGCTTTGTACCGACCTACTGATAAATGCTGTAAGGTACCCATGCAACTTCCTTGGAGGTTTTGTTGAAACAAATAAAGTTTTTTTTTAGAGGGCATCCTTTGTCATTTTTCTGCAAAGGCAAAATGCATTGGGTGAGACAATTCACATGAGTTGCTTTGTTTCCCTCATCTTAGAAAAAGGCTTGAGAAAGAATACAGAGACACAATGAGACCAAACCACAGAGAGCTTATAAATCTCTTCCAGTAGGAGTTGCAGTTAAAGGTGATCATCCTAGCTAAGTCAGGGAGATTTTGCAATTGGGGTCAGGAATTTCTCTACCCTCTGAGGCTGAAGCCACAGCCGCCCATCATGCTGGTTTTGCTGATAGTCAGTAAAAACCACAGGTGGAGATGAAATCACCAGTTCATCTAGATTTATTACGTGGTCTAAAAAAGAAGAGAGGAAGGAGAGCAAGACGAGCTTCTTGGAAACTGTTGTTTTGGATACAGACTAATCCACCCTGTCCTTTGTGTTTCGGGCATGCGCGAGGTTGGGGTGGGATGGCATGCTACCCACAGAGTGCAAACCTCCGGGGCCCAAGGAGCAAAAAGAGGTGCCGGGCAGCAGTGGGTCAGGCAAAGCAGCCACAGTTCATTGTGCATCCTAAAACTCATTTGTGAGTGGCCTCTACAAAGAGCTAGACTAGGTATGTTTGGTAAGATGTCCAAAAAGCAGATTTTTCTATGATTTATTGTTCTCTAAAGTATTTCAACAATGCTTGAAAATCCTGTTAGATCCTTAGGTAAGCTCCGAATGCTTTCCTTTCTCTGAATTATGTCTAAGATTAAATCTCACGATTTGTGTACAGATTTAACAGGACAGTTCACAGCACAGAGCCCTCTAGAACTTCACTCCTTTTCCCTCTATTTTGAAAACTGTTCATTTATTTCTACCCCTTATTTCTTATCCTTTATGTTAGAGGTCGTTTTCTCTTACTACACAATAGGTTGGTTTTTTAAGCATGTCTTTCTGAATATCCAGATCAAAGCTGAAAGAATCAAGGTAGTTATCCATATAACCACCGACCCCTTCAAAACACACAATTTCCCTTTATAAATGCCATTTTGACTCTTGGCCATTCATCTTTTTTTTTTTTTTAACCACATTTGCAGTGATTCTAATCTTTATGACATTAGTACCAGCTCTCCAGCAGTGGAAACAAGCCTCCTCGTTCCGTTCTCAGAGTCCTTTCTGCATCTCTAAGACCAGCGATGTATTTGTTCCAACCCATTCCTCTGAGATCAAGGCAGAGCAACAGATACGACTTCTGTTCAGAAATTTCATATCTGAGTTACCCTCGGAATATCACCCTGTCCTGATGATTTGTTACTGTTCATTTTGTCAGTTATGAAACCTTTCTATGGTGTCCATGAAACCAGACATTGCTCCTCAGGGTAGGCTTATGCTTAAATCGATCTAACAGTAAACTGCTATTCTTGTGGTAGTGCCTGCAGTCAAGAGGCTTTCTAGGTGGTTCTTGATGGTTAAGCTGATCGCTGACCCTACCGTTTTTATTTCTTACACTTTTCAGGTAGACTTGCAAATTATCGCTTGTGGACGGCAGCACGAACCCGCGGGGGAAGGCGGGAGCCTGCACCTCAGGACACAGGTACGGTAAAGGACCTACAGGCCAGACCGCAACTGACCTAAGCAAAATGCAAAATTGCACCATTGGTCTTTATTTTCAGTGTCCTGAGGAAGCAGCCATATCCCAAGTTCCTCCATAGTTAACACTACTGCTAAGAATTCACTGAGCTTTTCATCTATGGCATTCTCTTTCAAAAGTGTTCCCTTTTACAGGTCCATCATCTTTCTGGCCTGCTGACCTCTGGCAGACCTTCCTGTTTCTGGTAGATTTGAAAATAAAAAGAAGAATCTATCATGAGATTTTATGCCTTTAGCTAGTTCTTCCTCAAGCTCTATTTTGGCGAGCTGTACTACAGTTTTAACTCTGCAGGATTTTAATTCTTTTCTCTCTTCTCTGTTCACATTTCCGATTTTGAAATAAGACTTCCTAATTCTAAATCACATTGTTTAGAAGCCATTTAACTATGCTGCCTTCTTTGGTGGCTGCATTCCTACTGGATAAAATACAAGAAAGAAAGGAAAAAGAGGGCAGATATCTTTTGTTTTGAAAGGTGTCTAAGGCCAACCTGTATAAAAGGATGCTAAATTTCCAGTTTCCAGGCAAATGAAAATACCTGAAGAGCTGGAGAGAAGTCATGTTTAGTTGAATTCAGAAGAACGTTTTATTGCTTGTAGTTTAAACTGATTATAATTTTGCAAACAAGAGATTCATCTTTTGCTTAGCAAGACTGGAATCATTTAATTTTTCACCTTACCCTTGTCGTAGGAAGGGTTAGTCTGCAATCTGCTGTACTACTCTTTCTCCAGAGCAATTAATCTACATAAAGTGTATCCAGACAGCTCCTTCAGCAGCAACTCAGGACAATTTTGAGACCTCTCAGGAGCTGCCCTACGTCTCTCACTAAATTGATGAGGCAGTCGGTCCCCTGTGAAGCCAATTCTTTACAGAAATATTTCATTATTTTCTAGTTTCTTCATTACTCTTCTGTAGACCAGAGAGCACTAACTCAGACCTCTTGGAACTGATGGCATGAAACAGCCAGGCTTCTCTTCAGACGAACTAAACCAGTACCCATTCAGAGAAATTTATCCAAAAGACCATTGATGAAATTAGTATATTTTAGTGACAGACTGTGAGTCACAAATGCACGATTCCCAACCGTTAATTTATTAGGTCATGTAACAGTGGAAGAATTTGATCGTAACATTATAACACAGCTGTTTTATTTCAGATGTGGAAAGAGTCCAAGTATTTGATAATTATGCTGCTTCAATTAGTGGCGACTCGAGAGCTAGTTAAACGGTATTGTTTGCTCCTGGGCAGGAAGCCGGGGAAGCTCACAAACAAGTCTGAGGACCTGCAGGTCTACTGGGCTGATACGCAACACGCTCTGCGAGGTTGCAGCATGTCACCAGTACGTACCTCGCTTTCCCATGCTGAATACAGGTAAGAGCAGTTAAGCATAAAATGTACGTCTTCCAGTAAAAAAGTGAGGAAGGAAGGCATAAGAGGAGGAAGGCTGAGCAGAGAAAAGCAGCAAAGGATATTTGGCAAAGTTGTCGGGGCCTTTGTAGAGATCTCAAATAATCTGTGACGAAGACTTTCATAATGTGATGGAGCTGACTAGCATATCAGCAGTGTTAGTAAAATAAATGTCTATGCATTCCTCTTTTTTTTTTTTCTGAAAACTCAAGCCCATACAGATTTTTTTCTGTGTTCATTTCCCTGTATTAGAAAACAACAATTTATTCATGTTTTCTCTGTCCTCCTTTTACCGAAATACAGTTGTCTTATCCTTAAGGCAGTGATGCGCTGTCAATATTTTAATAATGTCACCATAACTCAACCGTCCCTAGTCACCAGCTCTCACTATAGGATTAGTGTCCTCTGATGATCTGGAAATCACTCCATGGAGAAGTTAGGAAGCATTAGCTTTTGGTTTACCCGAGAAAAAGCCTGCAGAGCTGTATTATATTGCTACTGCAAATCTTTCACTTCTAGAAGAGAGACGAGGACGGAGAAAGGCTGTCAGCATTAACCACTGTGGTTGCCATTCGTATTTGACCTTGGCAGTGAAGTAGAACAGGGGAAAACCAAGAATCACACGTTATCCTTTCAAATGGCTGGGAAAAATGTAGAAGGAGAATCATACCCTCTTCCTTTTTTACACTGTCACCTCCTTAGAAAGTTTATCCATATCCACCTCTCTAAATAGGTGGATAGCCTCAATAGGCTACCTAACACATACTTCTTCACTGAGGGGGTGGTCAGTCACTGGAACAGGCTCCCCAGGGAACTGGTCACGGCATTAAGCCTGTCAGAGTTCAAGGAGCATCTGGATGACACTCTTAGTCATATAGTTTGGTTTCAGGTTAGTCCCGCGAGGAGCAGGGAGTCGGACTCAATGGTCCTTATGGGTCCCTTCCAACTCGAGATAACCTGATTTTATGATCTGTACATTTTGAGGGGCACAGAGGAGGAGAAAGGGTGAGCAGGGGAGGTTACAAAGTGCGTTCTGCTCCACAAAATCTTACTCATGGCTGGCTAAGGTACAAAGGGTTTAATATTATTATTCCCCACCACTCGCATTACTGAGAAAAATCCCAGCAGACTGCCAAAACTGCCATGTAGCCCAAAGAGGTGGATACATATGGTAGCTGAAGCAGCTACATGCAGCTCATGCTACCACTGGCATTAGTAATGCTGAGAGACAAGGGAACTATCCGGACTGCATGTCTCCGGGAACGCCGAACCCCTGGAGAAACGTGACAGCACTTCTCACGGGTAGTGGGATTGCACAGCTGGACTCTTATTTGTCAATACTGGCTCTCTGAATACCATTGGCTTCTGAAGCCTAATTTCGATGACGAGCTAAGTTGCACTGATTTGGATATCTCTGCTTGAACTATAGGTTATCTACAGTAACTGACAGAAGAATCAGATGGTACAGCTGGCATTAATATTAAGATGACAAGACATGGGAGGATAAAAGGAGGGTGTGGATTCTACAAATACAATCAATGGTTTTACCTTTTTAAGAAATCCTCCAAAAATGAAGAATTCACATACTAACTTTTTTTTTTTAAAAAAGATTGGTCAGAATTCCCAGATATTAGGAAATGTGGATTTATGCTCTTTTCCACATATAAAAAATGTTACAAGCCTTACTTACACATTTTACTGTTGATAGATCCTCGAGCGATTCAGTGCCTTGATATGCAGCCATAAATCTGACAATTTTTAAATGTTTAATTTTTCAAATTATGTACTGCCATTGGCGTCCTACTAGTATTTATGCAGAAACACACAGACTGGATTTATCCAGCCCAACTTATGTGCTTGCCTGAAGCGTCTTCTGTGCATTTTTGTTCCTAACCTGGGACAATCGGGTCCTTGCTTAAAGCCAAGCTGCCATTTGGAGTCCTTAAGAAAGAAATATTGTCTACAAAGCCATAGTTTTGTCCTTTGAAGAAAAATTTACTGTTTTATTTTGACTTGGATATCTCTTAGCAATGCAGGGTGATTCAAAAAACTTCACCTACTGAAAACTTCTTTAAGCGAAGTCCCAAGCAGCCTTTCTTTGGTGATTCTTTTTTCTTTAAATAAGTCGGTATGCATTTTCTACATTACATAGTAGGTTTAGTAAACGCTACGCTTTATTTTCTGCAATTCTAGATCTATGTATACCCTTCTTTCTTCACCCACTCCTAATATCCTAAAAACCCAACAGAGCCATTCAAACTGATAAACTGCATATACAAAGTTGATCCTCAGATTGGTATCTTGGAGATTTTTCTCCATCACATATTGTATCACAGCCTGTTAAACTATCAGATCAAAATGTCTCAGTGCACTGATGGAAAAAAAAAAAACCACTTGTCATCACCTTTTCCCAGTTTTCTTGTTTTCTCTCCAGTTCTTCCAACTTTTGGGATTATATCTATAGAGGCTTTTTTTCCCCCCTTTTTTTTTTCCTCTTTAGCAAAAAGAAAGAAAAGAAGTATGGTGGGATTACATTTTATATATTTTTGGTCTCTCTGCCATTCTGATAGCAGTTCATCCACTACTTGGTGGATCTTACTCAAAATCAGAGTACAACACTCAAAGTTTAACTTACCGAAGACGAGGAGAGCGCAGTAAGAAATCGCTGGATCTTACAAAACCTCATGAATACAGATTATATCTATTGAGAGCATCAAATAAAATTCAACCCTTCTTGTGCTAGAATCAGACGGGGTTGCAGAGTCCAGGAGGACCCTTTGGTAATAGGTTTACGGAGCCTACCTTAAGTTTTAGTCACCCCTGCTGATGTATGCAAATTCCTCATAAAGCAAACACTCAACTCTGCAGGTCATGCAGATGAATCCGTTTTATATTTAGGATATGAAAGTCCAGACAGGCAGGAACCTTCCCATAACTGCAGAGAAAGTTGGGGTTTGAAGTCAGTTCCTCCAAGATCCAGTCCGCAGCATGCACTGCAGGAGAGCCTGGTGGGGCAACGCTTTGTAATGGCGTGTCTGAGACAAGATAAACCTTCAAAACATCTTACTCTGTTTGCAACGAGTAGCATCAGGAGGACCTGATATGTAATTTTTTAACGTCTATAGTTGTAACGGGGCAGTTTTTGGAGTAAACTTTGTTGCGAGACAGTTCTCTGTATGCACAGGAGAGAACAAGAACCAAAGTGAATCAAAACTAATTAAAAGAATAATTCAAAAGAGACACTTCATCCAAAGATATTATTACAGAACAATAAAAGAAGTTGCTGTGCAAACATGGCATATTTTATGGAAGGCAGTGTTTCTCTATTCAGAACCCTATGGACTGGAAATCAAAATCAGAAGGGAGCGAGAAACTGTTTCCGATCTATAGAAAATGATGAAATTTAACTATTAGAAGGAAAAAAAACAACCCAAAAGCAAAACACCTACACACCATTTGTACTTTTCCATGAAGACCTCCTGAGGACAGAAATGCCAGACAACTGTCAAACCAGCCAATACGAGAAATTAGCCAATAATACCAACAGACTCAACAAGTCTGAACAAAATGAAGCATACCACCGAGCCATTTCTCAGTGCCAACTCAAAATATGAACACAGTTTGGCATTAGGTTAAGTCCTATATATATTGTTCCTATTGCCAGAGCCCAACAAAACCAAGATTTAACAGAAGACAACCATGAGATTTCAATAAAATGTTGAGAACCAGAGATTTATGTATTTTTTCGTTACTTTACAGATTTATAGCAAAAATATTTAAAGATGAAAATTAGAAGTTTTATTTTTAATTGAGTATTATTTTTATAAGAGAATAACAGAAAAACTCTGGGGATTTAATAATAATGAAAAAGTCATGAACGCTGGAAGTACAAAAATGCAAGAATTTGAAGTCTAAAAGCTGGTAGCACTGGAAATAACCAAAAAGCGACTCATGGCAACCGGACATGCCTGCTTAAAAACCCCGTACTTGCCAAAAGTGTGAAAAATAGTCCCACCTAGGGTATTGGAGAAGCGTGTTAAGATCCAGACTATATTCATCATTTTGGAAAGAATATTCTGGCTCTATTCTCTCTTCCTCTATAGGCCAGACATTTTAAACAGAGCTGCTTCTGCACGTTAACTTAACCTAAGTACCTTAAACAGCAATCTAAGCAGTACTGCAACGGAACAAACTGACTGAGATGCATCTGCTCTGGATTTTAGTGAAAAAATAATTAGAAAAAAAATTAACCCCCAAACCCTACCCTGTATTAGCAAATGTTGCAACAACCTAAATCTCAGTTACCCTGGGTAGTTCAACACCTTTCCTAAGACTAAATTATCTTAGGAAGTGACTGCTAAGGATAAAAGTTTACTACCTCTCTTGTCCAATCACAATTTTCCAAACCAGAGCCACATGTGAATACGCATCATGCTGGCTGAATGATAGCACAAGTTTCCTTCACCTGCTTATCCATCAGCTGGCTTCTACAACAGTTTAAACTCAAGTATAAAACCTTTTACTGTGAGCAAGTGAGAAAAAAAAAACAGCCTCCGATTCTGCTGTGCTGACTGGGCCACAGAAGTGATAAACCTGCAGGTGGGTTTACTTTAATTCTAGTACCTTCCTTCATCTAGTTTTATATACTTCTCTCCTGTAAATAAACACGATTTTCTAAAACGTGGATTCGCAGCAACAATCATGCCAATTTGAAAGTCAATACTTAGAATGGGATCATGCACCTACCAAAAACTGTCATCGCGTCACTGATCTGGTGTTTATTATGAGTAACAGTGTTGAAAACTCTCTGGGTGGATAATTGCCTAGCAGCATCGTTTTTGCATATAAGATCATCACTAAAAAAAATTAAAAATTAAACAACTTTTACACCTCACTACATCAAAAGGTCTTTAGAAAAAAATATTAAAAAATCTCAATTGGATTAATGACATTCATTTGTACAATAAAAGCAGCAAAACAGAGTATGTACAACTACTTAAAATATCAAATATTTTTTAATGAACAGAGAGGTAAGCTGATGTTTAAACAGTAATCTAGCAATTAGTTATGGGTTAGTATGCAAATGAAGGAGGAATTTCACTTATTAAAAATTCCTCTGTAATGTTAGAAAGCTGACAATATTCCTGTTTGCAAAAGGTATTCTTGGTGAGTTTTGCAGCAGTGTAATACATTGTACCAGTTCACATTCTTTATGTTCCAAACCCTTCCTTCCACTGCTGAACACAAGAACTTATCAACTACATAAGCCCTTCCGAGATGGAAAAACTATCTAAACAGCCTTTCTACGCCAGTAACAGCCAACGTTAACATTGATACATCCTAATCTATATGAACCGAACTTGGTTTTCATTTCAATCTCCCTTGAAGAAGGAAGAAAAAACCCAGTCAGTGTCTATATTGCAAGACTTAATGTAATTAGGCGCATCTGAATAGTTCATAGAGGATCCAGCCACCACGTGTAGCCACCAGAGTGTTTACCCACCGTGGGAAAGTTTTGAATCACGTTTCCACTTCCAGTAAACCAGCTGACACACGGACACCTGGATAAGGCAATTACAATCAACACAGAAAGCCGGAACTCCGCCTCACAGAACTCTAAACCGCTGCAAGTTATCCCACCTACTTTGTAAGGATATCACGTTGCAGGTCTTAAGATGGCAGCGGTAGCCCATTTTGCATTATTGGCTACCAGGCGAGACATGAGGAGTTTCCTTAACGTCAGAGCTGCCGAAGAGAAGCATCTTGTCTCAGTACTGAGCTTCTAATACCTTTACAGGTGGAAGAAGACTGATGCAGCTCGTGGCTTATGTGGAGAAAACTACCTCGAACAATGTGCTACGTAAGCACAACACAACACAGCAGTACACCTCGGGAGACCCAACGGGACAAGTTCAAGCCCCCAGAGCTGGGCCCACACCAGAAGAAAGAAGCAAAAGGACTACAGAACTGAACAGCACTTCTGAAGAGGTTTGCACGGGATAGGGAGAAGAAATGGAAAAAAAGTTGCAGAAAAATGAGACTTGGGGACGAATAATCCTAGTCTTTGATTCTTGGACAACAGGTGCCTACATTATTTCCAGCTCTGAAGAACAACCTGTTTGTTAGGCGTACACTTGATTTCTATTAAAATATCTCAAAGAGATACCAAAAAAAAGCACCGGGAATTATGGGAACCAAATACCTACTACTCACAGACAAAGCACGTCTTAAATTCAATTCCCAAGCTGTACGTTCTTTGTAAAAGCCAGCTCCATAATAGGCACAGTCAAGAAAGCATGCTCAGGTATAAAAAAATAAGAAGAAACATCAAGAAAATGCTTACAATAAATGTTTTGCTGGTCATTTAAAAACAGTTCTCTCTTTAATTTACCAGCTAAAGTGAGTCATAATAACTCTCAGTGTAAATAAATATACCAAAATCGCTGTTAACAACTTAGAAGTCTGTCAGCAACGCCTATTGCCTCTCACAAATCTACCTAGTGCTGAAAAGCCGAGCCACAGGTTGATTCCATTAAAAGTAATAACAGTTGTTTGAAGCCTGCTACAAGAACAATTCTAAAAGAAAGAGCTGTAATAAAAATACTAGAGAGATTTATCTTGTGATGATTATTAAAAAAAAAAATATTCTTTGATTCTGCAGTTTATATTTGTTTAAAAGAAAATACAACATAGTTAACGCAGGATTTGGGTATCTGCCTCGCGGACCTGCTTTTGGGAGCACAAAGTAGGAACTTCACATATATCCCCACCTATTTCGCATGTAGGCTGGCATCAAATATATGCAACATCTTGTTATATGACATCCGTGCAAGTCCTAGTCAAGTCTTTATAAAAAGGCTTTTCTGCCATCTTTAACATAAATTCTTTAACAACTCTTAAACTAGTAATTCATGGGTATTTCATGGTGAAATTTACCTCTACGATGACTTACTCTGCCCAGGATTGTTGTGATTCTCCCTTAACTCTCTTCTTATTCCAGTGAGTATCTAAACAAGATTTCTGTCCAGAATTAACCCCTTTTGTTCCAGGTCATAAATAAACTGTTCCATGACTACTTCTTTATGTACACACATGCTTTTAAGTTTTCTCTTCATCAGCAAATAAAGATACATTTAGCTACCTACTCTCATCCTATCACCCTATTTACCCATTCTTGAAAAACTCCATTAAACCTTTGATGTAGTCGCTTAGACAATTTGCAGTGCTCTGATCAGCAAAGCCTTCAGAGACCTTCAAGTCCAACCCCATCCAGCACCCCGTAACAGAAGAGTTCCCACTTGCCATGAAGACTATCCAGGAGTTCCTGTTTTGAAAACCGACAGGCAAAACTGTCACCAGGGAGCAATAATGCTTTTGTAACAAGTGAAAACTTTGTACCACAGGTGAGAACTAGAAATCCAGCTCTCCAAATTACTGCCAGAATATATAAAGCAAAAATGAAGTAGTAGAGATAAAGGATTATTATTCCCTATTGTTATATACAAGAGTCTCGGAAAAGATTCATATCAGTGTTACAATAGGATACAAAATGTTATTTCTAATCTGATTGATTTAAAGTATATTTCAATTTCCTTATTAGAGAAATTTGCTGACTCCCACGGTCGCAAGCCGTAGGAAATGCTTTGAATGTAGGGGAACACAATAAGGCAGGGGTTCCTCGGAAACCCATCTCCTGTCACTGCCTTCTCTCTCACTGGTCTCCCACGGAGTCGTACAATAACTTCAGAGGAGCACAGCAGCTATCCGAGAGGGGTGACCACCCATTTACTGTGATCAAGCCTAGCAAATCTCCAACACTGAACGTTCCTATCTATTAAAATCAGCTTTTCACTAGATCATTTGTCAAACTATGTTGCCTTGTGCGTCCTGTTTTTGGTCACTTCTATTTTACATTATAGAAGATAGACCCCTATAATGTTCATACATACCCTAATATTGTGTAAGGACCCGAATTCGACTGAGCGATCAGAAAAAGTCACAAACTTCTAACCTACATCTACAGCCATGGCAGGATGAGAAAAGGAACAGGGAAGGACGCCTTCTCCTGCTTTTTTAAGTAACTAATGGATTCAGTCTGAACCCATGGCCACTCTTCTACAGAGGACACATACTAGAAATCGAATGCAAAAGAAATGATAATTAAACAAATGCAGAGCTTCTGCTAGATCAGATTCAAAAGTTCAGATTTTCCCTAAATCAAGAGTGTTTCTGCAGTTACTAGCACCCACACAGAAGCAGTGGGGAGCCTGTTCTGTACGTTAACACGAAGTGATTTATCTAACCCCTCTGAAACATCTGAAACAGTTTAGGAACCCCATTCCACAGTATAGGTTAAAAGATTATGAGTTTCAGGAAAACCTCCCAAGAAAACTAGATGAATAGAATACATGTCAGGTTCTAGAGTTTTCATTTGCTTTTCAGATTTGGAGATGATAGCATAGATGGATTTGCGTAGTTTGTGACTGCGAATGAAGCTATTTCTTCAGAAAACTAGAAATTTTGGGGGGGGAGGAGGAACGGGTAGGAAGAGAGGGTAAGGTCACCGCTCCTGAAGCACGTGATTATCAGATGTCAGGCAACTTCCTTTTAACCTCTGGACAGACTTGTGGCTCATGAAACACAACGAGCAGGTGAACTTAGCATTTCAGCATCACACAAATTGATTGCTAGTCTCAGAATGGGAAAAAGAAAACTGGCAATACATAAATAAAAAACCACATACACACACGTGCAACTCCACATTATAGGATTTCTCCTGCTTGTAAGATGCTCACAGTTCCTGAAAAAATGAAAAAGAAAAAAAAAAAGAAAAAAAGAATTCTAGGTACTAGATTAGTTCTACTGCAGCGCTCAGCAGCAGGAATTTGTCAGTTACCTCTCCAATATTTAAAACAACTCCTCTGTTTTCCTTCACCTGTAATTTTGCAGGTTTCTTGCATGTCCTTGCATGTTCCTTGCATGCAGGATTGCAACATCCCGCAATTAAAAGAAATTGTATTTTCTCCCCTAAAATACCAGGCACAAGTACTGTTTTTCATATAGCTTCATTCCGGCAACCAGGTTTCCATAGTATCAAGAGACTAAAAAAAGCCAACAGGCTTCGGAGAAATTAATTTTAATATTATGTCTTCTGGATATCTCCAAACTATACCTTAAAACCAGCATTTATTTATATGGTGTTATTAGTCTTAATAACTAACCTCAACACCTAAGAGCTAGAAATGGAAAAGTTGTATCATTCTTGTATTATTTGAATGGAGGACAGACAGACAGACATCTGCAAGAGTGAAGACTGTCCATTGCTGTGCTTTATGTGAAACACTGGATGGCCAAGATGGCTCAATGCCCCTGGGTGGCTTCTAGGTGGCCAAGAACTGGCTATTTATAATGAGCAGCTTATCTTTAAACAAATTTGCTATTTTTAGAGGATTTTGTAGTAGGAAGTCAGGGAAATATTGGTTTTTGTATTCACAAGGAGTCAAAAAGCTCCCTATGGAATGCTCCACACACAGTCCCACAAGCTTTGGCAGAATCCCTCAGAACAGAAATGTTAGCAAACTTCTCTTAAAAATACTGTGGCATCTAGACCAAAATGCCTTAAAACTGATAATGGAGACCTGAACGGACACAGAGCTAGTTCTGACCGTTGCTGCCATTATCACCAAAATTCCTTCCAAAGCCTCCTCTCAAAAAAAGCATAAAAATCGGTTCCCAGTATCAAATTGGTATGCGTTACATTTCTGGGAAATCAGATAAATACCACCGTTTTCTCTTGCACCCTGGGATCACAAGCCCAGTAGACACCTCGTGTAGAGCCAAGGCTAAAGCCAAACACTTCCCAGTTTTGCTCACAGCCCGGTCTTGTATGTCTGACAACAGCAAAGTGATTTCAGTCTTATTTTAAAGCGTATCATTTGCTTAGGCGTGAATAACCGAGCTCTTGTAAGAACCAAAGTCTTTTTTGTCTGCCCATTTCCATCTATGCCGAAAAGGTAACAGTCTTGTTAATGTATTTTTAGGATTAAACAAGACTGGTCCATCTCTTTTATGATCACACTGAGCACATTTGAAACACCATCACTGCCTACAGGTTAGTGGCTGCATTTAAACAGATAAAAAGAACAACCCAAAGAGTTGTCATTTTTCTACAGTGCTTTTGTGCAGATTTGAAGCACTTTGAAGGCACAATAATTTCATTCAGCCGCCATCACCAGTTAAAAACATAAATTAAGAAAAAAAAAAACAAACTCAAACTCAAACCCTCACTCACTGAGTTTAATGCAAAGAAAGCAAAATTCTTTTCCATCAAGTGAAAAATTCATCTGCTTGGTCAGAGACTGCACAGCTGGACCAGACTGTTCAACATTTGTACCAGAGCTGCTCTTTTTCCAAGCCCCTGTTGTCCCACCTCGCCAATACATCTGTAGTTACGCTTAAGCAGAAGAATTTCAAAATCAAAGCAGGAAGGAAGTTTCCTGTGGACTCGGACAACTTTCGTTTTGAGAAGCGTCAGGGGTACGCTTGTGCTTAACAGACACCACGGTCAGATGTCGCCAAGGGGATTATGGCTCACTGGTAAACAGAAATTACCTTTCTCCTCTACCGGTTGGTTGAATCAAACTATGTATCAACTAAATATACAGATTTAAAAATACCAGTGCCCAGTCTGGATGTGCAAGATCTGCTGTACCTCAGACTTGCAGGTTAGTGAGAGCCCTGCTACCCTTACAATAACCATGTACATACACACACACGTACTTCCAGTATATATTACACACATATATATTTATATATATATATCTATTTTTATATATCATATATATATATATGTGCTGAAACATTGCAGGACTGTCGCAGTTTTGGTAAATCTCTCATCATTAAAAGGATGGAAGAACATAGTTCGTGCAGCCGAACCAGAAGCCGGGGCAGATGCTGTCTAGGACCAGAAGAGCTCGGAGCGCGCCACAATAAGCCTGGCCGCTCTCCTGCCTGGCGGGCGAAAGGGGAGGCTCGCTGCGTGGACAGGAGGAGCAGCCAAACTGGCAACTAAAAAACCCTAATGCAAGGCAGTGAACTAGGCTGGGCCTTACTCTTCTCGTCCATCAAAAGGCACTAAGTGTGAGAGGTAAAGACAGCATACCAAAATGGAAGAATATTGTTGGTTTTAATTTCTTCCTCCCACACACAGTATTAGGGAGGCTCCTACTGAGTTCTGCATCGAGCTGGCGGCCACACTTTTTGCAGGATATGAACAAACTTTCAGAAAACAACTGCAAAAAATCGCAATGTCATAATCCATGTTATTACAAAGACACTAACAAAGCCTCAGTTTATTTCCAAGAGAGAAAAAAATACCATGGTCCCCATGTAGCTGCCTGAAAAAAAAATAATAAAAATTTAGATTTCTATCTGGTGGCAGAAGCTAGCGAGGTTCGTACTAGGAGTAAGAGAAAACTCAGCCACAGGGCAATTAGTGAAGACTACCGAAGGATGGAAAGGTTTCTCTGTTGCTGAAAGGATTTAAATCATTAACAGATGGCTTTGTAAACCCACTAAATCATCCAGCCACTGAATACAAATGTAAGACCTAGCATTGCTCCGCTTGCCAAAAATATTCGTAATGACTATAGTCTAAGTTAGACCAATAAAGCTAAAAGCTTGCTTTCCAGATCAGTTTTGAAGTTTGTATAAAGTGTTTACTGGAATAAAACAAAAATCTAACCTATTGCTAAATAAGAATCTAAAGTTACTCGTGTGCATGTTTAAAAAAAAAAATTATTCTAGATATTTTAAATGTCTCCATAAATGCTTATTGCTACTTCCTACATTCAGAGGACGGATATCTTTATCTACTACAATGACAAAACAATGCTGTCTGTAATAAAATGATGTCTGTTTTCCACCTATCACTACCTCAAGAAAAGTTTGTACTAGTAAATTCTGTAAGCCCTTGAGGATAAAGAAATACAGGCAGTCATATCACAGACCATTGCGCATGTTTTAGTCCTTGTACCAACTGAACTGTTCTGCACCAAAATGATGAGGTTTCTTGTATTACCATCTCTGGTTTGGATCCTCAAATCAAACTTTGAATTTTGCCTATTTTTTTTTTCCTTTTTCTTCTTTTTTTAATGGGTAATACACTGGTTTTATCTAGTTTACATTTTAACTGGAATGTAAGTAAGCAGCCATCCTGTTCTGAAGACAATAACATTTCAATTTATCTGGAAAAATAAGTGATTTTATGGCACAATAATGCAAACTGCAATGCCTCGTTTAGAGAACAAATGCATTATTCTGGTAAAGTATTGCAGAATGAGTTTCACTTTCTAACTATTGATATTACAACATTATTGTTTGATGTGAGATACGCTCTGTGGCAGATGAAAAATCCCCACACCTCACATCATGCAACACCTGCACAACAGCTGCACGCTCCCGAGTACAACAATAACAAATACTTAATAATCCACTGGGGTTTAATTTAGTAAGGTAGTCTATATCCTACTGTACTAAAAAACCCCAAAACTTATCCTGAGTTAAAAAAACCCCTTCCACTTTAAGGGATCTCTTTATTCAAAGACGGTTATACTTGAATACGTCATCAAAGCAAATCACAAAAGAAAACACAACCCCAACTTCAGGAATGGTGACTTTAAGTCACGTTTTAAGGCAGCGCTCTGAACGGTAGTCCTCAATGGTTCCTCTAGTTGTGCTTAGTTGGACTAGTACACTAAACAAAGGTAACGAAGGGTTAGGCACATAAAGATTCTTCATAAATGAGAGATTTAGAGTCAGAGCTAATACATTTCTTTCTTGCAACTATTTCAAGTAACAAACCAAACCAGCTTATGGTTCGATTTTTTCTGATCAAGCCTTTACAAACGTGACCAGGTGTATTAGCGAAACCCAGTCACTCGGATGAATTAGCAATGACCTACAATGGCTGTAGAATTGGTGTATACATTAATGACAGTTGCAGTTTTTTAAAACCCCTTCTAATGGAAACGGTAATCTTGGAGGTTTGATAGCACTTGCACTAAGACGTTGCTTCGCTTTTATCTGTCTTTTTAATTGGGCAGATACCAAGATTCAAGAAAACATAACTAAAAAAGCAAAAAATAGCAAATAGGGCTAGCGATACAATCTCTCGGTTATAACAACCAAGTCACAACCATACTCCATTTCTGACTGTTTATCAAAGCTAAGAAAAATCAAATGAATCAGCAACTGTGGAACTGCTTATGAAAATCCACATATAACGACAGCTGTCTCCAGCTAACTGCTTCAGCTCTAAAACTACTCATGCGCTTTTCCAGCACATTTTATTTGTGCTCTATCCAGAAAAGCCACTAGGCACATTGCAATTTTTATCAGAAAAAAAATGGGTTTGAAGCAAGGAGAAAACACGTATATTGTCAGAAATTTCAATGAAGAGTCTGTGAGCATTATTCCCACAGGCAAGTTTAATATTAACCTCTGAAGCCTTGTGTTAAAATTAATTGTACAGGTTGGACAAATCAGTATCACATGGCTTTTCAGAAAAACTGCAAACTGGATGAAAACTCAGTCGAAGGAGCCAGCCCTGTTCCAGCTAATATCTATCCTGTTTACCCGCTGAAGTAAGACAACACCTTTTCTCCCTTTTATGTGTAGATCTTTTCTTTGTTCTGCTCAACACCCATCATCGTCAATGTTGAACTACTTTAATATGCTCAGTAGTTTTACCCCCTTCAGAAGATGCAGGGACCACAATTACACATGAAGAAACGATGCCTTCTCTTCACCTACTCTCACACTTCCAACAAAAGGATCTATCTTCCTGCCAAAGCTGTCTTTCCATAGTGAGGAATAAAGGAAAAGGGTCTCCTCATCTCCATGACCCCAAGCCACCGAACCTCCTCGAGCAAGAGGGAAACATCTGCTCTCCCTTGCATTTTGCCCTCTGCCAAACTGGACTCTCGCTTCCCTAAAGCCTGACACTTGCTGCGGAGCGTTATAAATGGGACTAATTAGGATCCTAGTTGCCCATTAACTCTTTTATTATTCATGTGACATTTATGATAAATGCATTATATTACTTACAAATGGTTGAGGTGGCACTTACACACAGCAGCATAAACTTGAGAGTCATGGGAGAAATCATTTCAGAATAAGACAGACTAACTACAGCAGTTATGATAACCACTCACTGCAACGTATAGGACATTTAACTCTTCTCAGTTCAACGCAAGCAATAAAAAAGCTTGGCATTCCTACAAGTGCAGGTGAACCAGTCATCTCTATTTCAACAGTAGCATCTTCTGCATCAGTGTAAACACCTTCAAAGATGGCTTTCTATAGCTAGAGAGAATTGCGTGCTGCACGTGTAGTTCATAAAACAGAAAAAAAGCCCTGCCTTTCTCCAACATAAAAATCCTCAACAACAGCAAAGTTGTGATTTCTCAGGATTACCATATCCTCTTAATTAAGTCGCAAAATTCAGAACAGAATAACCCCGATGAACATAAATTACACAGCAATGGATTCGATTGCATGTAACAACTGCTTCTTTCAGAATTCATTACAAATAGGCTGGCCTGTGTAGAGTAGGGATTAATGTCCTGATTCAGCACTGCATGTGCATGTTTAACTGCTCTTCTAAGCTAAGGCTAGGAGTAAATTGTCTGGACAATCAATTATAGTTCTTCTATCGTTTGCCAGAAAACCAGTAAAGCTTTGTGCAGAATCAGTTATCCCAGAGTTCTTGCATCCCTTCAGAGATCTTAAAAAAAAAAAAAATCCATATTTATAGTTGTCATTCTGTAATCCTCTCCATTAAACTCCACATTATTCACCATCAAATCTATCTGTGAAATCAGCCAGTACAGACTATTCATACTTCCTATAGATTAAAAGCCCAACAAGCAAACAACTTCTAAAAATAAAGCATTGTTTTAAAAAGAACCACCTAACGCCAAGAATTCATAGCTTTCAAAGCATCCTTGCACAGAGTACGTATCAGTACAATTTGTAAGCTATCGTTTAATAGTTTGCTAAATGCTTAAAGAAACAAACAGAAAGAAAAATGTACTTTGAAGGCACAGATAAAAACACACATCTCTTTACTTCAGAAGCCTGCAAAGCCTGTTCTTTCATTGTTACAGCGTGAAGAAGCACTGCAACTATTTAAATTCAACCACCATGGGAGTTCAATGCACACAACAAATAAAAGCGGCATGTTATATCCTCTCCCCCATGTAAAGGGCAGCTCTGCAGAACTAAATGTTGTAGCACCAGTAAATACCTTAAGAAAACACATATGTGCCTGAAGAATAATAAAATAAAATAAAATAAAATCAATAGATCTTACAGACAAGCCTTGGTGGATCCATCCTGAAAGACCTATTTTCAACTACCTAGGTTCACAGAATCACAGCATCGCTTTGTTGGTCATGAACAGATTATGGGGGGAAGAGGAAGAAAATCCCAAATCACCATTTGGTTGCAACCTGCCCAGTAACACTACAAAGGAGTACCAACTATTTCAACAAAAGCCAAAATAACCAACCAAAAATCCTCCAAGATAGAAAACGTGAAGACATTTTTGGCATGAACGAAGAGAGTATTCACACATAGCTTTTTTATAAAGGAATTTATATTGCAATAACATCCATTGCTTGGTTTTTGTACGACTGTATCTACAGTGCAGTGCTGGAAATATTTAATTTCAAGCCAGAGTAATTTGCTTTATTCTCCGTGGTTTCTAAACAGCACTAGACCACTGACATTTATGACTGTAGAAATAGTTGCATGAAAAGTCATTAATTTTGGTGAGTCTGTAAAAATATTTAGAAGACCACAGAATTGACAGCCTGCAATAAATATTGAAATTAAGCTAAATTTGAATTCCATACTGCAAAGAAGAATAAAAACTCCCAAATGTCTCTGACGGTGTATTCCCAAACAACAAAAGGAACAAACAGAAAATTCCCAGCCAACCTGAATGTTGTTCTTTTTAACTGCTTTCCTAGACGCTGCATGAGATTTTTAAAATAGATAAAGTGAAGTGCATTATTGATGTTAGTCCACTGAACTTGCTAGTCAGAAGCATCTCACACTTCTTCCAGAGTAAATTCGACAAAGGGAACATCGCTCTTTCCCCAGCTGAGAATCAAATTTCAGGATCTCCTACCTCGATCAAAAAGTCTCCAGTTCTCAGGCCAGCTTGCCATGCTACTCCCCCTTCATCCACAGATTCCAAGTACTGCAAAGCAGGAAAGGCTGGAGTTGGGGTGAACTCTTCAATTGGTGTGTCAGCTTTAAAAATAAATACCACATTAAAAAAAGAAAGTTATGGAGTGCTTGCAAATACCACTTGACTAAAGGCCTGTTAGCGGCCGTTCAAACTGATGCTTAAAAAATGGTGGGTGCTACGTGTACGAGGACTCTGCCTCGGAGGGTATCAGGATGCTGGGAACGGAGTGCAATCTCTCTGCAACAGCAATCCACAGGTCTTCAGTTCAGAGAGAAAAAGACATGCTGCTTTACTGACACAAACCAAATCGAGCCGTTTGAGGCACGAGCTGGATCCTGAGCACGGCAGGATATTCCGTATTAGTTCGAGTAACCCTTTTGTACGCCTAGCAAAAGGCTCGTAACTCTGGCAACATCCGACTACGAATGAACTGTGTACTGCAGCCAGAAGAGAGCATCCGGCCGAACCGAGGGGAAGGGGCGGGGGTGTGGGGTGTGGGAAAGGATGAAAAAGATCAAACCGAGTTTTTTCTTCTAGATTTAGATGGGTATTACAAAGGTAAGAGAAGAAAGCACTTTTTTTTTTTTTAGGAAAGGAGGCACAGCAGGCCTCGTGACAGCCCCCTCTCTCCCTGTCACGTACACATACAAGCAGGAAAGTCCTTGGCTCTTTCACCTGAGGTGCCCTCACTGCCACCGAGAAAATCTGGGGACAATCCTTGGGCTTACAGAGGGGCAGCGACCTCTGCTCGATGCACAGACGACTCATGCCAAAGGGTCAGCTAAAAGGGAGCGCTACTGAACTTGGAAATTTTTTTATTTAGCTAAAATTAGAAAAGCTTTTACAACACTGACAATCTGGGGCGGCACTGGTTTAGGGGTGGGGGAACAGGGAGAGCGCAAATGATGTCCCAAGAATGAAGATATGGAATAATTTTCATGCTCAAGCAAGGCAAGGGAGAACCCATGTTAAATGAGGGGGAGCAAGAGATGGGACATACCATCGTATTTTTTTTTTTAAATACAAAAAAAGCATACTGGACCGAAAGTTAAAAAGCAAAGCATTAAATAGAATGCTTTTTTTAACTCTTAAGAATGCCGTTGTTATAGGTTTTAGTCTGCAGAAAAGTAACATGCAGTTTAACATATGAACAGCTTTTAAAATGAGCACACTACAGGCCATGCAACATACGTGCAGCTTCTGAAGATATAAAAAAAGATCATATTTTCATACTAAAACTGCACCAATGTCACCTTGCAGAAGATCCACACCTATTTTAAACAAAACATCACTCTCTTGTCTATTTCTATTCGTAGACCTATTTAAACAGACTGACATTTGAAATAAAGCAGCAGGTTTTATAAGGGAAGCAGGTTTCCCATAGTTAGGTAAACTGCACAACAAAACAGATTAATGACAAAACGTTCCATATACCAACACAAGCAAAATACAGACAAAACTTTCTCCCCCCAAACCGATCATACAGTGCTTCTCCTATGTGAAAATGCAAACTGCTTCAGACAGAAGCCACTAAAATCCGTCTGAGTAGTATAGCATACAGAGAATCCTGTTGTCTAGCAACCAAGTGCACCAAGAATAATTCCTGCTTATATTCAGAGATGTATAAATTTCTTCATGCCACCGCACATCACACACACACACACAGAGAAGCACGTACCTTTTGCCCCTCTGAGCACAAATCCAAATCCTTCATTGTCTTTTTTCTGCAGGACCACTGCCTTTTCTTCTATTATGCAGTCACTGTAGAGAGAATTCCGAGGATAGCGACCATTATTACATCCCTTCATCACCACTGTAGTAGCTGCTCCTCCAGTGTGCAGGTTCATCATCATCACAGCCCGTTAATCAAATAATATTGCAGTAACCAAGCATGGGAAAATATAGAACAAATAGCAGCGAGGGGAAGACAAAGACTAAGCTTGATGGTAAGAGAGAACATGACAAAGCAACTTAAAGGGAATAAAAAAGGCAGAGAGGAAAAAGAAAGAAGAAGAAATCATGCAGGGTGGTTTGTGTTCTATATGAATGACTGAATGAACATGTGATCATGTAATCTGTGGGCTAGCTAGGACTCTAAAAGGAAAAAAAGTAAGTGAACTGAACAACAGTATCATTAATAAACTCCTCAATCGTGGATGTACCAGATGCATCTTCTAGTGAAGCCAAAATGAAACCAACCAGAAGAAAAATGAGGCAGCATTTTAAATTTAAAGATAATAAATTATGATTTTATATTAGCTAACTAAAAGGCACAAATATATTCGGAAAGCTATGCCTTGCATCAAAAGCCCTTTTTCGATCCTATTGAATGTTGCATGCTGCAAGAATCCCACATGATCATCTGACAGCCTACAATGCTAACAACGTGCAGCTGCCTTGGCGTCATCAAGCACAAATTTCCACAGCATCAAGAATCTGCATAATTGAAATAGTAACAAGGCATGCACAATCAGGAAAACACATTTCTAAGGAATATTGCCCAGCTTCCGATAAACAATTAGTATTATAAAACAAGGAGATGGTGTAAAGGACTATTTATGTAAGCAGCGTGTCCTTAAAGAGAAAGTAGCCTTAGGAATCTTACTGTCATTGGCTAAGGAAAAAGTAGACGGTGGATGAAGAAAATGCCTAAAATCCACATTAAAATGGGACCTTTCATATACAGGGAACGATCTGTAAAAGCCTTCAGTTGTTTAGTGTCTCTCATTAAACATTAGGTTACTAAAAATAAGCTCAAAGGCAAAAAAGAAAAAAAAAAGAGATTTTGAATGCTCTTTTAGGTATCAAACCATTACACAGCACAAGTTGCAAGACATTCTTCTGAATCAAGACAGTGTCAGGGGTTAAGTATTCATGAATCGTAAGCACTGCAAAACACGCTGCTAGGTTGGCTTTAAAACACCTACAATACTGTTTAAGACAGAAAGAAGCCTGAGCAAGTTTTCTTTTCTTTTCTTAATTTTTTACTAGCCAACTATTGTTATCACTGGTCTTGTAGAGAATCGAGTCACTAAAGCATCCAATACAATGAGAGACCGGATCTGCTTCAGTGCCGGTAATAATCCAGAAGGGGAGGAGGAAACTAATTAAAGAAAAGTTGGTGTGACCTTTTTATTTAAAGCTCCGAACAAAGACAAAGGTGATGACATCAGGACACCAACGGACAGCCTCCAAACTCCAGATCTTTCATCTATCCCGGCCCAGCCTTTTGGTGACTTTCCAACTCTAACTGGTGGACGCAACTTCATGTTACTGCTAAAGTGATGACGGAATTATGTCTTCCAAACGACAAAGTATTTAAACACCACCGAATGGAATAACATATGAATTCAAGCTACCACAATGGCGACTTTCTGAGCAACAGATGATCTCCGTAAGCGTCAGCAGCTTTCGAATACTGTCTCTCAACTTACTATTATTTACCGTATAATTCGGACATTACCTTTTCTTACAATTAATACCCCTGCTACAGAAAGGATATAATAAGAAAACGCCTATTTCTCGAGGAAGCCAAACACACTCCCGTTCAGGGATATCGGGATGGGATGGAACAGGCAACCCTCAGAGCCCGTACTGTAGCGCTGAAGCCCTCCATCAGTGTCCTAACATCACAGAAAGTGACTGAACCTACAAGCGTACTGGCTTATTTTCTTCGTTTCACCACTCACATTTTCAAGGTGGGGCTCCACGCTTATTCACTGAAGAGGCACCAGTAAAGCTGTCTCCAGTCTTTTTTTTTAATACACGGTCAAATTCAGAAAACCCATTTCCTTCAAGTTTCCTTGTAAGCAATCAATAGCTTAAGAGAAGTCAGAAGGCTACTTTTGAGTACCTAATCACAGAAAGTGTTTGGTTCAAAGAACAACCCTCCTCTCCCTGGATTTGGATCCACTCTCATCTCGATTCATTAATGTAAAGAATTCAGAAGCCTATTAGCTAGGTACCTCAGCAAACCTGGCTCTGATTCGTGCAGTTCTGTTGACAAAACCAGACAAATTCACAATGTCATTCCTTAAAAAGCTGAAGGCTGAAGTTCCAAGAGCAGTGCTTGGAAAACTCGGGATCAATTCACCTGATCAACATTAGGCCTCTACACCTAAAAAAAAGGCATCTAGGGTACTTGCACAGCCAGCTGATGAAGCGAACAGGCGTTTTCCAGTTATGCTCTCCTCATCCTAAGGCAGAGGTCTATGACTCTTCAGATTAAAAGTATGAAAGCCACCTATGGTTTTCTTTCCAGGTACAGCACATTTATTGCATAAACTACCCAGCTTTACACTTCAATTTAGACATTGAAAGTGGGAATACTAAATTGCCAAAATTTTATGAAGTTTTGTGGTTTACATGCCACGGGGAGTGGGGACGGAAGGGAAGGAGAAGCACAACTTGAAGTTTTGGTAACACAATACACAAACTGATCTCTGTTACTTGGCAAATACAGCTTACTACTACACCGTTTCAGTCAGGTACTACACACGCAAAAGTCCATCACAGCCTGTAAAGCAAAAATGTAGGTTTGAAAAAATCAGATGTGTAGCCATTTCTTCTCATTTATGTGCTAGGAGAAGGGGACCCACAATAATCGTATGGCATGAACAGTTTAAAGTTGTTTAAAGCAATCGCACAAAGCAAACTGATTCTCTACGCACACCCCAGAGCCGCAGAGCTAAGAACTAGCAGCAGGAAAAAGATGGAAAACAAATACGCGGACACAAATGAACCAAACTTGCAACCTCCACACCCTCTCTCCCAGCGGATTCACTTTGCGTCCCCGAGAGAAGGGGGCAGAAGGGGGGAAAGGAAGTTCAACCTCTGACCGTTTGCAATATTGCTTTTTGTTTGCTTCGCCATGAGAGGGTTCTCCGATCTCGATGTCAGACCAGACCTCTTCACTGAAGACATGTTGAAGGTCCTTTCACAGTCTACCTGGTCTTGGCAGGCAAAGCGGTGCCAAATGTAAAAGTAGGTCAAAATTTCTCGCAATGAGCCTTCTTGGCAGCATTTCTTTGATCCCGAAGGTGTTGTAAATACTTAGCAACAGAATGCGTATAGGGAATAGCTACCAGCGACAACTAAAGGCGACATTCCATTGCAAGCCTGTTCAGAGGTCTGAGCTCAAGCAAGAGGAAGAGGCGTTTCTTCACAGATGCTCTGAGTACAGTGTACGGCTCTACAGGAGGCTGAAGAGTCCCTGCTGTCTGTCATACGCCAAATTTCAATAGGTAAAATCCTTAAACTCCATTTCTGTCCCACCTCAAACTGAAATTAAACAGCATCCATTTCAGAGACGAGTTTTCAGAGTATTACTAGTTCCATATTATGGTAATAAAATGAGTAATTTTAAAATCAATAGCTCATTACTTAAATAGGGCACACATTACTTTGACTTTGGTCTGTGTAAGTCCAAGATTCATTGCGTACAAAGTTAAATGCAAAATACATCCTTATCAAGTCCAGAATATTTCTGCATGAAGCACAATCTTAAACATAAAAACTTCAGGCCTAAAAAGAGTCAATCTAAAATCACTTGTGCTTTATCCAAACACTAAATATTAGAGAACATACTTGTTCATTCGTTCATGTAGCTTCCCTAACACTTTAAGGCTCAAGAATTGTGCAGAGCTGATAGAATTTCCAGAATTTTACAGACTTAGGAAAGGAGAAAGGGAAATACAGAGATTTACCCATGGTCAGACAGACACCTGAGATTTGAACTCAGCACTGTTATGTTCAACATAACAACCATCATCTGTGTAGACTTTTCAAGACAGGAAGGATTTCTGCTTTGCTAACAGCCCATTAAGACAATGCTTGAGGAAGGAAGTAGAAATGTCAGGTCCTTCACAAAGATCCGTATGAAGAAAATAAAGGTTGAAGCACAGGTTCCTGATGGAGGCAAAACCATGAAACCTAGCTTCCCAACGGGAATAACTAGACCCTATCTTAAAGCATGACTTACTCCAAAAGTTAAAATACTGAATTACAGAAGTGGAAACTATCAAGACCATAGAATATGTTTAGGCAAGTTTGTATCACAGGTATGATTGCTGACCTCAATCTGAAAAACAGCACATAGAGCACACACCCCCAGAAATGATCATCATTATCCGGGAGAAAAAAAAAAAAAAAAAGGCTATTTGGTATATTGTCAATCTGTCCCTAAGGCAGGGAAAAACTGAATTTACCTAGGAATTATTTTCCTGATTCTCTCCAATTGTGCCTCCCTTAGAAACATGATCTAGGTCTAACCTTTTCAGCTTTAACAAACTGCACTACAGCCTCCCGAGGCAGAAGAGATATCTAACAGATCACATATGAGAGTCAACAAACCAGAGTCACAACCAAAT
The DNA here is from genome assembly GCA_008921705.1 of Burhinus oedicnemus. NCBI lineage: Eukaryota > Metazoa > Chordata > Aves > Charadriiformes > Burhinidae > Burhinus > Burhinus oedicnemus. The sequence continues at coordinate 1,075,576 of VFFE01008092.1, forward strand.
GAGTAGCCTTCTCAGCCCACAAACCCTTCAGTCAGATGGCTCGCTCTGTCCTTGAGTGAGAAGTTGTTCTCTCCAAGTTCACTTCTCTCAGTTGGCAAGTAAACCCAAATCTCTTCATCAGACCTTTTTTATGTCCTGTCCTCAGTACTCTTGCAATTTCAATCTTTTTCAAAGATCTACTGAATTCACGGCTAGCTACATGTTAGAGGGATCAAATCACAGCCCAACAATAAAGGAAATGGCTTTTTTATACTTTGCCAGATGCAATAAAACAATATCTAAACCATTCCATAAATTTATAAACAATGTCTGAAAGCTGTCACACTAATTCCTTTCAGGCTAAGATAGTCAATTTATGGTGGTTATGTTCAAGCCCATAGAAGGGCATTCTGGAAATCTATTCAAGAGGAGCTCTTTACTGCATGTTCCGATAGTCAATCCCTGTTAAAAGCACACAAAGAATGTTCTCTCCGAATATTTCCCTTTTTTGGGAAGCTACCTGTCCTGATACCATATAAAACGGAAATGATGTCTACAGCAAATCTTACTGCAAGATGTAACGGACTTCCAGCAGAAAAAATGTTGCTGTCATTGCTGGAAGGGGTCAACCTAACTATTTATAGCCATCTAATGTAATGGCTCCAGGAAAATTGGCTAATCCTTATAATTAAGGCCTTCAAGATTAATGAAGGCTCTGTATGTGATTGCTCAAGTTCCCCAGGCATTGATCATCCAGCTGTAGGTCTTAGAGAAGAGCTTTCACAGCTCTTGCCTAACAAGTGGAACAGCAATGACTCGTTCAAGAGGTCTTAGCTACACCAGTGAGTGTGGTTCTTTGCACAGCAAATAGGAAAATACACAGATGGGTCCCCACCTAACCCACTTACAACCCGACAGAAACAGCAAGAGGTAGTCAACATTATATTCAACCTCACAGTAACCTCTGTGTAACATAATGCCGTCGCATGCAGAGATGCCCTCACATGATGATGCCTTTCGCTGCACTGCAATGCAATTTGTCTGAAGAACATGCTTGTTGGGTAAAGATATGATATAGCTTTGAACAATAACAGGTTATTATGCTAATGAATGATTCACATCCCAGGGCTACTGCCTTTGATAGAACCTTTTCGTAGTTTCTTATGATAACATGTTAAATAACCAATAACAATTTCCACCTATTTTGGTGAAACATGTTTTACCATTTTTCAGAACCTGTGTTTATTTTCTACATTTTGCTTTTCTCAACTACTTATTCCCACTTTCTAACAATACTTTCTGTAAGCACAATATGCTCTTACAGGAGATACTCAGTAAAAATACAATTACCTATTTTGTCCTGCCTTGTGTCAAAACCACAAACACAGCGCTTACTCTGTACAACTGATCAATTCTGCCAATATAATTTCAGTTATATAAGATGAGTTTAAATGATTTTCCTTTAGAATGTATGTTTATCTGGAAGTTTATAGCAAGATGTGTTTGGGAGGAGGGCATTAAGGAAATATGTTCAAATAGATGGTTGATAAGTACCTCAACATTATACTCAAGGAAGACACAACCTGTCATTAGAATAGAAATACTGCAGAATAGTTACCTTTAAGTTGATAAGCTTCTTATTAGGTAGCTAAAGATAGCACTCCAAGGAGTATAATGGTGGTGCAATAATTAAAACATGACAGAGAAGGGATGAGCAGAATCGAATAGAACGACTCAAAATGCAGGATCATCTTTTCTGCTCTTCAATATCGGAGGCCAAGAGGTTCCCACAATACCGTATCTAAGTAAAAACACTGTTTCCTTTCTTTGCAGCGTTTGACTTTGCCCTTTCTTCTCTCCCCCAAATCCCATCAGAATTGTTTGTAGGAACTCACAGACGTAATTGTTTCTCGTTTTTTCAGATAGGGTACTGGGGCACTACATTTTATTCCACGGAGCTGCTGTACATAAAGTAGAGTCAGGCTGAAGTTGAGCTGTATCCCAAAACAATGTTTTCATTATCATGATCCGGAATCCTCCAGTACGACATTTACTGTTAAAACTGAACTAGATGAATTAGAGGTTATATTTGGAGGTAACAAAGCTGCCTATCCATAAAAGCTAATATACTTCTCAAAATACTCTTTAGTGTCTTCAAAATAGTTACACTAGAGAATGAGCATTATTTCATCAGGCATTCACAATGACAGCAACTCCAAGTCATTTTGCCGTTTCACCAAAAAACAATTACAAAGTCAGGGCTGCATATGGACACGCAGCATGGAATAAAATGCTTAGTAATCCCTATGGGTTCCAGCTTCACAGGTGCTCTCAAGGAAGTTGCAGCATCCAACAACATTATCTTTGCTAGCACTTCCAACAGTTGGTTTTGTGGCAATGCCTTACTGGCACAGCTGGCACTCAAGCGACAAAAAACAAGAAGGAAAAAAAGACCAACACCACCATCCTTGCACTATTGTTCTCTCTGGCTTTACTATTTGGCAAATACCTCAAACTGCAATAGAAAGGACATATTCTAATTTCTCCTCAGCCGAGTTTACATTTCCTCCATGGCTGAATGGCTAAGTCGGCACGGCCATGGCTGGTTATACTCAGCTGGCTACGTTCAGGCCAAGTAAAGGAAAGGGAAAAGAAGAGAGGATGCTTCAGCAGTACTCCTATATACTTCCTATATCCATATATTTGTCTTTCAGATCTCCTGTATCAGCGCTGTTTCTACAGAGTTCAGTACACATCACGTAGAGATCTATGATCATGAGAAAAGCAAGGCTGCATATTTTCCATTGGCATTCATTTGTTGATGAAAGAGGTATATGCCAAACTGGAACATGCCATAAAAGACGTTTTAGATAGTCCTCAGTTCCTATATTGCACTGTGAGGAAATTATAGACAACAGTAAAACCCAACAGGGCAGAAAAATTCTTCCACTTAAAAAGGTGTTTCATTCACACTTTTAAACAAGTAATCAAGCCATCTATGTTGGATTTTGAATACTTGATACCCTTGGTAAAAAATGAACAGTTCTTCACTAAGTTACCAAAAAAAAAAAAAAAAAAAATCAGTCATGAAGTGTTCGATAAGAATTACGAAGTCAGAAAGATTGTACTACTTTTTCCAGCCCTCTGATTGACAGAGTTGCCCAAAGGATTAACCATGATTATAAAGAACAAACCTATGTTAAAGAAAGTAACATTGAAATACTTCAACGAATTTATGTTATAAAACATTACGAAGAGATACAGGTTTTAAAAGAGAAACATTAAATTTTATGACACAAGTGCAAAGAAGTTACACAATTTCTTTATGTAGAACCAAGGAGAAACTTCCTCTTGCTATGGATGTCTATCAGTCCACGTTCTTTTATCCAGCCTTTAATTACACTTAATATCATATTCTTTGGTGTGCAGGAGAAGGGAGTAGGTAATCTATAGTAATGCCCAAGTGAATTGATTTGGCTAGTACTACGGCTGGTTTTTTCCCTGTTTTTACCTCAAGTTGCTGAAACTGTAGCCACTAAAGTAACAGATCGATATAGCAAAACAGGAAGCCAAACAACTTCCTGGAAAAACAAATCATCCAGTAAACTCCTGATTTTATGGTATACAGAAATCTCAAGACAGGATATGAAGAAAAAAAAAAATTAATGGTAAGGTCATGATCATATATATATATATACACACACACACACTATATAGGATACACATGTATCCACATGTATGGATATATAGGTATCCATATATGAATACATATACACATTATATACATACACACAATACAATGAGTATATATAGTCTTTTTAAAGAGAAATGCTGTTATTCTCTTGCATCTGCACTGATAGGGAGAAAATAAAAAAGCATGGCGGGGTGAGGAGTGGCAAAGTGAGTGTAACAAAAGAAAAGCTTCATTCCTCTGTCTTAATTTATTTTATCTGTATCTTAAAAATAAACAGTCAACTCAAGTACCACACACAACAAAGTGAAAATTAAACATGAAACATTCAGGCAGGTGTCCTTCTAGTACAGAACAGGAGAGTTTTCTAATGCAGAGTCCTTCAAACCATTTCATACAGATGTTCCATCAGTCACATCAGTATTTGGGGCTACAGCACACTCCACTTAGACCTGATACTTAGCAGCAATTTTCAGTTGTAATTATCAAGCATTTGAGCAATCTAAGCCTGCACTGTGAAAATATTAATATTCATTGCTCATACTATGAGCCTTGAACAAATCGACTGTACAAACACATACATATGTTTAGGGAACTAGAATATTCACCCACCCTGCTTTTTGAGGTTTGTATTTTTCTACCCCAAACCAGCTGCGGTTCCAGCCCCTGCTGTTGCCACCAAACCACACAGAAATACGAACTTTTCCCCTAAGCATCTTAACATATAAAGTATTTACACAAAGGGAATAATAATAATAATAATAGCTATTAATAACAACACTGCTTTTCTATATAGGTTTTTTTAATCAATAATTTTCCACGTTTCTGCTAAAGGTGGTCAGTATTATCACAGATGACCATAGTAACAAAGGCAGAACCAGGGAAGTAAATCCAGATGTAAGATAATGGTATGCGTGGACAGAAACATAACTATATATAACAATAAAGATTTTGTTCACCTGATGCAGCACCTGAACTAGTTCATAAAGCTTGCTAATCAATCGCTATGCTTATCTCAGAGTCGGCATACATCAGATAGGACTTCAAAATCTTTCCTTCCCTTTTTAGAGAGAGCCACTGGAACACATGCACAACCATGCTGGGCTGGACACGTGTTGGTCCTTGGAGCCCAAGGTCCTGTCTCTGCCACAGGCCAAAAGCTGAGAAGGGTGTAAGAGATGGACAAGCACATTTGGTGCTTCCCCAAAGTACTCCACCAGCCCCCACCCAAGCCGTGCTACTTGCTCCCCGTCTTACTGAAAAACTCCCGTGGTACACTGTATTCCCTTCTTCTTGTAGAGTTTTGTCATCGTGCTTTGGAACGTGCACATCCCATGGTAATACAGGGGATTATCTCAGCCTTCCTCAGGAGCTCTAGAGTGGGGTTTCTAGAATACACTTTAGTTACACTTTTTTTTTTTTTTGGGGGGAGGGGAAGTGTTTTATTAACATTTTTCAAATGTGTAATGTGTTAGCAGTCTGACACTGCAGGTCTTTATAACAATTACTAAACTCACTACACGTTTCAGTATCCTAACTTGGTTTGCTCACTCAGTCATTCGGAGAGTCTAAACATACTAAAGGCTAAACGTAAATTACGAAATAGGGGAAAGAGACTGGCAATTTCACGACTGGTGATAACCACAAGTTTCAAATCAGTTTTAAGGGATGGCTCAGGGTTTCCATCACACCCTCTTTGCTGTGATAAGCAGGAGGAACTATCATCCTCCTGTCCTGCATTCCTTGGAAATGGAATATGGCTCCAACCACAAGAAGTCTGAGTAACCCTGACTGTTCATTTCAGTTTTACAGACGTATTTCACTTAAAATTCTACATTGTACAGAAGTGGATAGTGCTTTAATCATCAGTTAAAATCCCTGTAAAATTTTATGACACTTTAGTATAAGGCATGTTACAAGTGAGTTTCAAGTTCTGTCTCAGAACAAGTGAGGTATTAACAAAGGCATACAAGAAAGTTTTCCTGAAAACATTTTCCCACTTTTTTCTTCTCCAAGAGCTCTAAAAGCACAGTATAGAGCGAGAAACTTAGATTTTCTAAGATTTTACTGAAAAGAAATTAAGAGGTGGCTTCAATTAGAGTTTAATTTGCACATATTAAAATATATCAGGATATAAAAGGATATAAATATATATATATATCAGGATTTAAAAATCCTGACTAATCATCATATTGTTTTACAATCCCATTGTCAAAAAGGAAGTGGGATGTCTACCTTTTTTTCTGAAATATATTCTCCCCTCTCTGCATGTCTCTAATTACACTAAGCCCTTGAGTTATTCTAAGCCTCCTCCAAATTTTGTTTACTTATCTGCAAATAGCTTGAGAAATGTCCATCTTAACAGCTTTCCTCTCTAACAGTATCATCATTTTCAGCAATTGTGTCCAAGCGTGGCCACTTTAGCCCACGACTTTGGCAGCAGTGAAAAATCACTGACTTTACAGATACCAGCTGATGAAGAGCGAGAACTCTGCTTTATTTAAATTGGCCGTTACTTTTCTTAATTAAGTGGATGTTGAACTGGACTCTCTCCTTATTGCCCCCTTTCCTTTGATGTTCAGCTAGAGCTCGCTGGTTGCATTGACGCGTAACTTATGGAAATAGGAAACTTTTATTTTCTAAGTACTGGAGACAGGGTAAAAATTTTGGTTTATCATTTCAACTCAATTGAGTGACTAACTTAAGATGCCTAGAGTTTCATTGTAAGCATATTTCAGAATTTATGATATCTGAAGTGTTTACAGTAGAGGTATAAACCACCTTGGCTATAGCTACAACGGTTCTACACATCCGACAGTGCTACACTACCAGTCTTTGGAAACGCTGGTTTAAAGGATCACACCGTCTACTTAATATCAGCCCTAGTTTTCAACTGTAGCATTAAACTCTTTCTGAGGCCTGTTACCAGTGCCCAATATGCTTTTTTTTTAATTTAAAAAAAACCAGAGAAATTAGAAGACACACGGCTAAGTCTTTCTTCTAAATATGTAGTTACCACCATTTCCTAGTGCACATATTTAACTTAACATTCACTATTCTTCTGTTCAGAGTTTTGCCATGAAATCAGTTTTAGTGAAATGCTTATCCGTTAAAGCAAATCTTTTGTTGAAATATTTTAGTCTAAATCAAGCCTTCGTTAGGCTTTTTTTCTCCAGAACACGGGATGAAATTTTGTGTCGGAGAGAGCAGGCACCCCCAGCAATATCACCAGCTATTCGATTGCCATATCTGCCAATCATTCACACCCAGCATCCCCACCTGCACGCCACAGCCTCTGAGGACGGAGCTAGCATCTGCCTCTTGGCTCAGGGAAAGAATAAGACTTTCAAAAGCCTTGGATAGAGAATCGCTCTATCCACCAGGTCCTTGGCGTTCATCAGCAATACAAGGGAACGGGTTTACATCGAAGCAGTCTAACACACATGGGGCTCAAGCCCAGATCTTCTTCATTCCAAGTGAACACCCTGACACCAGCTACTGCTTGCTCTTTAGCAGGTCCCTCTTTGTACAGTTTGACCCCACCCCAGCGATAAAGAAATACAACTCCAGCACATCTATTCATCCCAAGACAAAACGAGACATCCTCCTCCCACCGACCTTAGGCTTTGCACAATGGAAGCGACCAGCTTTACTTGGAGCATGAAAGTCAACCCCTTTATGACTTCTCAATACTTTCTTCTTTTTAGAGGAAGAAAAAGACATATGTTGCCTGCCAGTCACCCTTAGAATTTGCTTTGTAGATCAAATTCTGCAAATGCAACAAATATCTGCGAAAATCTGGCTGGAAAAAGGCGGGGGGGGGAAGTGGTTTAAATCATTGCTCCCACTGGAGGAGAGCCCACAGTGCAAGCTCAACAGTTACTTGTTCCTTTTGGCCTGCCAAAACTTCAAAATGCATCACTTAGAACCAGAGGCACCATATGTCGGCTTTTGCTCATCCTGTGATGAGGTGAGAGGAAGGCAGCCAAAGGTGCACTGGGGCAGGGAATTAAAGGTCACAGAGAGGAAGCTAAGTCATCGCAGTGGAGGCTAGGAGACAGGAATGTAAACCACTAATTGTTAGAAACTTAATCATTCTCTTTTCCCCCCAAAACCCAAACATTTTCATCTCCCGTCTTCCTCTGCTCTGTCCTTGCATCTAATTATGTGGCTCCTGTTTCTAACTAACCTGGTATCAGACCCTCACGATCCTTCCTCGCTGTCTTCACCTTCTGTCATTTCCATTCTTTTTCCGTTGGTTTGTTGGGTTTTTTTGTTTTGTTTTTTTTTAACTTTTCTCTATTCTAAATTAGAAAACTTTATTCCTCCTCCTGCACAGGACACAGGCTGCCGCTGTCAGTTCTGACATCCTGTCCTCCAGCGGCTGGTCGGAGGAGTTACAGAGAAAATACTGTTGACCTTGAGAGTATCAGCTGCTGCGCAGGAAATGGCACATCCACCAAATCATGGCCCTTGCAACCAGGAGCTTCTGTACCCATAGTTACACAGGTAGGTTTTCACTGGCACTAGAGGTGGAGCCTTAAAGTTTCTCAGAAAGAACATTTTCATTTTAAATTTGGGAAGGGCTAGATTTTTTATTTTTTTTTCAACTTTCGTCTTGGAAACTGTTGGTCTTTCTTTGCTAACACGTTACTGCTAAAAATTTAGGCAAACATCTAGCCCAGAAAATGTCTGACAAATTTTAATCATTAGTTACAAAACCATTAGTTGCTAAAAGCAGGGTGTTACTGAATTGCTTTAAACAAACTTCACTATTAAAGCAGCAAACAACTTAAAAATGCACTTACAAGTTCACCGTATAGTTTTGCACCTTCCTGTAATTGTATTAGACTTTAATATTGCATCTTCATGCAATTATACTACAGATTTCAACGAAGAGATACTACAGTTCGGACACATATACACACACCTTTTTCACCTCCTACTTTCGCAATGACTTTAAATATTTGCTGCAGTCACCACCATAAAAAGCTCAGTCACGGCGGCACACAACAGCAGGGGAGGCAAAGTGCGAAGTTGTTTATTAGCAAGTAAGATCATTTTCATTAGAAATTAAATAACTGTAAATGAAAAACTTCACATTTTGCATCTCCACCTGTTCCACAAAACCTACAATGCCTTAATTATTGCTTAAACATATATATAATTTTCCAAATTGTATTAAATTATATCCTTGAAGTTAATGAGGCACAAGGTAATAAAATGAGCTACCCTTGTCTTTCTGCCTCACACGTTAAGAGCAGTTCAGCGCCATCAGACTATTATACTCACAGAAAACGAATTAATTCAGAACAGGCATCAGGCAAGCCCAACGAAATATCTGTAGAAATAAAGTAACAATACACGCACGCAAAATATTTGACATACTTTGTTTTCTATAATTTGGTTGGTGCTGATTGTTCTCTATGCCTAAAAGAACCAAGAGTATCACATATGCAGAGATCTCAAATCATTAAGATCTCAATGAGCATCCAGATGTAGCATCACTATATCACATGGTTATACCTATGTAACTGTTTTATATACATTACATTATATACGCATTACGACCATGAGCACATTCAGATATTTTTGCTACTATCTCTTGGACAAAAATTGAGCTACGTCTATATGTAAAAAAGTTAAAATACTACTGGTTTTACTCCTTTCCACCAGAGAAAAGGAAATGAAGAATTATGATTAAAACTGACGCCTGCAGCTAAGAAGAACTCTAAAATCACTTTCAACTTATTATCAATGTGTCAATCCCTGAATAAAGTAACAGAAATCACAAACTCATTTTTAAGAATGAACACTGTCCATTTTAACATCCTTACTTCAGCTCGTGCAGAAGATCAGCTGAAGAGTACAAACTGCACAGAAAACGTTAGTACAGTGGCACTGGTGCCACCCAACAGAAAAGCAAACCAAAGCCAGTTATGTCAATGCAGAAAGACCTATTCCTAGGAAACGATGCTCCTCAGTGTCACCCTCACTGTTCCGCAGGCCTAGGGAGAACCAACATGAAAATGTGGCAAGCAGGAGATAAAAAAAATAACAACGGCTCTTATACATTCCTTCAATTTTTGGGAAGAACCATTTGCCAGGATTTAGGAGATTGCTGCTGATGGCTGCGCACAAGCAAGCCCGAGTCACCGCAACACGGGAACAGGACCACTGCTGAGCCAGAGCCAGGCAAAGGTCCCTTAGCTCCTTCTCCAGCCTTCCATACCTCATGACTTGCAGTGACCAGAATTCTTCAAAAGGCTCCCATCCATTTAAAACAGATATTTGAAGTGATGAAAAATTGCATTTTTCCAGAAGGAAGACAACCTACTTGTGCAAAATACCCCCATCAAACCAGATATCAAACTAGACTAAAGTATTTCTGCATCAAATTGAGAGCTTCCGCTAAAAAAAAGTGTAATTGCCACGTAACACACCTAATGCCTAAACTATTAAGCCAGCACCACTTACAGCACAACTTTGGGACAAAGACTGAGGTATTCAACAGGTAGATTCTGTGGGTTAAAAAATAAGAAAATAAAAAGCCCTACAGAGCACGTGGAATTACAGAGGTAGACGGCTTCAGCTGTGCCAAAGAGCCTCCCTGAGCTGTCCAGGATTAAAGCTTATACTGCTCTGTCCGACAGTGCCGGTGACGACATCATCAGAGAATTGCTGGGATACACAGCTGAGAAGAATCTCTCATTTTTCTTACATGGTTGTATGTAAATTGGCTTTTGAGGAGCTGCTTCTGTCAGCTTCTATGCTCATGAGACACGGATGCTGCCACCTGACTCCGAGTAGGGACATTAGGGTTAATGAATTAAGCTTTTAATTAAGCTTTCTTCCACATACCTCCCAGACTACACAATCCAATTTTCCTCTTTTTCTTCATCCAGAAGAACAGAACTAAAAGCAGAAGGCAAATCAATTTGGTCCCATCGTTAACGTTATGACAACAAGCCTTTTGAAAAAGGTTATTTATTATTACATCCTCTCCTGTGAGCTTCTTAATCCTGCTGTAGCCATAGCATGTCAAGAAAAGGCACCAAGAAAACTTCTCCCATACAGTGACTAGTACCAGTTAAAGCGATTATGGAAAAAACCAAAAAATGTGGAAGTCAATTGTACTGTGAAGAAAGGGAAGGCACAGAAGAGGCAGGAAACCTTACATTTACATCGCATACTTCATAATTGCATTGAAGTTGGCATTCAGTTATGCCATCGGCTTCTGCTATTTGACTATTCTGTTGGGGGTGGGAGGGAGATGATGCAATTAAATGCAGCAGTAAAAGTTTCCACTGTTGTGTTCTAAAGTTTCCGAATCCATGAAGGCAACTGGATCATGTTTTCCACCAAATCAAGTTCATAATCTTTACAAAGTAGCAAAATGACTCATTTATTTATGTCTCCAGAGTATGAAAACTAAGTTACCACTTTATCACCAGTCACATCACATTAAAAAAGGTGCTAACATTTTCACATTTGAAATTAAACAATTAATTTCAGGTATTTTAATTTGATAACTTGATTTTGTCTTCTGATTTTCCTGACGGAACAATTCACTGTCCTACCTTTAGAGCATTAATAAATTCTGTCACTTCAGTTAAAAAGCAGATAAAAATTTGTATTTTCTAAAGATTTATCTTATTTTTAATTTTTTAAAAAATAAAGAATTTTTTAAAATTCCAACATCCATTCTATGCCTTGGCATAATTTCTGTTATCAAACTGGAATTCAACCTTGATGAGAGGATTTAATGAAATAACTGATGTAAGACCTACAAATAATTTTGTTTGAATGAAAGATAGTCCTGAGCTTTAACTAGACTTCTGAAGAATATTTGTAATACTTCGGAAGGTTCTGCTTTGCTGGTCACCACCTAGACAAGACAGACCCAAACAAACATTTTTCCTAACAAACTCAGTGGGATCATTCCCCTCCTCAGCTCTCAAAAACAGTGTCCCATGGTTGTCCTGACCACTGCTGACCACAAATACAGGGAAGACACAAAACTCCAGAGACAGGTCAAAGCAGTCTTAATTATCTCCTTGCAACTTCATTGGTGTATCTGGTCTTAAGGACAAGGGGCAACGGTTTTAAACTAAAGGAGAGGAGGGGATAAAAGGAAGAAATGTTTTACGCTGAGGTTGGTAAAACACTGGCCCAGGTTGCCCAGAGAGGTGATGGATGCCCCATCTCTGGAAACACTCCAGGTCAGGTTGGACGGGGCTCTGAGCAACCTGATCTAGTTGAAGATGTCCCTGCTCATTGCAGGGGGGTTGGACTAGATGGCCTTTAAAGGTCTCTTCCAGCCCGAACTATTCTATGATTCTCTTCTATGATTTTTCCTTGCATTCCTTCTGCTCCTTTCTGTGCCTGTGAGGCATGTCAAGCAAGTACAGCCTTGGGCCATGGTGTGTCTTTGGTCTGACACCATGGGTGCTGCCTGCTCGCGCTATCTGGGGTGGCAGCAGGAAACTTTGCCCATCCCACTTGCCACCTCAGCCTCCAGAGCTGCAGCCCGGGACAAACATCGAGGGACTCAGGCTAGAGAGTTGGGCAGAGAGAAACCTTATGAAGTTCAACAAGGGCAAGTGTAAGGTACTGCACTTGGGGAGGAATAACCCCATGCACCAGTACAGATTAGGGGCTGTCCTGCTGGAAAGCAGCTCGGTGGAAAGGGACCTGGGAGTCCTGGTGGACAACAGGATGACCGTGAGCCAGCAATGTGCCCCTGTGGCCAAGAAGGCCAATGGCATCCTGGGGTGCATCAAGAGGTGTGTCGCAAGCAGGTGGCGGGAGGTTATCCTCCCCCTCTACTCTGCCCTGGTGAGGCCTCATCTGGAGTACTGTGTCCAGTTCTGGGCTCCCCAGTTGAAGAAGGACAGGGAACTGCTGGAGAGGGGACAGCAGAGGGCTACAAAGATGATTAGGGGGCTGGAATATCTTTCTTATGAGGAAAGGCTGAGGGACTTGGGTCTTTTTAGTCTGGAGAAGACTGAGGGGGGATCTCATCAATGCTCACAAATACTTAAAGGGAGGGTGCCGGGAGGATGGCACCAGTCTTTTTTCAGTGGTGCTCAGGGATAGGACAAGAGGTAACGGGCACAAACTTGACCATAGGAAGTTCCATCTAAACATGAGGAGGAACTTCTTTCCTTTGAGGGTGGCAGAGCACTGGAACAGGTTGCCCAGAGTGGTGGTGGAGTCTCCGACTCTGGAGACATTCCAAACCCGCCTGGACGCCATCCTGTGCAACCTGCTGTAGGTGACCCTGCTCTGTCAGGGGGGTTGGACTAGATGATCTCTAGAGGTCCCTGCCAACCCCTGTGATTCTGTGACTCCTGTTCATCCAGTAAGAGCTCCTGCTAGCATAAGAAACTTCACCCTCTCTCATGTATGCCATTGCAACGAAGCCTATCCTTCCCTTCAACGTATGTCTATCTGCATCAGATTACAGGAAAATGATTGAAAGTAGTTAGTTCTTAAAAGGTTTTAATAAAATACTAAAAGATTCCACGTAAAGGAATGTCAGCAGTAACAGCGCATGACAGCTGCAGGAGACAACATCATTTTTGCATAACAGAATTAACGCATCCCATCAGCATTTACAGCAGATAATACATTAGACCTGGGAGTTTCAAATATTATATTTATATAATATTTAATGACTATTTGTACTGGCAAGCAAGTCTCACTGCCTTTCCACATACTAGTAAGCACACTCCCCGTTTTTCTGCAGTACTAATGTATGGATAACTG
>VFFE01008092.1:1095325-1116084 GCA_008921705.1 Burhinus oedicnemus
GGAGGGTGGGGAAAAAAAAAAAAAAAAAAACAACACAAAAGAAGAAGAAGAAGAAAAAAAAAGCCCCACTTAAAGGTCCCCTTCTCTACTTTGACTAAAGAATACAAAGGACATATAGACAATTGTTTAACAAATGCTTTCCCAAATTCAAGCCATATACAGCATAATAGCACTACGCCAGGCACAATAGCACCAAGGGGTTAGTTCCAGGTTTCACTGGATTTTTACCCATTCTTATGTTCTCAGGTTTTCTGAAGACCAGCACTCGGAATCGGAGTGCTGTGGGGCAAGTTAGGACCACCTAAGACTAATAACCCTGTCATCATTTATGGAGTCCTCACCTGCGGAATCCTTTGAGGATTTCTTTTTAAACTTGGTTGCAGACAGATTAGAAAGACTAGCAAGAAGCTACGGACAAGAAGGTCTAGAAAAACATTATTTAGCGGTGTATATATTACTGCATTATTACTGAGAAGAACATGTGTCACCACAGATGAAAAGTCATTGCATCAAATTGGATCAGTTCAAAAGTTATTCGAGGAGGCAGAACAAAACGTTTGCACAAATGATAGTTTCCTTTACACTGACAGCAAAAAGCAACATTGGTGTACCATTTGAAATTTCTAGATTTCTTGAGAAATATTTTACTAGAGTTACTCCGTTGTATTTTTTCCTAATGTCTATAGTGGATTACAAGACTTTCTCTCTACAGGCTTTCATCCATCTCTAGGTTACAGCGAAAGGACATACCTGGGCATGAAAGATCAGGATAAAGGTCATAATCAAGAACTCAGCTGGCAAAGTACTGCACTGCCGCTCAGAGTAAAAACCATTTATGTAGAAAGGAAGGTTCCCTCTACAGCTACTGAAACTATTTTCCACAACAACACGGTATCACCATAGGGCTCCCCACTTCCTGCTAAAAAAGAAAACACCCAAAAAAAGCCCCAAAACCACCTAGGAGGTTTTATTCACATCAATGAATATGCCATCTAGGAGCAATGTGAGTCCCACTATGATGAGAGCCATGGAAGAGTCTGCAAGGAACAAAATAACATGGCAGGTTTCTTCCTGGTCCGTTTTCCACGGAATCCAATGGAGTTGCAGTAGAAATAAGGTATTTGCACTGTGCAATAGTGGTAATTAGTACATAGTGGTAGCTTTTTCTTTACAAGAATCATTTATTGTTGCAGACATTTCAGTAAGCAACAGACTCAAACCCTGCCATTCCAGAATGTACTTTATAGGGTTCGAAGAAAGGTGAACATTGAGAAGATGCAGGTGAAAAACATTTTCTCCTTTTCTCCTTCCACCTTCGGAGGGGTGATGGCTCTCCTCAACCGAGAAATACGCATATGACTTCCCTGTAGCTCCGCTGTGTTAGCCTCGTAACTGACCACAGGACGCCAACAGCGCCTGCAGACATTATCAAAAGCTGAAAAATCACTGACATGAAAAGCAAGAAATAAAATTTGGGCTCGAATCCACAGCGAACTCCATTCTTGCTCTATTTCTTCAGTGATTAGCACATAACTATTGTAGGCATGTTACAACAGACAACCCAATTACCACACTGACACTATTATTTGTAGTAGACCGCTTATATATTTGATATCGTTCGGAAGAGTAAAGAACTAAGGGGGGAAAAATTCCCAAAGCAACTGTCTTCATTCCTTTTATTCTTCCTCCTGCTCTTCGCAGGGTATTTCGGCAGCCGTGTTTCCTAGGAAACTGCGAGGGGTTGCTCTGCCAGCGGGTATGTTGTCAGACTGCTTGCCAGCACTCTGGGAAGGGTTTAGAGTGATCGACACGTCCATAGGATGAACAACGGAAATGAAGGTATAATAAGGTATTTATGTGTGATATTGGAGAGACAACACAGAGCAGCAGATACCCTCCCAATATCACGGATTGTTAAAGGTAAAGTCAGGTTACACTGCTACTCCAACCTACTTACTGCACTTGTTATGCTACCAGAATTTAAGAAATGCGTTCAGGCTGTTCTAAGCCAATTTCCAGCAAGAAGAAATAAGTCTGCACACTAAAGAATGTTTTTTTCAACCAAAACATAACAAAAAAAAAAAAAAAATTCAGAAATCAGAGCCAGAGTCCTTCCCTTTGCTCTTCTGCTGGGCACAGCCAATTCAACAATTTAGCACCATCCCAAAACACGAAGCTTTTCTTTCTTCCCTCTTCCCCACTGACATCTCTGCGAGAAGCTTCACTAACGCAACCCAGAGTTACAGACGCTCGTGGCTAAAAGAGGTTCAGGTGCGGCACTCTGCCTGCGCCTGATGGCAAGCAATCCCCGACAGCGGGAGGAGGCTAAGGCTTTCGCTGCGCATCGTCTTCTCCTTCCTGCAGAAGAAACGCTTTCACAACCATTTGTACTGAGGATTAGACCAGAAGTTACTCAGCGCTGAGGAAGGCAGTCGAAAATTCTTTGTTATGGAATGTAAAGTCAATAGAAGTTCACAATTGAAGTGCACTTGTGCTAGCCATTACCCATAGACTTATTTTGCAACATGACAGTGCACCTATCTTATGAGCCTTTCCTAAAAGTGATCCAACAGCATCACCAAAGCTTTTGACCCTACTCCCCCCCCCCCCCCCCAAAAAAAGTGTCAAAAAAAGTATATGGGATTGAAAACATCACTCAGAAAAGCATTTCTTTTTCTATCCCAAGTACACGCATATTCCAAATATTTGCCATACTAAATGATGCCAAATTATCTCTATTGTAGAGGAAGCCACAAGCAAAACGAGGTAGCAGGTTTGTTAGCAAAACCACGTCTCAAAAAACTAACTTCAAGCGGATGTTCTTACCCTTAAACTTATTTAGCACCTGGTTTTCCCCATCTATTAAAATAAGCACATTGTTGCCTCACGAGTCCATGCTGCTGTAGGATAATCAATTCTATATTACGTGTTTGTCAAAAAATTGCTATTTTATTTGACCAGATTAATGAAAGACAGACATAACTTAAGTCCTGCTTGCTTCACACAGAGGCCACAGACTGCAAACTGTCCCCACGGTGTCAGTATCAAATGACAGCACAACTAAAGCTTTGTAAAGCTTTGATTTAGGTGATAATGCACTATACAGTATGGGTGAAACAATGCATTAAGGAAATAAATGTCACATTTAGCAAGCCAGAAGCATTTCTTCACTGAAGAATCACCCTATTCCTTCCTTTCTGTGTGCTGGAAGCATAACTTTCGCATTTTTAGTGATTTAACTCATTACTAGTTACTCATTACTAGTACGCATTTTGCTTTCGCGTAACAAGCGATCTTCTTGATAACAGACACACTATGAACTTTGCTCCAAAAAAGAATTAAATTAAAAGAGAAAACCAATAATCTTCTTCTTACCACACACTCTGAAGTCTCAATAAGCTTTTCAGTAAAATCTGTTTTCCTTATTCCCCTTCCTCCTTAGAAAATGGAGATTCATCAAAACTGGGATTTTCCATGAAATATGGTAAGTTAAAATTTTGATAAACGAGAAGGTTTTTCAGGCCAATGATACAATTGTTTAACATAATATTTCATATTTCTTTCTTTGCGCAGTCATTTGAGCCATAGAAAAGATTAAGTTCAGGGATTCTTCTCCAAATCAAGAGCAGAATCTTGGATTCTACACATTTGTACAAAAAATGTAAAAATGTGATCAAGAAATATAAACAGAATTTGCCTTTAACTATTTGATCATAGGATCCTTGTTTTTTAAGAACAGAAGTTGTTGCATTGAAGGGATCAGAGCATTAGTTCCTCCTATGTGCTGCCTTTAATATCTGGACCGGGATTTCCCTCACTCCTCAACATCAGTATGGATAATTTTGAAGCTGGAATAAGGAATTCCTAAGATCTGTATACAACACATGCAAGTACAGCCTGCTTCTGTTAAAGGGGTATTAAAACTCATAAAACTGAAATCTGCAGGTATGTACCAGCCAAGAATTCAGAAGAAACTACAATTGTTTGTTTCATACGTGTGCAAACCTGAAGTAATAACATTGTCGCTTCATTAGAAGGGATAAACTATGAGGATCCAGAAAAAAAGAAATCCATGATGAAAGCATTATGAATTGTAAACTAATGAAAACCTTCATCATTCACTTTTCTTCTTTTTAAGCTTGTAGATGATTTTTTAAAATCCCAGCGTTTGGTTGATGTGGTGCTCTCATCCAATTTTTCTTTCAGTTGAAGCTGAGAAATAGCAAATCTTAGGTGGTTTTTGAAGTTTTTCAGATTTGAGAACAGGCATGAAAATGGCTCAAGGATGACTCCTTGACCGGAATAGCAAATCCTTGGATATCCCTCTGTCTTTCTTTTTTTTCCCCTTGCTAACTCCTATTTTTAAAAAAGAAAGGAAGACTGATGTTGACTCCCTCCTGCATCCTTAGAGAAAGATTAGCTGGAACACACTGAGTTAGCTTACTCAAAAAGGATGCTGAACTGGCCGATCAATGTAGCGAATCAGCAAGTTTGTTTGCAAGACAAACCTTAATAACTGAAATACGCCAGTTAGATCTACTGGAGAGGCTGTTATGGAAGAACATTGGTTTCCCAGGTCATTAGTTTTCCCTTTAATTTATCAAAAAGCTCACTTATACCTGAAAAAAAAGCAGCAAGCAGTTGTTGAAACATTTGCTTCTTATTCTCTAACACTGAATAAAGCCTACAGAGCTGAAAAGGGGGAAACCAGTATTCTTTTAAACAACTTTACCAGCTATGCATACAATTCTGTTGCTAAAGTTTAAATCTGACTGGAAACATAACTTCATCTGCTCGTATTTGCGTCTTATGAGGAAGCAAAGTCATATGCGCATTAAAATCGAGGCAAACCTCTGAGGTGGATTTTACTTGAGAACTTCCCCGTGTTAGGCAAACTGTCGGTAATCTGTTTGCAGAGCAGGCACAGCAGACAGAGTTTATCCTTGCATGGCCAAATATTTCCAAAACGCGGTAGCGATGCCTCGATCTTTCCCCGTGACGCTCTCCTGTTGGGCTTCCGCAGGCCTTCCTTCCCTCTGCCCCTCATGTACATCCCATCTGCAGCAGGATAGTTAATCAGCCAACCGCAGATGCTGGTCTGGGTGGTGTCATCAAAAGAAACCAGTTGGGAGAGGAAGTACGTTTTTCCCTCTTTGCCCCAAGATTTATTAGGCTTCACAGACTTTGTCGCTTGTAAAGAGATGGATGTTGACCTGGACTGGTAACAGACCTCAGGGATTCCAACAACCAAGCATGGGGTTGGTCCATTTGTATGTGTCTTGATCATGGCTGAAACACGCCATTTTTACAAAATCAGGTCCAACATAAAGCAACTTCCATGCACTTTGCTTAACTCTTTATTGCGGATTGGCAATATGTAGTGTATACTTCATAAAAACCAGTTCTCATTGTCGATTCCAAATTGCTCCTGAACACGTAAATAAAGGCATCTTGTTTTTTCCAATTTAGGCAGAACAAAGAAATCTTGATTTGTTGCCTGCTGGCAGTATCATCTGTTGCAAATATTACTTATCCTGAAGGTCAGGATGGCTTGTTCAACTACAAAGCCCAGGTGGTGTGATGTTCCAATTCTTTGGAACTGCTTTGTGGTACAAATGTTTGTAATCATAACACCTTATTTCATATTTTCCTTCTCTCCTGCGAATATTCTAGTGAATGGCTGCAGTGTTCTCACTGATAACAGCAGCATGATCCAAAATGATGTCCCGCAACAAAGGGCAGGAGGCAGGTGAAACTTGGCTTAACAGTTTGCTTAATAGCGGGATTTTATTTTTCTACACTCAGTAGATGCTAATTTTGCAGTCCCCAACTTGCAACGCTTCTGCACGTGCTTAACTTGATACAAACACTAACTTTCAGTATTTCGGTAGGTGTCACTCATTTTAAGTCAAGAATCCATGTCTGTGAGCAGCAAGGACAATTTAAAGTCCCAAACCACCACACCGCAAACAGAGAGAACACAACATCATGCTTACAGGTGGGAGCAAAGTTGAGACTTTGCAGGATTCATTGTTGGTACGCTAACACAATGTTCAGTTTATCTATATTTCTACAAAAAAAAGAAAAAAAAAGGGCAAACAAAAATTGACCCACCATCACCCACAAGGAAGAAGCCTGCTTTAGCTCCACACTCAACCTAAAAACCCAAGGAAAAAAAATACTTAAAAAGAAAAAAATAAAGAAAAACAAGGAAATCCCAGTAATATTTTAAAACTTGACATCTATTTCATTCATTAGTTAAATATTATTTTTCTTATAGTTACCACTACTCTTTAACCTGCTAGCAGCATTTGTTTACTTCTGTTAAAGAGATGAAGTTCTGCTCTTTGAGCCAACACAAAGCCACATGAAACTGGATGAGGACAGTCACCACTGGGAAGGTGCCAGATGCATCTCCATGGAAAGTTTCCCGCAAACATTCAAGAAGTGACAGTAAGTGCCACTTTCCCTATTGCAGGTACGCTCAGGTGTCACAGACAAGAAAAACAACAAAACATCAGGACAGTCTTCTAATTTTGGTCAGTTCTAGTTATTACAGTGCCAGCTTTGGTATTTATTTTCTGATGAGAAATGACAAACCAGAAACCATTTTAATCAATCATTTTCACGCGGTTATTAATCTGCCACAAGAACCTGAATAGCAACCTAATAGAAATATTCATTTCAATATTATTACAGAGTAGCAGGTAACAATTTTCAGTGACTTAGCCTTAAATTTAGGGAAACTCCGCTAGAAGTTTGTGAAGGAACTCTGCGTTTGCTTGTGTGGCAGGAGCTGTGGTCTAGTCTACGTAACACAGATTATTCCTACCTGAGACATATTTACAATCACACAAAGAAAACCGACTGCTTTGCAGAAGGTCATTCTGCACCCCAAGGTGGAAAGAACAGATGAAGAACTATTTTGGGCTGGGTTAGGAAAAACAGGCCCTAAAAAGCCATTCTTCTATTCAATTTCAAAACCCATTAATTTTCATGTACAGCAAGTTTCAACAAGAGTTATTATGGACTTCTATCATCAATGGCGATACAAATGTTCCCCCTCAAATTCCTCCCTTACGGAAACCTCATTCAAGTCTAAATCTTCACCAGCTACATTCAGGATCAACGATGTGTCAAATTCTCTCACTTCAATAATAGATAAAATTTTGAATACGTAAGAAGCCGCCATCTGCTATGCATAGGAGATACGGGAGAATTTCAAGGAACCTTCCCAACTTTTTCACCATAACACTCCCTGACATGCACAGTGGTTTCAAATGTCTTTTTGCCAGGTTCGCAGTTAGCTATCATGTCAAACTACACGACGTTCTCCTCTTCCTGCCATCAAACAGGCCTCCAACTGCCCCGAGAGGCCAACGGGGATGCCGGGAGGGCATTTTTAATGCTTTCTGCTAGATCAGCCACATGAAGAACTCATTTGCCCTGTGCAGACCATACTGATTTCCCTCTCTTTTACCAAGGGGCACTGAAGTCAATGAGCTGGAGTGTTCAGTTCTCTTGGAATATTTCAGACATTAGTAAAAATGTCTCAAAAAATAACTTTCTCACTCTGCCCCGCATATATAGATTGTGCTTTTTCTTAACCCTCTTCCCAAACTTGCCAAAGTTAGTCCCCCTAACATTGTGTAAGGATAGCGTGACAGGTATTTAAAAGATTATAATTTCTAAGAACACGATTTCTAAGAACAAGATAAGGCTAAACACAAATCAAGCAAAAGCCAAAAGTTCAAGTCCTTCACTCAGTATCTTTTTCTTCCTCTGCTTTGATTGTGCATATGGGCTTTACAGTCTGAATTTCACTGTGGATAAAATAATGCCATTACCAACCCCCCCCCAGACATACGGAGGAACATTCTGTGGCTTCTACTGCAAGGGCCTTAGAATAACTTATAATTTAATATTATTACTTCAGTCAGAGCGAACAAATAGCTCAGATTAGCAGAGCAGAATGTTGCTAAGCAATGTTGTACCGGAGTTTACCCAGGCCCGGGGAGGGGAAGATAAGAAGATAAGGATGGAAGAAGGAGATGCAGATGTGTACAGTTCCCCGCTCAACAGGAAGAACTCCTTCCTTGCCACACTGCCGAGCGCATCTAAAACACAGAGATAGCACAGCAGCAAAATTCCTTCGGAACACCACATCACTTCTAAGGAAAACTGAGTACAAAACTTTTATCGACTGAACTGGTGACGCTTTATCAGAATATATAGATAAGCTATCTGTAGATATTAGAATAATACAAATAATATAATATACATTACAAAAAAACCAAAATATAAAAATCATATATAGGTATGGCTGGGGATATTTTGTATTAATGGCTGTTAAATAACACAAGTTTCAGAGTTAGACAGCAGGCTAGTTAATTTTCAAAAAGTGAACAACTCTCCCATGTAAAATGGTAATTTGAGCACTGGTTTGCGAGGCTACAGCTAGCGAACCTCCACCGCTATTCAAAATAGTCAGGATGACTGCAGTTTGAAAGCAGCAAAATCTGAAAAGATTTCTACTTTTTAAAAAGTATAGGGGGTACTTGTCCTTTCAGTATTGTGAAGACAGATAAGAGCAATTACTTTAAAAGCACACATTTGAAAATCTATGATCTGTTGCAACCTTAAACACTCCTGGAAATTGGAATAAATTGCTGGGAATGCCTGGAATAAAGTTTTCCTATAAAACGCTAAAAATAAGATTATTAAAAAGATATTACATGTTAGGCGCTGCATATTAAGAATGTGCCAGATATTGGAAAAACAATACAGGACTGTGCAAAGTTTTTAAAAGTACCCGTATGTTAATGACTGAGGTTACTACTCTCTTTATACAAAACCTTTCCGTTTCCCCCACCACCACTTCAAAAACCAGTCATTCTTCTTTAAAGCTATACACGATACCTCCAAACTGAACTCTCTTCTTGGATCTTGACTTTTCAGCCATAGTTTCTACCCAGCTTACTTGAGTTTTGTGTGCTTCTGCATCCTCACGAAGAAAACCATCCGAGACACTTAATTTCAAAATGTGCTACTTTAACTACAACAAAAAAGTTGAAGCTTCTCAAGAAATGTAGGATTTGACAAGTCTTCTAAGTTTTTATACAAAATGCTGCTGGCAGCAACTCTTACTTTTTAGAGAACAGCAACAACAAAAATCCCAAAGCAAGCTGACCACAAACAAGAAGTCTTATTTTATACAAGTTATAGGCTGAGACTCAAAGCCCACATTCTTTCAGTTCCACACTGTACCAAGAGATTTTTTTTTTTCCCTGCTGCAGGTTTCCATGGAAATGCATCAGTCACTAATCTAAATAAGTGCGAGTGAAGGACGCCTGAGAACCTCGAGCAATTACGCATGCCATTAGAGGAAAAGAATATGATTCAGCCCAGCTATTAGAAATGTGGCACAGCTATCGCTTCTATATATTGTTGTAGTGTTCTAAAAACAAAACTGCTTGTCCGTTTTTTTCAAACCCACTCTTTCACTGCCTATAAGAGGGGAAGAAAAAAAAAAAAGAAAAAGCATTAAAAATACCTCTCACGTAACAAGCACACAATGAAGTCAGACCATACCAGTTGCAAAACACAAATGTAGTTAATAACACGTTTGTTTTGCCATGAAAATCCTTTGTACAGGAAAACTTGTCTCTCCATTACTGGTCAAAGATACTTCACTTTAGTCATTTCCATGAATAATAGAAAAGTGAATACTTTGATCTGCATTAAAGGGCTAACGATCCTTAAAAAAATACGATGTAAATATAACGTCTGATTAATGTGTTACTGAACATGTATTTGTAACCAGAGCATACACATCAGGCAGAGGTGGCGCTGGACTTACAAAGCTAATTGCAATTTAGCATCCATACTAACTTTGTGTATATAGCATATATATATATATATATATTATATTGCACTCATTCTGCGCGCCAAGTGCTTATAGCTGTATTCCATAGCACATCCAGGTCTCCAGTGACCCCCTGCCGAAGTTTCACCTCTGTCACACAGCGTACACTTCTCACCTGGTTCACGCAGCAGCCACACGAGCGGTTTAGGATGTACGTCACCTCGCCGCCTTCTCCTCCCGCCGCTTCGCGCTCAACCCGTTCCTACCGCTTGCTACACAGGAAAATTTCAAACAATGTGGAACAGGGACTGTGCTGTTGCATATGAACAAATGTTTTGCCGTAAAGGCTGAGAGTTATTTCAGATTATTTTAACTTATTATTACTACTTAGTTATTTCCCCCCTTCCCTCACTCTTGAAGAACGAACTACTGTAGTACAACTGATAAGTGAAAACACCGGGTAGCCTTGAAAAAGATTCAGTTTTAGGACTCTAATGACAATTTTGTCAAGTTCTGATTGTCTATATCAGGTTTTAGAGAAAATGTCTCCCAAATGATTGTAATTACATAGAAGAGTGAGGTTACTGAACAAACGGCGCTGTTCCAAAGTCTGGAGCACAGATTTGAGATCTAGCATCTATGCTACACATATGCCAGGAACGTGCTAGCTGTAGTCCCCTTGACAAGTCTACTTGAAATTACTGCGATTTCAGCCAATAAACATTGCAATTAGACCACAAGCAGTAGGAGCCAAGAAGGAGGAAACACAGTTCTGGAGGAAAAGGCCTCTTAAATTTTTAATTGCAGCCAAGTCTCTATTCTGTGCACGTGCTGTTTCCAGACCACAGCTAAGCACTCTCCATCCAAAGCACTGGGTACGTCCAGCGAAGCAAGCACTCGGGAGGCAGAGAACTGGTTTTTCTTACGTGCTTAGGGTTCTCCTTGTTGACATCAAGGCATCGCTGGGAATAAAGTCTAATTAGTTATATTCGAATTCATAGGATGTAAAAGCTAAGGGAAGATAGCTTAGCCTAGGGCTAGCAGAGAAAGTGGTGTGAAACGCGACCGGAGCAGCAGCAGAAACTGCACAGAAGAATGGGACTCCAGAAAGGAGCAAAGGGGAATGAAGCAAACAAGACATGAAAGAGTCTGTTCTAGCAGAGTTGATCCTACCCAGGGCCAGGACCGTAAACTGAGATTGCCCGTTCCAAACCTTAGAAGCCTTCTTTCGTACAGCTTACTCCTACAGAGGATGAGGCCGTACTGTTCCTGATCTGCTACTACTCAAACCACGGGAACAAAACATCTTGAGTTTGAAACTCAGGCAGCAGTTCAGATACTGTCTCTGGCTCTCCTACAGGCCATACCTTGAGCATTCAGATTTTAACCACCATTCCTACTTTTTTCCCCCACAGCTTCACTACCTCATTTCAGCAGTTACGGGAAATCTGGAAATCCAAAAACACTAAATCCATAGATTTTGCATCAATGGCAAGATTTATGACTGCGGAATAGTCAAGTCTAATGAATCTAAGCAACAAGTTCATGTCATTTTATATACGTATCCCGCATGTCCCTGCCATTTTGTTACCCACGTAATACAAACACTAGTGCTACGCAAGAGTTGTATATACAAACCTGAAATTACAGACAGTAACAGTTCTAGCTGTGTATTCAAAAGACGTGCCGTTGAAAGCATGATTACTAACCATGGATATTAATGAATATTTGACTAATGAAGAGTCGGTTTGTAGTCCATCACAGTGCTATGAAAGACACCTGCATTACTGTAGGCTATAGATGTGCAAGCCAGAAAATACCCAAATATAGCAATTAAATAATAAAATGAACTGTCAGTGATAGGAGCTTGAGTCTGCAGGTAATATACAGAGAAAATAATTCTCCAGTTTAAAAAGAAAAAACCAAAACAACCCAAAACACTACAAGATGCACAGCAGCACTTTCCTACAGGCTAGGAAATTCGTTAAGGGTACATAAAGGGAGCGCTTGACTTGGACTCGGGTTGCTATTGAAGCTATAGTTGTTGTATTTGCAAAAGCCAGGGTAAAAATGGGTCAGAAGTTAAAAGGTCAATCCTGAACTAGCTAAAAGTTCCTCAAATACTAAAACGGGCAACAGGAGAGGTAAAATGTGGGGAAAGGACACCTTGGTCTTCTTGTTGCTTCTATATCAATATTCACAGAATTAATTATTCTTCATTCAGGATAGACCTTTAAAAAGGCTGCAGATTAAGCTTTAAAACAAGGAATTAGAAAAGTGGCAGATAATTTTTCCTTGCTGCTTCTGGCTTCACCATCTCAATGACTGTGATTTTTATGAAGAGGAGGGTAAAAAAGATACATGGAAAAATTACATGGAAGTGGTCTGGGCATTAGATTAAAAAAAAAAACCAAACCAAAACAAAATGAAGTTGAACGCATTGTCCGGATGTATAACAAAGGGTAGTTGTAATGCTGATGAGCCATGTCTGCACACACACTCCTGAAGAGGAAAAGAAATGTACAACCATATACAGAATAAAACTCAATTATCCTAAAAATTTTTTCCTGGTAAATACATACAATCATTTTCCTCCTAATATGTTTATTATTGATGATTCTCCCTTGTTGACGCCATTGCCTAAAATTCTTGTCTCTTTTAAATCCATCAATAAAAAGTACACTCACACAGTATTTACTACTTCATTGCTGACTGAATCAGCAGGAAATAGATTTTTATTATGCAATAAAAAACAAGTTAGTGTAGTCTTTCATTGCATAGAGGAGACTTCCGAAAGTTTGTGTTTTCTCCTACAGTAATTCTTTGAGAACTGTAACACGCTGAACCACTCAGAATGCTCTAGGACCCACAAAAGTATTGTGAAATGAATATGACGGAAAACGTCAAGCAAGAAGAAATAACTTTTTGCTTTTATATCATTAAGATGAACACCTGCAATTTACAATTTTATTTACTTTTTTTAACATGACTGGCAGGATTAGGAAATTCCACTTTGCAATAAAAATTAACACGTCAAACCTAACAAGGTGGTGTCTACCCAACCAGGGAGAAGCAGCTAGGGGAATGCCAGCAAAGTATAGAAAGCTGCATCTCGTAAAATGTCCAAAAGTACCAGGCCCATATTTTTCCTGCAAAAATGGAAACAAAGAATTTAATTTTGACTCTGAAAAGTAAATCTTACAAAAATTTCACTATTAATCCCATATATTTTATTATACTTAAAACACAAAGGTTTCGGCAGAAAAGTTGACCTTTGTTTTCTGAATCGAAATGCCAACTTTCAGATTCCTTTATATGCAAAACTACTTAAAATTACATGATGAAAGTATCGTTATACGGCATTTCTAGTCCATGCAGAACAGAACATGATTCACCTACATACTTGGTATATTAGCCTAACAGGATATCAGAGAAAGAAATAAAGTTTTCAGTGTCCAACTTCAAATTTTGGGAGGGGGAAAAAAAAGGGAAAAAAGGCGGGGCATACGTATACATTAAGAACACTAAAAGATCATACTACAAATCAGCTTGAACATATATTATCCTTTATGTTAGCTTTCCGTTTGTTAGTTCTAACACTTGCACTTAAATGTCTTTTCTTCATCTGCTGAAGTCTTCAAAAAGCAGCAGAAAGTAGGTCTTCCTTCTCAAATCTGACAATCTTTTATCTACCCCTCAAGCCAAACACTTTCAAGTTTCATTTTCTAACATTTAGTCCAACCTAGATTAAGGATTTATTTTAAAACTGACAGTAAAATGTTTTTTAATGTTAAGATTTTAGACCTCTGCTACAAGAGAAACTTAAAAAGTTTTATTTATAACAGACTTTGAAACCCTCAGGAAATATAATGCCATGAACAGATTGCTAGAAAATAACATGGTTTTAAATTGTACACCGATTAAATTGAGTAGTGACTTGTCCAGTTATCGGTCAAAATCCAGTCTCACTTCAGTGACGATTGAAGCAAAGAGCATATGATGATCCACAAATAATGCCGTTCAGATGAAATTGTCTAAATTTAAGTGAAAATCACCACTGAAATGACCACTGTGAACAGTGAAAGACAATCTTCTTACTGTAGATCGACATTCATAGAGTTACTACAACTATCTAAATCTTCAGGGTGTTTCTCCTCAGAATACCACTGCAGTTTAGGCAACTGATGCACAGGGAGTGCAAACAGCATGCCAAAGACTCCGGCGAAAGACAAAGGCAAGGCAATAAATCTGGTCTAAAGCAGTTCACCTGGAAACGCACTTGAGCTTTAAGTTTATAAGGTAAAAACGTACATTTGCTAATTGTTGCGGAAACCTCAAAACATAATTTCTAAGATATCCAAAGGCTTAAAAAAGCAGCAATGGCAAAAAAATTGTTAGCATTTCCAGATGTTTTCTGTAAGTCTAAATGACTAATTCTTGGAAGCAAGTAGCGATATGGAAATGAATTCTCTTAAGACTGATATATTCCTGAAACTCCATTACGTATCATGCTTAATGTCTATAAACTAATAAGAAAAAACTAATTAGGTTGCATCTTGGTACTTATGAGATTTTTAGTTATGAGATTTGTAAAATGTTCTAACTGAAGAAATCAAATACTCCGGGTATATTACTCATGTGAAAAAAAAAATCCAGGAGGCTGACTGACAAGAAGGGGTAGAGGCAGAAGAATGCAAGAATTCAGATACATTACACATGGTCAACAGTTACTAACAACTCTTTTCTGTATCAACCGTACTTAAGTAAAGAGCACCATTAACTTTGTCCAGCAAGAGCACACCTCTAGGCACAATCCTTATTTTATAAAATTGGTAGCAATAATCCCTGCTAAACTAATCCCTGATTAACAGTAAATAGAAGAGGACTAACAATCTCAGTGAAGTTTCAGCTTTTACATGTACGCCCTTATCACTGCAGATATAAAGAAAAAAAAAAAGTCTGACCAACTGTAGGTTTCAGAATACTATCTGCTCAAAAGCGTTACAGTCTGGTGGCCTGGTGCTGAGTCCCAGTGAAAGAGAAGTGCCAGTCACCTTCACCCCAGGAAGGGCAAAGATGTAACTAGAATTGGCCCTGGATCATAGGGAAAGAATTGCCGGTCCCTCAGCTCTCCTTCACCAGGGCCCAAAACCAAAGGGACAAATCAGCGTACTGAGCTGGCAGCTGGAAGTGCCAGAAAATCTACTACTCTCTTCTGCAAAGCATTTAAGACTAGAAGAGTTTCTCCCCAACAAAATCAGGAGGAAAACAATGGAGAGGTAATTCTGCAGCCTATTAACCTATCAGGATTGATGGGCTTCTCTAGAATCACAACGCATTTTTCTTCACCCACGTTAAAGAAAAATAATGTAAAAGCGTTGACACAGTGAACCTCCCAACTGACCTACTGAACCTCCCCAAACCAGCTTAAAACTGGCAACGCTTAGTGAAAATGTAGCCTTGACCTAACAGAAACTTCTATATTGTGGACCTGATCTAGTTGAAGATGTCCCTGCTCATTGCGGGGGGGTGGGACTAGATGGCCTTTAAAGGTCCCTTCCAACCCAAACCATTCTATGGTTCTATGACTTTGTGACATCTAAAATTTGACTGGGAGGGGTAGGGGGAAGAGAAGTGGAAGAGATTTTGAATTAGTGAATTTTTGTTTTGTGACACGGGATGCACTTAATTGAGGTATCTACTTAGTAGATTTATGCCTTTCTAAAACTGTAATGGAGTATATTAAACCAACCTGGATTAGGCATCTCCCTGCACCTGATAATCACAGTCTCTCCTTCTCACCGTGCTCCCTCTCTCCTTATCTCTTTCTCACATATAAGTTGCGTCTCAGCATACTCAAACTTAATCCTCAAAGAGAATATGCAAATCTAATCCTCCAAGTATATCCTAAAAAAATCCCGTTTCATTCTATTTACCATAATCCTGCACCCAGACAGTACAAGAAATAATCCCCTAACAGTGATAATGATTCGCACAGCTTGAAGAGTTCTTTTGACACTCAAAATTATCTAACCGGTTAAACAATTACACTTTAATACATCACTGTCTAATTACTCTTTACAGGACTGCTAGGGCACTACAAGTTATTGGCATACATGTAACATCACAATCATTTTAGCAAAGAAAGGACATATAACTGCTTTTAAATAATCTTCTTCCCAATCACATAACCTGAAGTTGACAACTTGTCACCTCAATAACATTATGATGTCAAAATTTTAAGATAATATTGTCTGAAAGAAAAAGTCTCATCTAGAAATGGGTAACAGGAATAAGGTGGCTAAAGGTAGACCAGCTCTTCACAGTATAGTGTTAATAGTTAAATGTAGTTCTGTCAGCTTTAAGTGCATTTTGTTATCAGAAAATGATCTGATTAATAGCTCAGATTATTAATAAGACCCCATATATTTCCACAAATGCTCAGACCTCTGTAGGATTCTTGTGGAAGCTACCACAGATTCATAGTGATTTTTTTTATTTTCTTTTTTAAACCTGAATTCCTTATTCATCTTGACTTGCAATCACAAAAATCAATTGAGATGTTAGATGTTGACAGCACTAGCCCAGCTCCACCGAGGTGTTTTCAGGACTGATCAGCAGAGTGTTCCTCCCAGAACTAAAGTAGTAAAAACACTTATTTTTCAAAGCTTTTTAGCAACGAAATGTCATAAACCGAAACGCTAGTTACACATAATTATTTCTAATCCTGTCTGTAGATACAAAACATTCAAAATAGGTAGCAACTAAAACAACCTGCCTTCAATCCAGGGATAGTCTTAGTAAAGCCAGTAATCTATAATTTCGTATTAGTAGCACTTACTTTACTACATAAGCTTCAGAGATCTGATTTTCCCCCCCCCAGATGTTGTGTTGAAGGCCATCTGTTTTATTCCTGAAGTAACAGAAGCCATCATACATTTTGCTCTGAGGTAAAGTGAAGCAGAACGGTCATCGCTTGGCCAAAAAAGGAACGAGTAGTTCCCTGAATACGGAATTAGAGATCTTATGAAACAGACTTCTTTCCCCAAAAAGTCAGAAGAGTAGAAATTAGCCGGAGGAAAGAAAAGGTCTTGTCAGTTTGGCGGAAAGTACAAATTACAGCGAGGAGAAATATCCTCTAGATTTTATAAATCAAGTACAATTTCAATGTGAATTTATTATGGATATTTGGAATATCCTGGAATCTGGAGGTGACATAGCAGGACAAAGTTTTCCCTGTTTTACTTACACAACTAACAGTTTGAGGAACTGACTTCACAGACGCAGAATATGGCACTTTAGCTACAAAGTAGTCTATACGTAGGTATTCAACCATATTAACACAGCCAACGTTTCCATCTAAATACCAACCCATTGCAGAGCTCACGGCGCGCTCACAGCTAGCATTACTGAGGGGCAGCTACACAACTTCCCCTCGACTACTTTATTCCAGGAGTAATATCCAGTACGTACCTTTGGCAAGCGACACTAACTCCTGCGGGCAGTGGCCGTACTTCTCAGGATGCGCCCAACGCTGCGTGAAGTGCAAGACAGGCCCTTGCTCTTCAGCTCTGAACAAAGTCTGCCAGCGTGACGCGGATTGCCACGTTGGGGTCCACGTAGTGCTCAGGCACAGGCAGGGATTTACTCCAAGCCACAGAACGTGACAACGATAATAACATTGCAACAGACAACAAATAAATCAAATGTAGGGCGCTGATTTTAAGAAAAGCATTTCCACTTAAGACTCTCCTGCTTTATGAAGAAATACTTCAAATATTCACATTATGTCGCTAAAGTGAATTTTTTCGCTCATCTTCATAGGAACAAACCCAAGAATGACATTAGAAACAAAATATTAACAGTCTTAGTGAAAAAGGATAGCAAAAAACCAAACCAAAAGAAATAAACCCTCTCAAACCCTGAAGAGCTCCTAAAAATGAAAAAAAAAGAAATTAAAAATCAATAAACCAAGCAGGCAGAACTACGCACATGCCATTGCAGAAGCATCAGCCAAAGCCCATTTGACTTTAAGCTTTATAAAACCATCTCCATAAACTGGTCAGCTCAACTACGCTCTACAGAAAACAAGACAAAGGATCTCATTTCATGTCCACATAATATCATGCCCACATCTCGAGTACTGTGGGCAGTTCTGGTACCACAGCAAAACTAGATTGTACTTCATTTACCGGTTGAATACGAAATTATATTAAAAAGATAAATAATTTTAAGAAAAACGAAGGGGGAGATTTTCTTAGTCAATTTGCACATTAGCAATGTTGATATCGGGACAGATTCTAATTACTTGCAAAAATTCATGAATGCGTATTATTAAATCTGAATTTCTGGTGGGGGAAAAAAAGTCTTCCTCTTCCCACAGCCATAGTTTATATGGTGTGAGAGAAGGATTTTCTTTATGTGTGGGCTGCTTTTTCAATTGACGATTAGGAAGGCCAGGATTCAGGATTTTCCCAGACCAATAGCCTCCTGTTGTTTCCAAGGCTTGTTGAGGCTACTGAGAACTATCTTACAGTATTTCTTCTCCCTCCCAAAAAGGCTTCATATACGTCTCAGTGCTACAAGCATTATATAGGAGGAACAAGGACAACTAGATAAGATTTTTTCATTTTACTGCGTATAGTAGTATTCAGGGTTTGGGGTTTACTTTGTTGTTTTACTGTAGGTATGTAACAGTAAATCAACTCAGAAACTATCATAATTTCTGACCAGGAGACCAGGAGGCAATTCAAATTCCTCCTTACATCGCTAATACCTGAACTTCAATGTCATAGATGGAAAGAAGCGCCTTTATTTCCCTCTGAGGATCTACCCTGGTATAAAAGAACAGAAGTTTCCTATTTGTACTCTTCACACCTTTGAGGTGTGACTGTTATTACGATAATAGGCACAGTTTTCTTCCATGGCCTGCATACATGCGCAAATCTTCATTTACCATCATACACATGCAACTATTTGGAAACAGAATTTGTTTGGAGATTTATTCAGCTATGCAATTTGTAGCTGCAGCTAGGGACAAAGAACCCCAGAATCTCATTTCTTCATTAATCAAAAGTAAGGCTATGGACACCGGGAAGCCCAAAATTATGCCTTTGATCACCAAAGATTTCAAAGACATTCATCAAGATAACAGTAGGTGACTCAGTGTTACTTCTGCTCAGTTGAGCACAGCAGCGATAAGATTATATCACACTCCAATTTATTTTATAGTTTCACACAGTAAAAACTTATGTCGCTTTCTTACATGTTTTTTTTAAAGTTTTCTGTACCAGTTATTCATTTGCAGACTTCTTTTCCCACTGCATAATATCTTGCATGATCATTAAGTAGCTATTAGAATTGCATATTTTACTTTGGCATTTATGTTGCATATAAAAAGATTAAAGAACTGCTCTCTTTCCATTTAATTATTTCTAATTCACTAACTGTATTTCCAGTAAATTTTGCGAAGTGATGAAATGTTATTATGTTTAAAAAACATATTTATTACTAGTGGACAAGACTATAATAAGTAACACGTAACTATTTATGTTAGACAACTACAATACAGACAGTATCTTTGCCACACACAACCAACCTCTGATCCTATATGCTGGATTAAAAGGCACAAGAGACCCACCCTGAAGAGAGCTTTTTGTACAACATGACATGGATATCCATCACAAGTTTAAGGAACTCAACTAAATATTCCCCTAATATATACATTTTCCCTTCCCTAACTATTTCCTGTTTACCTCAATCATTTTTAAGTTGAAATATCACAACAGTTGCAGTATTTTTCAAATAAGAAACTGTGTATTCCTTTCCTAGGTGCCTGCTTGTAGCTGAAGGAAATAGGAAACTGTAGATTCCACTCACAGTTAGAAAAATCAGAACTTAAATTATTGAAGGGGGGGGCGGGGGGGAAGATTTTTCACGGCAGAAGATGATGCCTGCAGGAATCCAGACCCCACTGATGCAGAACCAGCAAAACAAGAGCTGCAGCCTGATGATCAGGCAGCAGCCACTCCGAACCCGCCCAAATCTTGGCAAGGAAACGTTTCTGCTTTATAGTTCAGCTGTGCCATATTGTCCATATCTTAAAAACCCCACAAATAAAGGGTATAGCAATCTATGGAGGATTAGAAAGGATCTTTCTTAATAACTCATTGTTCATTTACTCCTTCTGAGTGCTTTACAGGAGACAACAGCTTCCTTTTCCATGATTTATCACCCATGTACCATCTATACCTGGGCGAAAACAAACAATATCCCTCACACACCCCCACACAGAAATTATTGGTAACTTGCAGCAACACGCAGACAGACAGAGGATCAAGGACCCAAAGTTTATGTGAATTTTCACTTTTATACCATCCACATGGTCGCCCTTTAGCATCTCCCTCAGACATCATCCAGCGATCCTTTGGTATCTTTTTCAGTGACCTCCAGGCAATATTCGTATTTTTGCCACATTTTTTCCCCACACCTTACATGTGGCCAAATACGTAGGAGAAGGACAAGGCAGGTTCACTGCCAAACTTTCCCAAACATTATCAAAACCTCCCTTCGCCCTGCCCATACCTGCTCTTCCCAGGTCTCCACCAACACTGTTTAAGCAGCTTAAGCAAGTTATCAGAGCTTTTTGCCTCTAACACCCACATCTTCTGCGTTACATGAAAATAAGCAACTCCTTTGGCTTTATTTTAAGATATCTATTTTATGAGTGTACTCCTTTCATGCAGAGGAGGAGTGATTGTAGCCTACTTGAAAGGGACTGGGAGTGAAGCAAGCACACAGTGGGATGAAGGCAATATGAATTATATTTAACATGTTTAGAACACACGCTGTTTTATACCAGTAAAGCTTTGGCTTTTTTTTTTTTTTTTTAAAT
>VFFE01008092.1:1116104-1192420 GCA_008921705.1 Burhinus oedicnemus
TTCAGGCAGAAATAACAGTGGACTGAAATGCGGCTGCATACAAATTAAACATTACAGATTATTTTCCCCTTAAATTCCATACCCAAAGAATGCCATCTAGTGACCATCTACTGAACACAGGAATTGGTATCCATAATCATCTCACTTCAACTGTTAAGATAATATATTACACATTAACTATGACGTGCACGTTCATTTTGTTACTCTATTTTGTGTGTGTGCGTGTGTGTATGAGAAACAGAAAAGAGAAGCTCTTAACCAGAGTATTTTTATTCAAGGACATCTAATATCCCTCGGCAAATTTGTCACTTCCTCTGTGCTTCAACTACTCCATCCAGAAGGTGGCTTCTGTCTTACAGAACATTTTTAGGATAATTGTCTCCATATGTGTCTACAAACAGCTAAACACTGAGGCATTTATGGTTTTCCAGCATTTTCTACACAGGAAAGATCCCATTTTCTCTTGCTACCCAGCTTCTCTTTTTGTCCTTAAGAAGAAATATTGAGATAACTCCAGATCAGTTAAAAAAAAAAAAACCAAAACCAAACAGCACTTTATCTAAGCTATTTTGTGTTGTGACAGTATCTCTTACACAGCACGTTTTATTACAAAAGACCAATGAGATGATGTCTTGCCTGCACCGAAACTTGCAACACAGTTGAACGCAAACCGTATTTTACAAAGGTCCTAAAGACAAGACTTTTCAGCAAGCCCTCACACCATGTAATAAATATTAGAAAACGTTTTGCTCTCCCAGAACAAGACTTAGCCTCAGATATTAAGCTGAAAGAAACATATTAGCATCCCAGTCACTTATTGTCTGATAAGGGCGTATTTTGTGATGTTACTGCAGCCCGTAATATTTCAGCAGTTTGACACTTCCCTTGCTAATCTTGACTTCCCTCCTTCAGAAGATTGGGAGTATGTGCTGCTGCGTGGCTAACGCTCAGAATAATGTCATAAAGTGTAATACACAAAATTATGCAGCATGCTGATAAATAAAGTAAGAAGTTCAGAAAGACAGAATTGCTTCATCTGAATAATATTACTAGATGTTTCTTATTTCAGAAATATCCCTGGGTTTTGCCATTGCTTTTCTACTGATTTTGGATAAGAGATTTGGCTTTTGATTAACAGGCTGATTCTTACAACAGTCTTTTTCAGATAAATTTTGCCTTCACTTGAAAAAAGGTAATCTTTGGATGGCAGGTAACAGGAGCGGAGATGAGCAATGCTTGCTGTTCCCTTCAGTAGCACTCAGAATACAGGCTGGGCTAGTATGATGCTAATCACAAACTCTGTAAGCAATAAATGTAGAATCAAGGCACGTTCAGTTGATCACAGGAAAACCTAACCTCACGAGCGATGTCTCATTAGAAAACTTGAGTAAGGTCATGTTCTATATATAATTTGATAGCAAAGACAAACTCTTTAAAAGCCCTCATACTCTTAATTAAATTGCCTGCTAGGAAATATAAGAAAAGGCTTTTGCACTACATCAGGTGGAAAACTGCAAGCTATGCCAATTTATAATTAATAATTACCATTAAAAGCTCTGCATTAAAGTTAGATAGATCCACCAGAACACGTACAGACAAAACTATAATACCAGATAGGTTTAAGGAATAGTGTTGTTACCATCCTTTTTCATCACCAGGTAGTGGCTTAAGATAAACCCCTCACACAAAATAGGACTATCTCCACAGGGATTTACCTTCCTCCACCTAGATACATTATAAACCACCAGAAAAAAAAAGTACCAAACACTTCTGCATTCATTCATTTTGCTACTCTCTCTCCATTCATAGAAATTCACAATACTGTGGTTTTACTGCTTTGTAAGCTAATCAATATATCAAACCAAACACGAACAACAGCTGCAGTAGTCTCTGGATAACAGTTGTAAGGGTCGATACGAGAGGTCTCAGAGAAAGAAGCATCTCCTTGTGCCTACCTTTTCGGAATAAGGCAGCATACTGGTGACCTTATCTGAAGGCCAAAGGGAATTGAAACAAGGGGCACAGAAGAGATGTACACACACAGCATCCAGAAGTTAAACTGAAGAATGAAATTCAAGCTTTGATTGTATCTTTTTAAAATTCTGCTACTGTAGGTAAGAGTAATTGATTTTCTGTAAGGGAAAGACGCAATCAGCAAGTTAAGAATGTAGTAAGGCTTTTGAATATTGATATTCCAGATAAAGATACCAGAACAGTCAGATTTATTGAGAAATAAGTTCCTAAACAGATGCCTGAGATTTAATAAACTAATGAAGTTAGCTGGTTTGTGTAAGACAAGATTTGAACCTCAAGAAGCCTTGACTTGCATGCTCATCAAATGCATATAATAACAATTCAAAATGTGTTCTTGTTCCTCAGATGTTGAATCAACAGAATCACCGGGGTTGGAAGGGACCTCTGAAGATCATCTAGTCCAACCCCCTGCCAGAGCAGGGTCACCTACAGCAGGTTGCACAGGATGGCGTCCAGGCGGGTTTGGAATGTCTCCAGAGTCGGAGACTCCACCACCTCTCTGGGCAGCCTGTTCCAGTGCTCTGCCACCCTCAAAGGAAAGAAGTTCCTCCTCAGGTTTAGATGGGACTTCCTATGGTCAAGTTTGTGCCCATTACCTCTTGTGCTCTCCCTGGGCACCACTGAAAAAAGACTGGTGCCATCAACACCCCTGAAACATCCATGAAGGAGGTATGTTAATGAGCACTAGGTCATATATTACGGGCTTTGAAATGGTAGCTGAAAGTCAAACCATAAATCTGTCACTTAGTGACAGGTTGCAACATCCGGAACCTGCACTGTAAAAGGTTTTTCCAGGGTTAATCTGAAAGTTCTGGTTTAAAAAACAAAACAACCGCTTGTCTTCCCAAATGCTTCCCAGAACAAGATTCCAGCAATCAGAGACAAATAGTACTTTAAGCCTACCCATTTCAGTATCCAAGTAATCTGAGCTAACTGAAACATGAGGATTAAGGGAAAATCCTTGTCAGTGGTGAATCTTATTAGAAAGCCCAGATCCTCTTCCCTGCGTAGCAGAGACTACCTGTGATGCTGTTAGCAACTATTTTCTTTCTAGTCTACCATCATCTTGGCCAAAGAACGGATGGCAGCAGACTATTGCACATAGGAGTCTGAGACAGTAACTCACTAGTGAGTTTTGAACTGGAGTTGAAATAGTCTGCCTTACGTAAGGGAAACACATTTCACTGAATTAACTCAAAGCAAGTCGTGGTAGCACAAAAAGGTAAGAAAAATAATCTGCATGCGGCTTTCCATAAAAATTACTTGTTGGCTTAGCTGCTATGACTGTATGAAAAAAACAGTTTGCTGAGCTGGTGGTTAATCTTGCACCACTTTTAATATACCTTGTGCATTGTGCAAGGCTGGAGTAAATGTGTGAAGCAAACAAGCAGAACAGTCCCACAAAACCGTGTAATCGTGCATCGAGAAAGACTCCGATTACTCTACCAGAAGTCAGCTTTTTGCGTGCGGCTCCCCCATTCCCTTTGTATATTCTTACCTCGAATATGCAGAACTGACTGGAATTTCAGTGAATGCAAGTTTCCTCCGCTGCCCGCTCCAAAGCCACATGATGGCGGCACAGAGAGGAGGAGACCTGGACACAGAGCCACTGGCAGGAGAGAAGAGTACTCAGCCTAGCTTAGCCTAGAACTAGGTATTAGTCCCAGCCATTTACTGCATGCATTGGACAGCAATGGCAGCGGATTCAATAGTAACGTGAACTGACCTGACCACTGAATCAGGAAAATGCCTTCCAGAGAGATACTTCTAGAGCAAAAACTCTTTATTTCCTCACATCTTGTTTTCAGACTAGCATAGTGCCATCACAAGATGACAACCTGTTCTCAGCTGCATTTATGTTGGGTTGAGGAACATCTATCAGGACTATCACTCAATACTTGTGTTAGCTCGTCATTCACATGAGCTTACAGCATGCACACTCTCAAGCTGACATCACTTACCTCTTTGTGTGTTCTATTTTAATGATTTCTTTAAAATATTCTGCTTCCTTGTGTGGTTCAGGAGAACATTCTTCATTTGCTCATCCACATTACTGCATCAGGAGTCACCTTCTAACAACTTCTACAGTCTGCCTTCTAACTTCTTGTCAGTCTACAGTCTATCTTCTAACGACTTCTACAGTCGTTATTTTTGGATGCAGAATTTTGGATGCAATGTCTTGGTATGGAGCCACAGAAGCAGTGTTTGGCCCGTTGATAAACATCCTTCTCCCCAGAATTAACAACAAAGTGCCCGGTTATGGCAAGTGTCAGGGCCTGGAGTCCCTTCCTCCTCACCTCCCCATCCAAGCTTCACTCACGCTTTTAGCTCCGTACAAACAGCCTCAGCCGCTGCCAAAACCAAGACAAGGGTACATTTTTTCCCTTACTTCCCTGCTTCCTCCCCACGTAGTCTTTGAAAGCTTCTTTTCTTTCAGATGTGGGCTTTGGAGAGGTGCCTCGCCACCGGACGAGGCCCACGACCACCAAACCCTCACACATTCCGCCCACACAGCGCCCGCTGCTCTGGCCTCTGGGCAACCGGCTGCACCTCCACTTCCCTCGTCGCTCTCACTCCCCTCTTCCCAGCGCAGAAGCAATCCTCAGCCCACATATTCCTCAAGCCATTTTCATCCAACTATCCTTCCAGACATTCTGACTCGGAAGAGGTAGGCCTGAGCAGCAGGCCAGTTTCCCGCCAGGCGGCCAGCCTCCTCCCTCACGTGCCTTCCCCTGCTCCCCAGGACGCCATCAGCGTAGGCCCTGACGCCGTGCCAAGGGATCCGTCAACCCTTTTATCACCCTTCAGCTTTCCAGTTTATTTATCAAGTGCTAGAGTCCGCTCCCAAATGAGAAAATAAGGTACGATGCTTCCTCAGGAAAAACACATGCGCTTTCTCACACTGGAATAACCTATAGGTAGATTACTACTAAAAGAAGCACAAAGGCCTACGATCTCAAGTGAGATTGGAACTTTTTTTCCTTTTGAAACATCAGTTTTCAACCCAAAGTCAATTAACAGATCGTAATTTTTAAAAAAATAATAATAAAAAGTCCCCACATCACACATTCCGGAGATGTGAATGTTTCCTGTATAAAAACCCCAATGTGTAAATATGGCAGCAGGTGAAGAGAAACTATACTTTTCCATATTCAGCTTTTGCGTGCTCACAAAGCTTCAACAAAACAACTAGAAAAACCAGGACACAAAC
Source organism: Burhinus oedicnemus (assembly GCA_008921705.1). Classification (NCBI taxonomy): domain Eukaryota; kingdom Metazoa; phylum Chordata; class Aves; order Charadriiformes; family Burhinidae; genus Burhinus; species Burhinus oedicnemus. The sequence goes on from VFFE01008092.1 coordinate 1,121,350, forward strand.
ATCCCTTTTTAGAATAAAAAGCTACCATGAGTCAAAGAGTAAAAATATAAGGAAATATGTCTACATGTACCTTTGCAATTCGGATGCTTTTTCAAGTTTGTCTCTCATAAATAATGTGCCAACTTGAAATGTACCCATGTTTACAGATATACTAAAAAACACTGGGAGGATCCCAAAGTATTTGTGCTTAATGACATTCTAACTAGTTCTTCAATATTTTTCTCATATAGTACAACCTAAGCAATTGCATACTGTTTTTAAAGGAAAATTCTTAATATATTTTGATTCTAAGTGGATCTGATGGTAACTTTTACACGCTGACTTATTTGTTATTCTGATCAATCTAGAAGAAGGATAATCAACCATTTACTGATTCTTTACTTTTAAAAGATTCAGCAATAAATCAGACCAAACCAGCAGGAAGATTCTCACACTGGAGTCACTATTTAATAAGTGATATTTTTTTTAGGTTTTTTTTTTTAGATTATTTTTCCTAAATCTATCAATTTTCAAGCAACACCCAAAAAGTAGCTACTTGGATGTGATAAAACACAGCCATGAACCTGTGTACCGTTATGATTTAAGAACGTAGCTATGCAAGACCTCAAGACTATTGCAATGTCTATTGCCCAATCAACTGGGACCAGAAACCAAATTAACTTCATACTGCAAAGCAGCAGTTTGCAACATTAGAAATATGCATGACATACCTATACCAGGTCTCCATTTTACAGAAAACAGTCAAGTTCAGTGTGGCTAAAAAAAAAAACCCTATATGATAAATTCCTCACCTAATTGATCAAAACAGCATTGCAAGAACTTTCTTAAATGTTTGGCTGACTCTTTAAAACCCATTAACTTAAGCGCTTCCAATTAACTTTCAAATGTGACGTACAAATTGCAACATCCTACAAAGTAAGTTTAGGACTTCGAGAAATTCTGAAGACTTACTTTTGAAGAAGAGTATTTATAATACATTTCAGTCTTCCAACTCTATCTACATGGTGAAATCTCACTGAATCCCATAATCCAGCAACTCCAGCTCGTATAAATGATTATAATTCACCTTTAGGTTTAAGTATTTTCTATTGTCAGAACTGAACCCTAAAACATCTATCAAATACTTAAAAACATCTTGTTAGAGGTGAAGTTTCTAATTAAATAATCAGTATTACTTACTAGATAACTAATAAGATATATGCTAAAAAACTTAACTCCTGTTTAATGAGGAAAAGAAATTCAGTAACATTAGCTAGTCCTCTTCCCATCCAAATAGAAGCATGATGAAGCACAAACTCACTTTCAAGATTCCTTAAACTTTAGATGCACTGGTCATTATTTTAGGAACAATTTACACAGTTTTACACACAACCTGACATAAAACCAATATATATCTATTTCACGGGTTCGTGCCACTACTAAACGTGCGGTTAAATACACACACAAAACAGAAGGGAAGCTGGAAGTAGTGGTGCACCGAAATATCTAGAACTAACAGCACTTGCAACAGCAATGTCAGCTATTTTGCTTCCCAGGTGTATGTTTTTTCCCTCCTTATCAGTCTTATAAACACTTCCCACCCCAAGCTACTTGGAGTCATTAAGCCCTTGTGTCAAGGTCTGGGACTGTGTCTACATGTACTACGAAGCGTCTGTACTTTTTAGCAGTATTGCAATATGTTTTGGGGGAGTGGGGACCTGAGGATATCCATTCCTAAGAATAGCATCTTCTATACTGCAGCAGAGAAGGCATCCTCAGGAGATGAGAGACGCTGCAGAGAGAAAATGAGCGCTAGGCTGCTCAGCAGGAATAGCCTTTTCCCACTCTGTCGCACTACCTCATAGCCATAAATTAGAAAAGACAAAAACTGGGGATTACCTACTTTTAATTGCAGAGCAAGAATGCGTGATTCTTCTGACAGTCATTTCCACCTTCCTGTTTTTCCATGGACCCTACCACCGTCCCCATTAAACAAGATATTTGTCCCCATTAAACGAGAAACTAAAAATCCTCCTCTTCCACCAGTTCATTTGCTGCCCAGAAAACAGGTAAGACCTCACCACATCAGCAGCACACACCATGAACATGGCGTTCACTTACGATGGAAGAATTGAGCCTAATAAGTAAGAATAATATAAAGATTTTCAATGTTCATAGGAAAACAAATGACACCCTTAAAACTTGTTTTCTAAAAACGAAGCAAGAATGAGAGATGAACAAACAAAAGTTCACCTGATTTACCTGTTTTCCTAACTAATTAGCAATAAGGAATTTGAATTCCCTTGAAATTGCCTTGCAGTGCACACTTCAAATACAGTATTCCCTGTCAAAACTCCTCCCAGTAACTTAGCTGTGGGTACTGCAACATTTCTAGAAGATTCTTCACTTCATTTTCTTATTTGAGTACGCAAATAAAAACAGGAAAAAAAAATAATTAGAAAGAATATGTGATTTTGTGGCCTCTTACCTGTCATGATGATGCCTGGATGTTTGGTAACTAGTTCAAAATGGGTGAACAATTATAAAGCTTTGGTGTGTCGTGTCAGAGGTTAAGTGCCACTCGTGAGCGAGTTAAGAGGATGGTGACAAAGAAGGGGTCTCCATGCTCGGCTGTTTTCACAAGAAAAGAGCAAAGCTCAGGAGAAGAAACTGCAGAAAGCTGAGCTGTGTGGTGAGCACAGGAACGGAGGGAGGAAGGCCCACAACTGTCCCAGAGCTACAGCAGCCTTGCTCATTTTAAATAGAAAATAAAAAAAATCTTTACTTCACCGGCCTATACTGTTGAACAGAAGTGTCTGAAGATACAGAGTTTTAAGCGTTTAAAATGAGACTAGATACTGAGATGTTATCACCAAAGAACTAGAGCAACACTGCAAGCCCCTTTTGCAGCCAGAGGCGTTCCTATCTCGAGACTCAATGGTTCAGTTTTTAGCCAGATTTTCCTTCTGGCTGTGAGCAGTATTTTATCAGCAGCCAACAGCCTATGTCTGGGATGGTAACGGTACTTACCAGTAAAGAGAAGAATTTGAAGGATAACCTTTCTGTTCCAATTTTGCCTTGTACCTCTCCTCTGATTTTACCTAAGCTTTTCTTCCCGCAGCACTAATCAGTGCACTCATCTACAGTTTGCCCTTCTGTTTTCTGGGGCAAGCGCTTAGCAAAAATCACCATTCTTCCTATTACATTTTCAACATCCTCTGGTTCTTAAAATGAAACAAATCCTGGCATTGTTTCTTCTCGTAGTCTTTTGTTCACTGCATGTAACTGTATCCTGTCTTTGGATGATAAAATCTTAGCAAGATAGATTTGTGATTTTTGTGAAAGTGCCTTGCACATTCCTGTGTATGTGTGTGTGTTTATACATATGTGTGTGTGTGTGTGTGTGTGTGTGTGTGCATTTTCTCTCAACCAGTGGCCTACTAAGGCCTCAAAGTCTTATATGAGACCAAGCCAAAGCATAGGTTTTATCCTGGCAAACGAAAGGAAAAGTATAATCTATAGGGATTTACAGTGAGGAATAAAACTGTTTCTTTTCTAAGTGTTGACTAACAAATGCTAACATAACATAAAAAATAGTTTTCTAACTTATCGAAGAGACAGAACATTTAGAATGGAGAAAGTAGCTGCAATTCAAAAAGGTTTTTTTTCTTTAGAAATCTTTCATCATGGAGTCTAATTCTGACAGCAAATATATAACATCGTGAAGATTCCCATCCTTCCTCCTGCTTCTTATTTCCATTTGTTAAATTTGAGAGCAAAGGACTGGCTTGCATCCCTACGCTGATGGGGTCAGCTAAATGTCTGAAGCACACAGACGTACTAAAGAGGCAGAACGGTATCTGAAGGTGAGTAGCTCAGCTGGAAGCAGTAAAACCATAGACGTTTATCTAGTTAGGTGCTATGAAGCTTTCCCCGCTGCAGCTTTGCTGTCTACGTTCAACCAGGTAAACTGCACTCATGCTACAAAAGCATCATGGAAAGGATTAATTGTTTTTAAGTGCCTTATAATTACCGACAGCTTATTACCACAAAGTAGAGGGTGCATGCTAGCTCCTGCTCTTGGATAATTGCTGTGTTATCGGAGAGCTGACTCAGGCTGTAGTTCTACGCAGGATTAACTGATGGAACTCCTGTCCTTTCCATTAATCACTGATCATTTTCCAAGTGAGTCTGCTTACAGAACAGCCTTAAAAATTAGTATCTTTTTTTTTTTTTTTTATTAAAAGCACTATGTTTTTTCCCTTTCAGTCCAAAGTGCAGCCACACAAAGCTTTGTACTGGTACAACTGTGGAGCAGAAATAGGGAAAGGAAACAAAAAATTGGAAAAAAAAATTGTAATTGACAAAGAAAACACTGTTGCACAGAATTTGCACCCAAAAAGGATGTGATAACGCACACAACGTTGTACAAGATGGAGATCACAGAATGACAGAATGGTCGGGGTTGGAAGGGACCTTCGGAGATCATCCAGTCCAACCCTCCTGCCAAAGCAGGATCACCCAGAGCAGGTTGCGCAGGAACGCATCCAGGCGGGTTTGGAATGTCTGCAGAGGAGACTCCACAGCCTCTCTGGGCAGCCTGTTCCAGTGACATACTATAAACTTTTTAGTTCACTTAGCAACCGACAAAGTGATATCTCTGTCTTTTACATAGCCACGTAAAAGCATCTGTAAGCATTTCTGCACTAACTTTAACTTAATTTAAAACTTTACAGACATGTTGGGTTATTCTTGTGCTTAGGTACTTTCCAACTGACAACGCCCAAAGTGCAGATGTGCTAAAAGCCCAAACCCCCTCCCCTCCCCTTCCCTCCTGCAGATACGCTTTGGCAAAGACAAACTCACGGCACACATCATTTTTCAACATATCTTCCTCCTTTCCACTGCCAAGATTTTTTCAAGCCCTGTCTGTTATCGGTGTTGCTGGTATCTGACTGGATTGGTTTTGCCAACCCATTTTTGTTTCGACCATGCACAGCTTTCATAGCACGCGTGAACATTTCCAGCACATACTGGAACACCAACACTCTCAATCTTTCACTATAATGTGGATGCAAAGACTTCTACTCTTGCTACCTAACCTCGGTTATCCATCTCCTGCAGTCTATTATTGCACACAAAGGTGTCCAACAGAGCAGAGGTACTTTTCTTAACTCATATGATCCAACATTTTAACGATTCAGCCTAAAGGTAATGTTATAGCTTCTAGAGGTTTCTTGTTAACCTTTACTCCACAATCCGTAATTTTTTTAAACAGAAGGAATTTTTAGATAAGTGAGACAAGGATACATTCTATTTAACTTCCTTAAATTACTAATACGTTGTATGGGGAATTAAATATAATTCCTTTTATTATTTCCAGGAGAGCTGCCAAAATACATAACTATTTTAAATGTCTCTCTGGATAACATTAAACTAGTGCTTGATACGTGTATAACATACCTATAAGCATGAAGTAAAGACTATATAGCTTCCTGTGATTTTTTTTTTTTTTTTTATAATTGTAGTTGCACTTTTGGCTTCAAACAAGCCCCAAAACAATACACTGAAGCCCTTTTTGCTTGTAAATCATCCACAAAATTATCTTGACTTTTGCAGCCATTTTTGATATTTGTGAATTGCAGCCTGAACTGAGGGTGAAGAAAGTCGCTGGGTGTCTCTCACTTCAAATCAGAAAGCAGAACCAAATTTCCAAACTCGTTTCCAAACACAAACACGCTTTTATAAATAATGTAGCCAAGCTGCGTTACCATTTAAAATTCACTACATTTTGTGAATCCAGCATTAGAAACATTTACTCAGGTTTGTCTATTTTACCTGAAGACAAATAACCTCTTCCCGACTTGAAAAATCAGACTATCAATACGGATGTGATGTTCTTTCACTTAGCTAAATAGATGCGCGCTGGGATATTGACAGTCTGAGGAAGCACAGCCCTGGCACAGCGAGTTTCAAAGCCCAGCGCTGGAGGCGTAACCTTTAAATCCACCGTCCCAGAAAACCTGCTGCGACCATGCTGACCGGTCCCTTCTGCCTCTGCCCTGCAGGCACAAAACAGACAGTGGCAGATCTCTGAGAACAAGACATCTAGAGACAGAAAGCAACAGAAATGGGGGGGAAGGACAGCATGGGAGCCCCCTAACAGAAAAACTTCTCTCTGCGAGCTCTGAGACCGCAGCACAAATACAGGCTGGGTGGAGAATGGATGGAGAGCAGCTCTGAGGAGAAGGACTTGGAAGTGTTGGTCGATGAGAAGCTCAACGTGAGCCGGCAATGGGCGCTGGCAGCCCAGAAAGCCCCCCGCATCCTGGGCTGCATCCCCAGCAGCGTGGGCAGCAGGGCCAGGGAGGGGATTCTGCCCCTCTGCTCCGCTCTGGGGAGACCCCCCTGCAGTGCCGGGGACACCAACAGCAGAAGGACATGGACCTGTTGGAGCAAGTCCAGAGGAGCCCACCAAGATGATCAGAGGGCTGGAGCACCTCTGCTGTGAGAACAGGATGAGAGAGTTGGGGGTGTTCAGCCTGGAGAAGAGAAGGCTCCAGGGAGACCTAAGAGCCCCTTCCAGTGTCTGAAAGGGGCCTACAGGAACGATGGGGAGGGACTCTTTATCAGGAAGTGGAGCGACAGGACGAGGGGGAATGGTTTTAAACTGAAAGAGGGCAGATTTAGATTAAATATTAGGAAGAAACTCTTGACTGTGAGGGTGGTGAGACACTGGCCCAGGTTGCCCAGAGCAGCTGTGGCTGCCCCATCCCTGGAGGTGTTGAAGGCCAGGTTGGACGGAGCTTGGAGCAACCTGGTCTGGAGGGAGTTATCCCTGCCCATGGCAGGGGGTTGGAACTGGGTGATCTTTAAGGTCCCTTCCAACTCTAATCATTCTATGATTTTCTGATATTGAAGGCCACCTGAGACACTGGTCAGGTCTGAGGCTTCCTACCTAGAGCTGATTGAGCCCAAGATGAAATGACGGAGCGAAAATGATCTTCATTTGAAACAATTACACTTTAAAACACTCACCTTACTGGTCTGGGTTAATAGTTCACAAGGCAAGGTGAGACCCCAGAGTTTCCCTTTGATACCGATCTGATAATAAAATTAGCAGGGCTTTCTGGCAAGGGAGGCATTCCACTGACATGGTTTGCACTGCAGAATAAAATCTGCAAGTGGTATGTAACGTAATAAGTGATCGGGCTTTTTAATGAATCAAAACAACACGCTTGTTTTCATGCTGCTCCTACCATGATCAGTTACTGTCACCAAGCAGTGTATTATCAAGTCATTTTCTCACCATCAGGCGCTGGGGGATCTTTTAGCAAGCTGGAAAAAGCCCCTTTGCATTCTCTTTTGTTGCAGGCAGGTATGGAAGCAAAAAGCAGTGACACAATTTAAGAACCGAATATGGATTATCTAACAGCTGCTGCTATTTAGGTATCATTTTCCCGATCACCTCCAGCATTGCCATTACTACAAGTAGATGCTCTATCATCTTCCTTAAATTAATATGAATTTGATCTCAAATAAAGGGGGAGTGTTTCAAAGAGTTTTCAGCCTCTGTTGTCAAGCCTTTTATCTGAACCATTAAAAATAAGAGGGGAAAAAACCCAAATGTGTCATTTAGTACAGGAGAATACAGAAGAAAATGATGATTTACCAACGCTTTCAGAATATGCATAGATCTAAGACTTGCCTTGCTTTATGTCAGCCATTTTAAGTAAATGGTTTTAAAAAGTGTTGGGTTATGCCAAATGAAATTAGTTGAATGAGATACGGTACTTTATTTAATCCTGATATAGACCCAGAGTGATTTTAACAGAAGTTGTATTCTGATACAAAGAATATTTGCACAGGTGCCTCAGAGAATCCCGATTAAACAGAATTTCAGGAAAAAATTGTTGTAAAAAAAAAATAAAAGCTAAAACCTATTGCTAGTATAATTTAAGATAAGATATTTATAGAAAGATCAAAGATCAAGTATTTTTGATCGTAGGATCATAAGATATTAAGAAGTACCTCTAATCAAGAAAAAAAAGAACTATTAGTACAGGCAAGACATGTTACGATCAAAATACATATTCTTTATGAAATTTGAAATGCTCCAAAATTCCAGAAGGTGAAAGCAAAGGATTTTTGCCTACCAGCAATCATTGAGATATGCCAAAATGGTTACAATTCAAATCACTTGACCCCAGACTTAGATGGGTTGAAAAATACGTTACAGGTGTTGTTTCCACAAGAACAAATAGGAATTAAAAACCTAAGTATTATTTCTAGATTATCAGTACATTGCATAACAGGGCTGCTCAAATTCCGCCCCAGGCTGAAGTATCCTGCCTTAAACCAATAATTGGGCTTAAACTCCTCAGAAGTCTGTATCACTTTATAAATCAGTCACTTTATACCTTTAGTTTTTTCACACTTCTAAAGTAATTTGTCATTAGACATTTTTGGTATCTATATACGCTCTCAGGCTTTACAAGTTGCTTCTTAATGTTACATGGACTGTGATTCTCAACAGAAAATGTGAGCGCATCACGGGAAGTAAAAGGAAGACGCTATAATGGTAACTCCATTCTTTTTAAGACACACCTCAGAGTTTGCACTTTTTTATCCTGCATGGTTTGATAGACATTTTTGAGGAAAAAATGCAGACAGAATCAGAAAAGGAAAAAAAAAAATAAATCTACACTTGCATGTCCGATTTCACACATCAGCAACCCCAGATGCATTTGAAATGTTGGGCTTCCTAACATGTAAGCTTAATTTTATATTGCTGTGCAATTTATTTTTACTCTATTTCAATGCTTTAGAGAATTGTGTTGCTCCTTTTCATCTGATTAGAGCTATTCCTAAGCGGCTCTTAGCAAGCCTGAAAATCAGAGCGAAAGGGATGAAGTGCATGTCAGCTGAGGAGCCCAGACAGTAAAATATTATGAATTAAAAATTAGTTATTCAGAGATACAGATGCAGACAGGCTTACATCCTTTGCAAGCTCTAGACCTGGGCTTGTATTTTCTTTCTTTTGAATTATTTTTTTCATGTTTTTGCTTGCTGTTGTTCTCCAAAACTGGATAAATTATGAAATTATTATCATGGAATACTTTATTTCACTCTTTCTTGAAACCAGACTCATATCATTAGCAAAGGAAAACCACTGTAATTTGAGAGAGAGAAGCTGACCGGCAACATTCGTTGGTAGACTCAGTCTTCCAAAGCATTTCTTACAAACGCTACTATTATAGCAAGAAACTTCTCTCGAATCTTGGTCAGAAGACCAAGGCTTGAAAGAACACAAGGTCTTCCAAGACACCCTTGCTCAGAGGCAACACACGCTACCAGGTTGTGTAGGAAGCATATGGCTCCATCCTATAGCCAGCCTGCAGAAAAAATGAGCTCTCAAGTTACCTCTGCTTCCAAATTAGCATTATTATTGAGTGATGATTCATTTAGAAGTCTTTTCCCAAACTGCTGTTTATCATTGCTGAGAATACAAATGCTTTGCTCAGCAAAGCTAAAGTGCAGAAATTTGCTGAGGTTCATTCTTTAAATTTCCATGACTTGAGGCAAAAAGTGGAGTTGATTTACATCCTCAGCTACAGAGAGTCATCAGAATTAGTTGAATATTTCTGCACCGAGCTCCTATGTCAGCTGGGTTTTGTGGACTGGCTTGCCAGCACCTCAGATCTCATTCTTTGCATTGACTTCTTTGTTCCAGTATAAAGCATTTTTCCCACTGTTTGATGGAAGGGAATGCAGTTTATGCAAAAATATGGTATGCAGCATATTCCTGATCTTTCTAAGGCATGGAACAGAACACAGGATCTTTGCGGATGATCACCATGCTGAGTTTTGTCACCTATTCACATTTTTTTTAACTACAAATCGGTACATGGGAAACACGTTTTGTGGCAGAAAATCACTTATCAAAAGATGAAACTTTTCAGAATCATGTGAGCCATGTGGTTTGTTCTGCAAAACACAGGAGCGAGGCAGAAAAAGAGTCTTTCAGAGGTCAGAGCTTCGGACAGTATCCTCCAAGGCAGGAGGAGTTACTGACTAGCGTTTGACCTGTCAGTTTGAGCTCTGGGTACCAGGCTTTGACAACTGGACAATGTTCCTCAATCAGGCACGGATAAACTTCCACAACCACACCTGTTTGACTGCACGTCCCGCATTTAGGACCCTGTTCAGGATTACAAAGAGCTTCCTATCCATTTTCAAAGGCTGACTTTGTATCCACATCATACCACTTACTACAATGGGAAGCCTACTTACATGCAGGAAAGGCATTCCTGCACTTTCAATTTTTTTTTTTTTAATTCAGTTTATATTCTCTGTGCCATATTAAGCCCAGCCATTGCCTGCGCTGTTGAGCCAGAACATGTTTCCACACTATCAGACAGACTTCTTTGCTCTTTACACAACTGACACAAGAATGTTTGTGATTAACTTTCCTAATAAAAATGTGTCTTTTCCTTCTTATATATAAAAATTGCTTTTATACTGCCTCCATTTAGTCCTTCCAGCTGCACTAATGTTTTGTCCTTAACTGCTGCTGTTCACGCCCAACAGTTTAAGCTGCACAAAAAGTTTGTCACAGATACACCGGCACCTTCTATTCAAGGTGAAACCATGTGGAAGAAGCATTTATCAAAACTTATTATCAAAAACCTCGAGGTGCTCATATGGTCAGATAGCATCTCTTATTTGCAGGCTCTTCTGTCTTGTTGAAACCCTCTGTTCCAGTAGTTTTCAAAGTCATTTAGTTTACAGAATTTTTCAGAGTTCTAATGTCTAAAATGTTTCCATCTATTCTTACAGTTCTCCTTCTAGCTAAATAACTACCAAGAACAGATCCTAACAAAATAGGAAGAAGTTGTTTAAAAACGATTTTGTTAATTTGGATCATTTATAAAAGGTGGGTAAATTAGGAAAGAGGCTGGATGAAAAGATTTTTTGTTTTCTATTTTTTTCTTCCAGTGCTGACCTTTACATGTATAATTATATGTGATTAGGGAGTGCTTTTACAGCTGATTGTATTCTATCTATCTATGTCCAAACAGCAAATTGGGTAAACCAAAACTCCTGTCCTTCTTCTAGAAGGACCGGAGCTACAACTCACAAATTCCAGTTTTACATGAGCTCAGGAACTCGTATCTGGATGCAAACTGAGCAAAGCCTCATCAGAGACTTTAAACACGTCTTAAACTGTCCGTCTATGTCAACGTAGGCCCTGACTGCCAAAATCAGGTGACCCTGAACTTACAGGAAGAAGAAGGGTGATGGCTGTATCCAAGTGCTCCAAGCCCAGTGGAGCTAGCTGAGGCACAGGTCTGTTCCACAGCAAGTCCCCCATCGGAGTCCTTGGATGCACGTGCAAGCTGTGCTCTGCTTGGATGTCAGGTTGAGATGGGTGCACATTTTCTCCTTTTCTATTCGGGAAAGAAATCCAGGTATGTGAACACGTGCTCCATCATGTCCTCTGGGCTTGATGATTTGGGGATGGGGACTTCCAGGCTCAGCACATTACATTTCTGTTCCACACTGGGATGCAGTGGGGTGCACACACACACACACACACACCAAATTTCTGTGGTATGCTTTAGTGTTCATCTGCCTCACGGAGCACACCCGGTAATGACACTGCCTTGTAATATACCCACCACATCACTACCCCTAAAAAGGTAGAAAAAAAGAATGCTAAAATTTCATTTTCTAGCAGCCAACCTTCTCAGGAAAGGTTAAACAGGACATGTTTGAAATTAACTATAAGGTACGTAAAAGCATAAGCTGGGCAAATTCAGTTTTTTAGAACTTCAGGCAGCCTACATATCTCCATCCAGGACACGGTCAAGGCTGCAACTTGTGCTTTGGTGTGTAACCATCCATCTTCTTCCACTGCTAGCGGGTCCCTGGCACCACTTCCACTTATCCTTCCAAACACTACCAGATATATTTCAGCGGACAAAGATTGTTGGTGACTGTTCCGAAAGGCAGCGTGGAGAAAGCAACCTTGACGTGGCAGACAAGGGGAAGAAAAGTTTCAGATACATTATGTGCCCAAGCCACTTGCCCGCAGAGGACAGAACAGATAGCGGCCACTTCTACAGCTGTAGCTCTTCGATTCACAGTAAGGCAATTTTCTTTCTAGCAAGAAGGCAAATCAATTTTCTAGCAGCCTGGCTGACTAGATCGTCTGGGAAGGTGGTGTGCTAATTATAAAAAGGGATGGTGGAAATGAAGAAGCAATCTGTTTTTATTGAATGCACAAGGTGTTTAAAAACTAAGAATGCGGAATAAAGAAAATTCTATACTTCAGAAATAGCGGTCTGTGTAGCAAAGCATTCATTTTGTTAACACAACTTTGACTCGTTTGGTAACTTCTGAAATCTAGAGGGAATGTTGGACAAGGAATGCTGCAATTTCTGCTTGTAACATCTGTATACTGTTACACAGGTAAAAAGAAAGGGGCAAGGGAACTATACTATACTGGATGATCTGTCATTGGATTTCCAAGTTCCTGGAAACTCAGGAGTCAGCTATACCGAACGTTTAAGTGCAGACATTTTGGAAGAGAAATCCGGGTTTAGACGCTAGGTAGCATCTGCTCAGAGCACCAGTGACACTAGAGGTCAGCATGGGCGCATCGACACCGGCAATTTAGTCTGGACCAGGAATGTGCTTTGCAAGTGCTGCCTACTCTGCTGCAGCCCACAGGACTGCGCAGAGCTCAGAGTTCAAAAATTGGATTCTTTCAAGGAAAAATAAGCTCTTGAACAAGTGCTAACAGTCTTTCAAGCCACATGCCTGGATTAGATCTAGTCTGAAATAAACTCCTCGCACTCCTATGGCAACTACAACTACTAATAACGCGTACTTCAAAGCCACAGGATAGAAAAAGGCACAGAGGATGCTACTGAATGAAAAATCACCCCGAAGACAGTATTAAAGGTGAGCATGGAACTCAAGGAAAGGTGCACTGAGGAGGCTGAGAGTTGAAAGACAGCAAGAATTACTAAAAGACATGCTGAGTCTGCCTTCATTTCAGTATCATTTGTCAGACATAAGAGTTCTTCAGGCACATTAGGGAGGAAGGAATAATAAATATCAAAGACAGAATGTAGTTAAAGATAACTTCTAGCTTGAAAAAGAAATGAATACTTCACTTATGACCAATCAGATAATCTGTGTCTTTCAATTCTGAAGGACATAGAGTATAAAATCACAAGTCTAACAGAAAGCATTTTTGTAGTAGATCTCTCAAGTCGGAGTAATATCCTATGATGGAAGAAAAGCAAATGGAAATATCTAAACTTAAGCAGGAGAAAGAAAACTATCTTCCAGTGGTGGGGCAGCTGATTTTATGGACAACAGATTCTTCCGTACTTCGTTTCCCATTGGAAGGTATTAGGTAGGAATTCTTACCATTTTAGAAGGGTAATGAATGTTAACAGGAGAATAAACTGGTAAAATGAGAAGCCTTGCTTTTTTTTCTAGGTAGAAAAATTAAACAAAGTTATGTCACGTAGAGTATTCTCAGTGGATGCAAACTGCTGCTGCCAGAGATCCAAGATGACCTGTGATTCTCTGCAGCACCAACGGCACTTAGCTAATAGATCCCGTTAAGATGTCTATTAACCCAAGGTAGTGCCTCACATTTGCAGAGATTTCAGTTAACCTGGATCTTATACGAATGAAGCTTCTCCTGCTCAGAATGTTCTTCAATCTGCCCAAAAAAACACAGTATATTTTCACATATTTAGGAATACAAAGACATTTAAGAATGGAATTGGTTCATTACTGAATAACGCAGGAAATCTGTCGATGCAGAAAGAAAAACTATGTAACATTTGTATTCTGTGTTTGTACAGGGGAAAAAACAAGATGTATTAATCTCATCTGAAGGAATACTTTCACTCCAAGAAAGATTCTGGAGAATGTTAAAAACTGGCTACTAAAGGGGACAGTTTTTAAAATGTGATGGTACAATGGTTTTGTGTCTAAGAATTTTTTAAAAGCAGGCAAAAGAACTCAGCAGATCACTGATAATGATTTTCTTTGTCGTTGTTCTTTTTTCATTAGATCTCAAAATGTCAGCAAAACTTCTTAAGCCCGAAAGGTAGCAGGTCCTGTGCCAGTGCTATTAAAGGGCAAATGAGACAACCTGGATAATTAAAAGCCTATAAGCCTGGCATCAATCCTAGCAAAATAATGGAATAATTCCTACAAGTCTCAATTAATGAAGGATTAAAGAAGGGATATAGAATTAATGCCAGTCAACGCGATTTTTTTTTGGAAAACCGAAGTTGCCAAGCTAGCATGATATCTTTGAAGAGATCACAGGAACCAGGTGCTGTTCTGAACTGCCTACTCCAGAGAACGGTCAGGATGGCAATGAAGTTCCCTGAAAATTGAACTTGTCTTAGAAGTGAGATTATACATCAGCATGACATGAAACACCTGCCCGCCAGTTTTACTGGGCATGTAGTGTTTAATTGTGGTTTGTTTTTTCCAAGAACTATTCCTCTTTCTTTCATTCATGGCGTGCAAATGACAAGCTACTATTAAACACAATTATTCAAACTTAATAGCAAAGGGAAGCTGTTTGAAGAAATGTTCCTAAATCTCATTTATAGGAAAGAACTGTTACTGTGGTGCTGGTCTGAAAAAGGCTGAGTTTGAGATTCATTTCCTCCACATGAAGATGATTTACTTTCTAGATCATTATCATAAGAAGTTCTGCTGCTTTGCAAAGTCCGTGATGCAAATTCTTGCAACTCGCACAAGTTTGTGATGTTTCTCAGCTGATGTTCTTTCAGCGATCCCAGCAGACCTAATTTAATTTCTAATCATTTCACCATGCTTAACACATTTTTCTAAATTACTTTTGCATTTGTACTCAGAGGGAGTACTGGCTGGTTTTTGCTTATAAAGCTCTCCTCTTTCATTTCCATTGTTTCCTATGCAAAGGGAATGAAGCTAACTGCATAGAGCAATTCAGCGATCAGCTGCTTTCAGTCCATACCATATTTCTATGATAATACGGCACATACTGTGAATTTCATATATTTCATACTCACAGCTCCAACCTCTATCGCATTACACAGAGGAGCACTCTACCTCATTTCTGCCTTCTGGGTGCAGGACATTTTTCAAGACAGCCCAGCCAAATATGTGAGCGCACAAGTTCAAAGGTATAGAAAATGTGTCCATTTTGCGCTTATTTAATTAAATTCTCATCTTTTTTAGAGTAGAACAATGGTATATTTAAAGTCTTTAGCTATGTTAACATTATTATTCACACCGTACTATAAGCAAATAGGAAAACAATCAGGAAGACAATAGTATGTAATAGGTAAAATTACAGTAAATGCTCTGGTGTTTTGCCAGACACGTAACGTAAGTATTCATAATTTCATGCCAGACAAATTGTAAGATGTTTCTGTTTATATTCTTTTAACATTTCCAGCTTTGGTAATCCTTTTGCTATTCTTATAACAATTTTTTTCTTAATTTTCCTTTGAATGATCAAAGAAATTTTTGCTTGAAAACAATCTTGTCATATGTTAAAGCAATCAAGTCATATACTGAATTTACTTCCTACAATGTTTCTCGAAAAGACCTTTAAGGATTTGTGACAAACAGGTTTAGCTACCTTCTCTTCAAAACCACTAAAGAAGATGCAAAACTCTTTTCATATTTTAGAACTTCATTAATGCCCCTCCCCAGAAGTTTCTTCCGATTTGGAGACAAACGCACAACTCAAATTTAATGTAGAGTTGCCGTAATAGACTCAAGAAAGGTGTTTGTGATGACTGACTTACATAGACTACACCTTTCTGAAGTCTTTCAATCAAGTGCCCATGAGGTTTTATTGGAGGATCTTCAGAACAGTTCACATGTGGCTTTTCACCAGCTCGTGTTGCACACTGACTGAATTTATTCATCTTCCATGGCTTTTCCCAACAAATGAAATCACACTAGGATTGCAACTTGTTATCCTCTTTGTACATCGAGTATTTGAGAACTGCACCGCTCCTAGATTTGCCAGTTCCAACCTCAATCTTCCTCTGGTTTAATGCTCCTCCTTCTTTCAATTATGAGTTGTTCTTAAGCCATTTGAAGAGCTACCCAACTATTCTCTCTCTGTTCTCAGAGCCTAAATCCATTCTCTCCAAATATTAGATTTGGTTTTGCCTCCTTCTCTTTTTCTCTCTCAAAAGGCAAACAGAAAAGGAAGTATAACCTCTTCACACGGTGTTTAGTTATCTAGAGCAGTGTCCCTGATGCTTCATTCCCTCATTCTTTTAAAGTTTTCACATTACAAAAGCTAACTTTTGCCTCTTCTTCTGCTCATCCCTTAAACTGCACTTCATCTTACCACAGCTTCTATTGCAGCCAACAAAATTAACATACTTATCAGATTTTATAAATATTTCTAAATCCTTACTATTCTGGCACTGTTATCTTGTCCAGTGCATTCTATTCCATTCTATCATGTTTATACAGTGGGTATATATAAAAATAAAAGCATACCTGTGCAGTTTATAATGACATACATAAAAGAATAAAGCTTGTGAATGAATGATACGATGCATAAATTAGTGTATTGTCTATGCAATGCCAAAAGTTCTTAATCAGTACATCAGAGATCCAAAGCACATTAATAGTTAATTTAAAACTGCATACACTCCTGGAGAACATTAATTATATTCTCAGAGCTCATTTATAATGAGCTTTTAATTAGAGAGGATGTCCTCATATCTAAATTCTTAAAAGCAGAGAAATTATGAGATGGTAGGTAATTCTTAAAATAACATGCTTCAGCATACATTTCTTTTTCTTTTATTATACCAGAAGTGTAAAGAATCCTTGCTTAAAGTCACTTGTGTTTTACTTACTTATGACAGCACAAGTGTATGACAAAGGAGGATTCTAATTCCTTTGTCATCCATAAGGATGTATATGGGACATCCCACTAATGGATGCCTCCTCTAAAATTTAGTAAAAGGTCAACAGAGGGAACTTTCTTGCTGTGAACAACAGCTAAATCCATTATATGACTACCTCAGATTGGGAGGTAACTGACCAGTTTTTTCTTCCATTATTTAACTGTCTGATTAGCCATTTTCCCATACTGTAAGAAAATAAAACGCAGCATGATGCTTTACAAAATGTCTGCGTACAGTTCTGTGTAAAAGCTTTCACAGCGCTTCGTAGCATAGTCCCTCGTGAGAACGACCGCTTGCTTGGACAGCATCCAGTAAAATCTGATCAATAAACCCATCTTTATTTTTTAATTCCGCAGATCAGCTTTATTTAATTCTCCTGTTTCTAGTACTGCACGAATGCCCTGCCGTATAACACATCACTGTCTAGGCTGCCTCCCTGCTTGGACAGACACACGGCGTTTGTCATTGTTAGGATTCAACAGGAACTTGATACGATTACCTGGTTTGCTTTCATTTGGTTTACACTGAACTTCTTCAACACATTCTGCAGGAAACCATCCAATATGTCCCCGGGTGCTGCCTTCCCAGAATCCACCTTCACCAATGCTTAAAACTAAAGACAGAGAGACACAGGAAGCATTAGACTTTCTCTTCTCATGCAAATACCAAGATCAGTTACATAACGCGTTCAGTAAAAATTTAATATCCTGTTGGTAAAAGCAATCATTGTACAATAGCTCAAATGCTGGTACCCCAAAAAATGGGAACAGAGTAACCTCTAAATGCGACCCTCCCTGATCAGTCTTTGGAGCCTCTTCCCAAATTTAGTTTTGTCACAAGTTTCTTTGGCCCTCACATAATTCTTTCCATATTCAGTTTTCTCATTGCTGCTTTTACCAAGCACAAATGCATGGTCATACTGAGACCAAAAAAATTGCCTTGCCTGTTCAAATTGAGCTGAAGCGCTGAACACATTGTAAAACTGAACCCACACTGAAATCGGGTTTTAATAATACATATTTTGATATCTCATATATCTTCTGCTTCTTAAGGAAACATGCTATTTTATTTAGTGGGTAGCTCCAGAGATTTGCAATGTAGGTCAAGTAACATGATTTAATGGTTTGAGTACACAGCCAACACTTGGATATCCCATAGGTGCGATACACAATGTAGATGCCTTCTGAAACATTTCAATGATTTTTCTCAGCAGAAGATAACGACAATAGGGAGCAGAATGATTTACCAATAGGAGAAAAAGCTTTATCCTGTAGTTCTAGTTATCTTGATATTAATCTTAGGACTCAACAAGGAGTGTGGCAAAAGACTGCAGAACAACAATGTTTTTACTAGTAAACAAGTGGAGATGAATTACAATAATAAAAGGATCCTAAATACCTCCTAAGTATTATGTTTAAATTAATTTTATAGAAGTTCATACAAATCACTGGGTGTTTAATATATATTAAAAGAACATGAACGTACTATTAAAAATACACTATACATTAATATTGGGACAAAGGTGATATTATAGATTAACAAAAACACGGTTAGCTCTTCTAAATAGGTTGATTGGGAATGTAGCTCAGTCACACAACACAGGTCCTCAGAGCACATCTGTACAAAACACCATGTTGGGTGGAGAGGTCCCCGAGCTACGAAAAATAAGCCCATGGAAGTTGAAGCAGCACAGCCCCATGAGCTGCGTGCTAGCTAAGCCAGCCGAGCTCACCGGCCCTGCTGAAAATCAAGGCTAATTAGCCCAAAGCACATCTCTTTGCTAACGTCTGCATATGGTTTTCAAGACCTAGGGTAATATCTCTGCAGGGTATTTCAGTGTGGCAGGGATATTAACTTGCTCAGAGCTACTTTGATGATCTCCAACACAAGCACTCTTTGCGCTGTTAAAACACCCCTTATCAGGCTTTAAAATCACAGCCCTTGAGCCTGACTGCAATTGAATTCTGCATCAGCGGAACTGCTGTGACTCAACAGCATTGAATTTGAACTTGAATTGCTCTACTATAGAGTAAGATGAAAATCAAATCAATGACAGGCCAAAAAAAAAATTAAAAATCTTGGTAATTCTAAAGAGGTGGTAAGAAGTCTGGTTTGACACACAAGGATCTGTAAAACTGCATTTGAAATTCAATGTTTACCTAGTTTTTCATTAACGCAATCCTAAGCTGTTTGCGGTATTTTACTTATGGAGGAGCATGGATATCTACTAACACAGAGATTTTACAGAAAAATGGTTTTAAATGTGCCAATTTTAAGTCTTTTAATGTAATAAATTCAGAGATACAGATTTCATGAACTGCATATTTACACACCACTGTCACTAAGGAATACATATTAAGCCCCAGGAAATAGATCCATTAGGGCAAAACCCTACACCTGGACGGGTCCCAAGTGCCCAATTTATCAAGCACCTTTCTGACATATATGAGGAAACCTATACCTGCCCAGGTAGTTATGGGATAACGGGGGAGGACACTGACCTTGGAAGACACCAACAACTCTACAGTGACACTTCAGCTGAATAAAAAATTTTTAGCACGCCTTTTCTTTTAGTTACCTAACACCTATTGATATCAACATAAGCAGAAAATATTTCACGTCTACATTTGAAAGCACGCAAAAATGAGAGAAAACAGATCTGCGCTTTAACTGAATTCCTAAAATAAATAATACATAAATTCAAAAATTTAAATATAAATTTGGGGCATAATTAATGAAAAATATTTTGATACATTGCAGTTGTTCTTGAAAATGTTTAAAACCTGTGCACATTAACACACAAAGTCGATCTGATGATTCAATGTTACATAAAACAGAAGCCTATTCATTCACCCAGTATATATTGGATATTCATCAGCTTCCAATATATTTTTAACAATGTAACCACTATTCACATAAGAATAGAGTGCATCTCTTATATATGAGATAAGGAAGTAGGAAAACTTAGTGAATAACATATATACAGATGTTACAACTATTGTAGGATCCTACTGCACATTGATTTAACTTCAAATCATAAAAGTGAGCGTAGGACTCCAGCCGAAAGAAATGTCAAAATGTGAGACAGTGAAAGATTCCTACTGCAAATAATTAGGTTTTTCTGAGAAGAGTTTTCAGCACTGAATCTCAGTCCCGAATTCACTCCACAAACTGGCAAGATAGGGAGAACAAAAACTACTTAGAGATTGAGAAAGACTTCCCTAATTCGGTATTTTATTAATCTGTCAGACCTGCTATTTTCACGCTCCAAATTACATGGATGTTTCCATCTCCAAAAAGCATTCGCGCTGTCAGAAGGAAGTTGCGTATTTCACACCCATAGAGTAACTTCCTGTGTTTATGGCAGTAGTGGCTGATAAGATATCCAAATCAAGGTGGGAAAAGAAATTCGCTTTTAAGTCTATCTGTGAGTGCAAGGAGAAAAGTGATTACTACAGAGCAAAACCAGTCCCACTTTAGATCATTATTACATTAATTATTAAATATTAGCAATTACTAATAGCAAGAGCAAAGCAAAGATACATGTAGTCCTGCCTGAAGATATAACGTCTATGGAAAAGAGATAGAAGGGGAAATGAGGCGTTGCCAGAATGCAGCCAGCCTTCACAATTCTGGTTCAAGCCTGTCTAGAGATGACACCTACAAACAAAACGACAGTGCCTTTGGGCTTACTGTCACGGAAAACCATCATTATGGGTGCCAAGAAAGGAAGGGAAAGCCTGATGGAACCGCAAGAGGCACCGAGATAGAATCATAGATGGCACAAGAGGCAAAGGTGGGGTAGCCAGGGATACAGCTGACGTGCAGAGACAGACAAATTGTTGGTGAGACGGAGGATAAGCACATATGGTCTAACACTCAAGATGCAGAAGCTGAGATAGAGATGGTTCTGCACTACCAAAAAACTTGAAATAATCTTTCAAATATATCTCAGGTGGTGCCATTAATAAGAAATTCTGCAGCAGGAGCCAAAGCCACAATAATCTACATATCTATAAAAACTGGCAACACTTCACGTATTCCAATGTGGGTAACTGGGAACCTAAAGGATAAATCAAAAAATATAATTTATCTTTTGTATCCATTAATGCTTTTTTAGAACGAGGCCTTAATTTCTGTCTTTTCCTTCTCACAATAGTGCTTGAGACATGTTGTAATAGATAATTTGGTATCAGCGAGAGATTTTCTAATCAACGTTTTCCCTTCTGAAGGACATAACAATGGTAAATCAAAGGATAACTTCCCCAAAATTAATAATTAAGCTTTATCATTTCAAGTACTTTTTCCTTTTGCTTTTAGTAAAAACAAAAGATGTGGTTGCTATGGCAAGGGCAGGCCAGAGTCTCTTTACACACAACATGAATTACAAAAAGAATCTGATGTTATAAAATTAAGGTTCTAGTAACATCATGAATCCTGGTATGTCTTTTTCACAACAAAAATATAGTTCAAAATAAGAACTATATTCAATTATACGAACAAAACTGCAGATCAAAATTGGACAAATACCAAACAACTGAATAACGGGAAAACATGTATAGGCAGGTACCAATCTAGATCTTGTATTTTGATGTCTTTAAAGTATTATACTTAATATTAGCCAGATTTCGTTTTGCCAAAGTCCAGAGAAAAACACAAGAAAATTATATATAGTGCAAATCGAGCATCGGTTGTTTTGTCTCTCGCAACTTCTGTAAGTTTATTGAAAATGTATATATTGTAACTAATATTAATGTAAAATACTCATCTTAAACAGCTTAATTACTCAATATACTATAAAAAAAACACTTTAATCAAAACAACAAAGACATTTTATTCTTCCACATTACAGCTCCCTTCATTATGCCACAATCAAGAAATAGAGTATATTTTTCCACCAAATGATGGTACATACAATTTCTAGATTCCTTGAGGTATTGACGTTCCAATGAGTGAATTATTCTAGGTATTCTCATTTGCAAAAATGTCAATGCAATTTACAGCCAGATTCAGACCATTGTCTTTATAGCTGCTACAGGATATATCTGAAATATCTTTGTAATATCTGCAATCATTTTTTGGTGCTTGTATAAACCGCATTTTTCTTTCCTGGGGAAAGAAATATTTATAGGGATTGGGAATGACAGATCATCTTCTGGAAAAAGAAGAACATTCTACAACCAGGAGAAAAAAAAGAAAAATTAACAGAATGGCAACAAAGTACAAAGTCAAGTTGAAAATCCATTAGAAAAATCTAGCAGCTGAACCAGCCTATGCTGATGTAAGAACTAAGAGAGCTAAAAGTGAAAGTTATATCTGCTAATCAAGAGCAGCTGAAGATCTCCATACTGTGAGGGAAGTGTGGAATTACGCAAGCTGAAAGCTCTCTGGACCACACAGTAGAAAGCAGAGAATTTCAGCATTTCATTCTTCACCTGAAAGGGATGGTGACAGTCCTTCCATTCAAACTGCAGCATGAATATGTTATTGATCTTGATTCCCTTGATTTTTGTTGATAAGAATTGCCATTTACCTAATGAAATACAAAGGGATTTCACCTGACTTTTAGCTAAGCAAGGTTCAGTGCAAATCTGAACTCTGGTTTTGTGTCTTGATGTAACAATCTTCTGGATTTGCTTTTTTAAAATAAAGTAGATTTTTAATTTCCAGTGGGTAGAAACCTAATTTCTTTTTCCCAGAAATAGTATTATAATTTAGGCTTTTCTCTTGTAGAAATATCTGTTTTCTGGTGTAAATTTTCAGAATTATTTGCCTTTTGGAAGGAGAGCTTCCAAATGACAGATATTCTATGCAAGAATACCTATTTCAATGATAAAAACAATTTTGCTTAGAACAGCCCCTACAATGGTTACAATTTAAGAATGTATGTTCTTAATCTTGAGTTGTAATGGCAACTTATTCCCTAAGTACACATCTCAATGTAAACAAAAATTGATCTATTTTCCCACACAACCAGGTAAATCGAAAACAAGAGCCACGTACGGTGCAGAGTGACAGCTCTCCGCAGCTGAAGTGCAGCTTGACTCAGACTTTACACACAACATAAACGAAGGTCAGCACAAGTCACAGCTTCATCTTGCTCTCTCTTAAAGAGAGAGATTTTTCTTCAAATCTGGTTTTAGTTTAAATTTTACTCTATTTCTTTATCTACCTCTACTTGCTCCTGGTAGATATCCCTCCTGTGATTAATGTGGTTAATGATGAACAGGATCTGCCTGTTCTGCCTTACGAGCAGACGGTTTCTGGCTTTCAAATACTTAATCAAGAGAATGACAGAACTTGAGATCAGTGCAACAGGACTGGGAAGGAAGTCATCGTCTATCGCCCTGATGACAACCACATTAAGGCCTCCAGCATGCAAACAAGTGACTGTGCCCCAGCTGCCACGTAGGAAATGTTCTTGTGCAGTCCACGTACAATCTGGAAGGAAAGCCTTGTGTATCTGCAGTTAATGGTTTTGTATAATTGACCTGAGTAGTCAGATTCGACTGTGGCGCCACAGACATTTCTTTTAGCGAAGAAGCAAATTCAGCAGTTGTTTTCCATCTTGGGCTGCGGGACCTCACAGAGGAACAAAATTAGGGAAATAATATGGACAGAAAATATTCCTCACTTTTTAAACTTACATTTAACTTCCAGTTTTGCCTCCAAAACAAAAGTGTCATCCAACTGTGGCTTCAAGGAGTTTACCTTTCTGTAACCCAAATGACTCTGCTGGTTTCGCTGAAAAGCTGCCTTACCTACCTGTAATTCAGTATTTAATTGTCTGACTTCTCCTCGCAGTCTAACTGCCATACCCTGAACTTACTGCACATCTCCTGGTTGTGTCCCATCACAACATCTGCAAGCAGATGGTAAGACTGAGGAGCCTTAGCTCCAGGTTTTGGGTGCATGTCACAGCACCCAAACCACCCAACCACTGTGGCCACGATCAATATCAGGCTAGATCCTGATGAAAAGCAGCTTTTTATCTTGTATCACCTCTATTTTCTCAAGAAAGAAACAGTGCAAACAAGCAAAGTTCAGCGAAAGGACCCTGGGATGAGAAGATGACGGTGACTATTAACAGAGCAACCACTCCCTACATCAAAATCTACAAATACAATAATCTGCACATAATCCTCTAAATCTAAGGAAATAGGGCTCAACTGAAATAGAACTGAATGAGCTGTGCTGTTCAAGATTTGGCTCCATACATTTTTTTTTCTTCCTTTTTCAATTTTTGCCAACAACTTTCTATGAAGATGATCTTTTTCCTGTTATTTGGATGTCTCTTAGTTCAGGGAAAGTGAAGGAGAGAGAAGAACAGCACAAGAAACACATCTACACTGATTTGAATTTTGGACAGAAATTCAAATCCAGCGTTGGAAAAAGCTATCCATTTGTAACACTGACCACCATCGCTGTCGAGGAAGGTGTTGACAGAGTGAAGTTTGCCCTTCTCCACAGCGATGCCCACACTAGAGCTCAGGGGAATGCAGAGAGCGTTAATCTGAGAAGAGGTCTCAAAGGAACTCGGATCTGGAGCCTGTATTACCGTGTCGGACTATGCTAGTGCGCTCCTATGCCGTTCATAGCTCCTCTCGCTCTTCTGGCACTCCCTGTCTCCTGAATATTTGGACCACTTCCTGACTACTGAAGGAAGGCTGGCTTTAGGTAGTCAAGAGCTAAGACGACAGGGATTTGTGGATGGTCTTATGTCCTAATCACTTTCTCACAGCCTTGACAGCAAAGCGAGCAGGAGCAAGGCCATGTCTTTGTTACAAGACTTTGATATATCAGCCTGAAGCACAACTCTCTCCTGCTCTTCAGGTACAAGCAACTTGAAGAAATTAGTAAGGTTATTATCTGTGAT
The DNA here is from genome assembly GCA_008921705.1 of Burhinus oedicnemus. Lineage (NCBI taxonomy): Eukaryota > Metazoa > Chordata > Aves > Charadriiformes > Burhinidae > Burhinus > Burhinus oedicnemus. Next base: position 1,146,175 of record VFFE01008092.1, read on the forward strand.
GAGTCATAATTATTTATGTTAGGAATTTAAATCAAACCAATCAAGTCAGGAGGCAGTAAAAAAACAAAATAGACCAATGAATCTGGGTAAGATTAATATTCCATTTCACATTAATTTCATCCTTCATATAAAAGAGTAGCAAAACAACGCTTATGCAAACCTCTTAGGTTAAATTTTGCTGCCATACTTATTCACACAAGGTACAAAATGCTCTTGAAGAAAAAAAAACAGCGTATCTGAGGCGCTTCCCTTTCCAGTATTTTATTTACTAATCTAACAAGTGCAAAAGCCCGGGAGATCAACTTTCCTTCTGCCCACAAGCACTGCCTGTTTGCAATATCTTCAAGCACAGCAGGGGTTTAATAATCTTTCTTTTTCAAAATGACTTACAAGTAGATTTCACAAGAAATGAAAATGTTAGCGATATATTTGGATTGCCCTACTGGCTGAGATCACGCTGAAATAAAAGTAGTGTTGCAAGGGTCAGTATTTCTAATCCTGGGAAATAGTGACTTTCTGCCTAGAACAGATGCTTGAAACACTACTACTGAATTACTACCGTTTCTCTGACCCCAAAGAACATAGCTGAGAACAGACCTCGGTTGTGGTAAACTCTTCTCAGATGTGCAGACTGTGCCTGCACAGGAGACATCTCAGAAGGTTCATGAAAAAGTCTGTTGGAGCATATTTGAGATACTGAAATAACTTCCCATTTTTCTAGATACTAGGCACTAGAAAATTTGTTTAATCACAGTAAGAGCCGGCAATGTGTGCTTGCAGCCCAGAAAACCAACCATATCCTGGCCTGCATCAACTGAAGCGTGGCCAGCAGAGCAAGGGAGGTGATTCTGCCCCTCTACTCTGCTCTGGAGAGACCCCCCTGCACTGCTGTGGTGGGGCCCCCAACAGAAGGAGGACACGGGCCTGTTGGAGTGGGGCCAGAGCAGGCCACCAAGATGATCAGAGGGCTGGAGCACCTCTGCTGTGAGAACAGGATGAGAGAGTTGGGGGGGTTCAGCCTGGAGAAGAGAAGGCTTCGGGGAGACCTTAGAGCCCCTTCCAGTGTCTGAAAGGGGCCTACAGGAAAGCTGGGGAGGGACTCTTGATCAGGGAGTGGAGCCATAGGACGAGGGGGACTGGTTTTAAACTGGAAGAGGGGAGATTTAGATTAGATATGAGGAAGAAATTCTGGAATGTGAGGGTGGTGAGACACTGGTCCAGGTTGCCCAGAGCAGCTGTGGCTGCCCCATCCCTGGAGGTGTTCAAGGCCAGGTTGGACGGGGCTTGGAGCAACCTGGTCTAGTGGGAGGTGTCCCTGTCCATGGCAGGGGGGTTGGAACTGGGTGATCTTTAAGGTCCCTTCCAACTCTAACCATTCTATGACTATGAAACTGAGCATTTTCCAGAACTAGCCTTGTATTCTGTTTGCCTTCCCGGTCAAAGAGAGGAGACGGTAACATCAGGGCAGGCAACAAAAATAAGAGAGGAAAGTAAAAATTTACAGTTGGAAGCCACCCATGGACAAACTACACAATGATCTGGGATCTGAAAATTGGAAGAAATAACTAGAAATCACGTGGCAAACTGAAACATTGTAATAAAAACACATAGAAAAACAAGAAAAACAAAACTGTGAGCCAGGGTGAGACTTCAAAAGTTCTCTAAGTATTTGAATCGGGCAACCATGTGGTTTTTTTCTTCCTAGGTCAGTGAGGGATAATTCATACGCATTTCAGGTATGTTTTAATATAACATAGATTCTGAAAACGATTTTGCTTGTTTTGTCTCTAAGCGACCAGAGAACGTCTGCACCATATTGACTGGTACCCAGAACTCGTATCAGTTACCTTTCCAACAAGGTATGCTAGTAGAGATGTGAATCACAGGTAACCTTCTCGGGGATGCCAAGATACTTTGTACTGCTTTAGCTTCACAACACAGAAAACTGCTAATTCTTTGGTCACAAAGAACTTTGGAGCATCACATTCTCTTCATACATCCGAGCTTGGTTATAAAAGAGGCCATTTGATTTCCAGTTTAAGAATTAAATTTAGTGATGCAAAAGCTGATTAAAATACATTTTACAGATACTTTACATTATATGTGTGTGTTTGGATTGTGGCAGATTTAGTGCTATGGACTTTTCAATATAAAATGAAGAAACAAACAAAATACATTAAAGAAGTTTCTGTGAGGAACGAAGCTAGTTCTTTTTCATTTATGTTTTCAGTAAGATTAGGGTTGTTCTTGTACAAATAAAGATATCAGATTTATTTTTACAACAGCCATGGCCCTTCTCTCATGAGTGGCAGACACACAAATGATGTCAGTATGAATGACTAACAACTAAAAATAAAGCAGATATTTTTGTACAGGCTACGTAATAGCCTATTAATACAAGACCATTTTGTTTAGTTTACATTTTCTTTGGACCTTGCCCATTCACAGCTTTCTCTGAGCAGTTTCCTTGTATCATATACTGTGAACTGCTGTCACTCATGCACTTCTAGAGGGTTTAGAAAGAAAAAAAAAAAAATCTGCCTCATCTTCATCTGATGAAAGCCCTTTTCATCAAGAATTTAGGAATTCACCCCTCTCTGTGACCCTTCTAATTCTACCACGTTAAAACAGAAAATCCATAAAAACATTTCCCAACTAATCCCTTTCTCTAATATGTTGTTCTGGGTTTTTATCCCTGTAATAAATGCCTTGCTACATCTTTACTGTGATTAGTCTCATGGGATGGACATGTGATGAGCGTCTCCCCAGGGTCAGACTGAACACGAGTCAGAATCCCACAGCAAATGCCAACACACGTTTGAATCCCCCAAAACGATCCAAGAAGGCAGTATTTTAGCATCTGTGTTTTACACGGAACAGTGCAGCTACCAAGTTGGCAGAGGAGAGGGGCTAAGACAAAGCTTTTTTTATTTTTCAAATGTGAGGCTAAGGTGTTTCCAAAGCGAGGAGAAACTGAATTCCATGGAGAATTAATGTTGTTTCTTTTCCTCCAAGCACTGCACACAGTGAGTCACTAAACCCCAAAGAGGCATGGGTACCCCCCAGAAAATCAAAACCTCAGTGCTGACTGGATCGTGGTCTCGCTAAGCAAGTCTCTAAAGGACCAAAAAAAAAAAAAAAAAAATCTGGTACCAAGTGGAATTTCTGCTCAGAAAGAGAAAAAAATTCAGGACCTCCTCTTAGCCAGGGGTTCTGGCACTCGCACAGCACGCAAGAAGCAAGAAGGATTGTCAGAGCTCTACTGCCTGTGCTTTTGGATGATGGAGACGGAGCCTATCAATCTCTCACACTGGAGTAATTTTTTTTATTCTCTATAAATAATTATATTTTGACTGGAACAGGGGCGTGATTTAATTGAACCTGGAATTTTGTCACATATGCTAAGTTCGAACGGCTCCCTCAACACTGTTACCCAACTGAGACCTTTTTAAAGCATCACTGTCTTTTTACCTGGACTCTTCGTTCTCTGCATGACCTTGTTTTGATCGTTCTGACATATTTTTTGTGACAACTGAGGAACCATTGACATGGTAACACGAAATAGGATTTGATCTCTTTCTGGAAGTTTTTCCTTTGGTTAGCAATGGGAGTCTGTCATACAGTGTTCCAGCCTTGCCATGCAAACAGCCTTAAATTACGCTCCACAAGATTTCATCCTAAGTAGTAACACTGACAATCGCCCCATACACTTCTCTTTTCAAACTTTTTCTAAAAGCAGACTGACATATCTAAAAATCTCACTAGACTTCACCGCATCAAAGTTCTAGAAAATGCTTTAAAACAAGTGTGCCTGCAAATGTGACCTCTGCCAGATCTTAATTCAATGTGCAAATCATGTGCTTGAAGCTGAAAAAATAATCCCTGCAGGGATGATTTGATGTTGGATGGGTATGTCCCCCTTTTTCTAACAGTAATAATTAATTTATAGTCAGTTTCAGTGAACATGAATTTCCCCCATAAGTAAAGACACAAAACTCACAGACTAGACACAATCTCATGTTCTGTTTCAGCATTTTGATGTTCACTGGTGAGTGTCCCCCACAAAAATCCTTGGCGTCAAGTTTAGATCACACTATTGTAAGACCACCTGAAAAGTGGACAAATTTCTTCTTGCATTGTTTTCCAGTTACTGTCATAATAACTTAGAACCAAAGGCTCCTGGACTATATTTTTTAAAATATTAAACTCTTCATTAAAATTTAAATCCCTTCTTCTTGGGATATTTTTGCATATAATAGTCTCAAACTCTAATGTAAACAAGCAGCCAGATAACGAACGCCCCTATAAAACTCAGCATTCCAAGGAACCTGTTGCACCGTTTCCTCTTTTGCCAGGGAACACTTTCACTGTCTGGTCTTTCTCCAGAACTGCCCGGAGTCTCTATTGTTTTATTCTGGTGACAAGAATCTATGTTGATCTTACATCCTCTACAGAAACAAAAATATCTCTACATCTTTAAATCCAACAAGTCAATTGAACACAACTGTGTAGGGATACAATGTCCCTCAAAGAACAGAGGATGGTAATCAACCATATTCATTCTTTATCTGTTGGCACCTCCTAGATCTCTGTAAACACACTCCGTGTAGAAAGTTATTTAGTACCGCTCATGACCCCCAAAATTTCATCCTTTGTAGGCACCAGCAATTCTTCCTGGTGGTGTTAAATTTTCTGAGATTAATGAGCAAAGAATTCTGGGGTGTCCTTAAGTCTTGCTTTTTTAAATCTTACACACACACACACTATAAGCGACATTTTTTTCATTTTCTTGTAAGTGACCCACAAGCATCTTTCTCAACTGTTTTTTTTCTCCACCCTTCCAGTGAGAACTCCCTAATCCATACAGAAGAGCCCAGGCTTCCACATTTTAACCCAAGAACCAGTATTCTTTTGTAAAGGTATGAAAAGATCATACTTGCTTTTAACTTGCTTTACATTTCTGCATGATAGTTACTCGTAATGTAGCTTTACCTCTCTCTAGATTGTACCCATTCTTTTGACATTTGAAGGCTTTTATGAAGTGGTATTAAGCATTAGGTCTCTTGTATTTCTTCTCAGATACCGAGTGCTTGCAAAACAGGTTCCCAAACCATGCAAAGCTCTGTCAATTTTGTTTAAATTTGAAGATGACTTCTGCTTTTCATGACTTGAATTTTATTTGGTATTTGGCATTCCAGAGAAATTCTACAGCCTCACAGCTTTGCTTGCCTTCTATTAATTTCACTCTAGCCTAGGTAACTTCCACTAACTGTAAATTTTTATAATGTTTTGTGAAGTGTTCATATGGGCTCTTCCAAAAGTTCTCGTGCACTATTTTCTGTAGATCATAATCATTGCTTCCTACCTGATCAGGGCACAATCTCCCCAGCTGCAAAATTATCTTTTCAGCCCTACAGACAACATCAGCTCTCCTAAGTTTAACCTTCCTCCTTCACCCTTGCGTTAAAAATGAATCTTGCATAAGTTTTATCTTTAAGTGCAGCACTCTTCAGATTTCTGTCCTACACCTTCCGAAGGCTTATCAAAATTAAACCCACAAACGCTTCAGAATCAGCCACATACAAAAACAAAAGTACAAAAATACCTTCTAATGGCTCCCTAATTTTTCCAACTACTGTTTGCAGGCTCAAGGGAGGAGATATTTGAAGTTTTCCTTTTTTAAGGTAAGTCGTTTCAGTTGCAAAGAAATTTTCAGCCGCTTAACACTTTTAATTAGGGCACTGAATTTATTCCCTTTTATTTGCCTTCCATAACTGATATTTGGTTTGTATGGACTGAGCAGACGGCCTTTTTATTCTATGACCAGTTTTACCCGGACATGCAAAACCACACCTGAAACTGTGTAGTAATGCACCCTTAGGAAGGTCCATCCTGTAAACCACACTGCCCACTTTCTCAGCCGTACCTGGATGCACTTACTGTCTTCAAAACAGTAACACAAAGTTTGGCCTTGATTTTAATATATTCTTAGTCGGGAAGTGCATCAGTGGGCGAAAATTATACATGCACCACCACACCTCCTCCCCAGAATATTTACAAGTAGGTTCTACCTACATAAGTCTCACAAGAGGACTTTTTCTACTTAACCAATAAATTGTTCCTTGAGGAAAGGGCTTGAAACAGACTTGACCTTATCCCTGGTTCCTTCCTGAGCTGCTTAGATAGCTGACACGTTTACAACCTTTTAAAGCCCTGGAGTTGTCTTTCTCTAATGACTACAGAAGCAAATTACGTGCTTTGTGTAAAAGACAATGCTGCTATTACTGCACATATTTCTGAATTTTAGTAGTACTTTGAAGACACTTACGGTTAAAATGGTAGCTGAATATGCATTGATTATAAAATAGAACCAGGAGCAAAATACCCACTAAAGAAACAAATGCATAACAGCACTTCTACTGAACAGATTATTTTTTTTCCCCTCTAAAATAGAAGAGAATTTTAAAATAAAGTTTCCTTCTAGCAGAAGAAATTGTTTATTCAAAATTAATTGTATACTCACCTTTGACTCTATCTCCTTTGTGCAGATGTATTTCCCCTTCTCCTTGAGGTTGATATGGCTTTACGACAATAAAAAGTCTTCCAGGTACAGCACTGTAAAGCTTGCGTTTTGGACCCTGATAATCCAAGGCAGACAGAGTATCCTTGTTGGCACTAGGATTGTAAACGGCACTGGAAATTGAAATTAAAAAACATAAACTGGTTGTTTAAAATGGGCAAAGTTATTCATTTACCATCACATTTAATTAAGCAGTGACTAACATAACTGTCTTCCAGTAAGACATCTAACCCTGCAGAAAAAATACACGTTTTTCACCCTAAACACATGCTTTTAATGGTTGAAATCTTTCAATATGAAACATGATCAATATTCATCTGACCACGATGACCTAGAAAAGAAAACACATAACACTAAAGTTTTTAGTGTTTCTGCAAATTAAACTTGCACATTCACAGACCCTGGTGAAGTTTAAAATTTAGATGCAAATCATACATCACAAGCATCACGGTTTGTCAGAAAGACTTTAAAACATCAGTATTTACCACTATTGTTGGGAATGGCTAGCTTTGTAATATTGCAACATTAACTGAACAATCAAGAGAACTGAACTATTAACTGAGTGGACTGAATAATCAAGTTACTTCATCACTCCAAGGCCTGGAGCTAAATTTTAGATCTGCACAAAGCATGGTTCTTATGGCTAACATACTCTCCAAAAGATCATTTCTTCTTGATGGCAATCAGTAGCTCTCCCAATGACTTCAGAGCGGTATGCCCAGGTAAGTCACAGGTCATCAAACAACACACAATCTATTTATGGTGCATAAAGAAGAAATTATTGAAAGCCACTGAACGATGCATAAGATCATTACTAAACCTCCGGAAAAATGAGTGAACTGTCAAAAATACAAGGTGAGAAAGAGGCAAATATTAAAGACGGTGGAAAACCTACAGGAGATATCATAAGAAACTTGCAATGCGCCACCATACAACTTTGTAAAAAAAACCATAAAAACTTGAAGTCTTACATAGGAAGTCTAGAAACAGAAAATATTCACAAAAAAGAACATTGATAAAGATTTATAGGAAGAAGATAGAGTACCAAAGGAAGAAGAATTATTTAATGCTGCTCTAGCATTGCAACACTCCACTGACCTTCTTTTAAGGAGAAAGAAAAGATCTCTAACTGCTATAAGCAAAATGAAACACGAGGGCTGGAGTTTTCTCTTTCTTTGCCCTTTTTTTAACCAGTCTCCTACCAAAATAGGAGTCAATAAGGTTCTCGATATATGTAAAGAAGAAGTTGTCTGGTAAAAAAAAACAAACACTGGATCTTTCATATCAGGAACACTTCCATTTTCCTGCAGTAATTTCTTTACCGTTTGGGATAGCATCCCCCTTTCACCTCGTTGTTCTGCTCTTCTGTTACTGTGAACAGGTGCTAATAAAGATAAGCCATACTTAAGAGTTTAAAAGTGAGCTCTGGTTGCATGTCTGTGATGGAGTTTGCATCAGAAACCTCAGCCAGCTCTCGCAGCTGTTTAAAGGAAGACAGGAGATGACGACGTTCAGGTTTCAGTTCTTTTGCTCCGTTCCTTTTTCCTTATAAGCGAAGAAACAGTCATCACCATAAAAAACTCCAGATCCATAAGCTGTTGCTACACATCCGATTTCCACTTGTATCAAGCTGTATTTTCTGCCTAGTCTGGCAGCAGCTGTTCACCATGGAATGGCCCAGCATCTTCTTTAACTCCTATCACAGAAGATTCATTCATTTTCTCTCTCACTGCAAGATGAAGGGGAAATGGCCCATTGAACCTCCACTCTGAATGCGTCATTTCTCACGAGACAGGCTTACTAATGGAAACCAGGGCTGCAACGTGGGACAGGTGACTTCTTCAAAAAAGATCTTCGCGCTCCTCCCTTGTCCCCAGCTTGGTCTCCCAGCCCAGCAAGTCCCATGCCATGATGGAGAGAAGGAGGATGCGGAGATTTCAGAAGACGTGTGGAGATGTTTCCCCCTCACCCAGAAGAAGGTGGCCATCCTTGACGGCTCAGCCCTGACTGAGGCTGCGCTGGCACCTCCTTTCGTGAATCACCATGGGACAAATTCCACAGGAAGGGTGCCAGTTCCCCTGCCTCCTCCAGCCCCCTCACCCCCAAAACCAGTTTGGTATGAAAAGCAGCAGCCTCACGAGAAGATAAAACACCTGAGCCACACAGGCTGTAAAGATCACAGCATCGCTTTCCACCCCCTTTCCACAGCGCAGACCCCACAAACCTCATTAACCCTTTGTTGTACTCTAACCTTTCTCCATTAACCTACCCCTTCTGGCTGCTTCTGCTCCAGAATCCAATCTACCGCTATGTCAACAAGGGCTTTTCATCTAAGGGCAGCGACAGCTTCGTGGTGAATGTATTATTTGCAAATAATAAGCAGAGACAGCAACAATTCCCACATTTAGCTGACAGTAAGTAGGTGGTCATACAGTTAAACAAAATCTGTGAGGAAAGTGTCATGTGAGGTGCCATTCACGACTGCAAAATGGGCCTGAGGCAAGAAATGGCATTGCTTGCACAAAAAAAAATAATTGTATTTAAAATCCTTTTAGTTGTCTTGAAATTTAGAGAGCCTCCAGCTCACTTCTGAGCACCTGTACCTACTCCGGACATCTCTGAAACAAACCTTGATGGTACACAGGAAACTGCAGCTGGGTAGCAGTTCAAGTGGCTGTGATACTGCTGCACTAAGAGAAAGACCAAACTTTTATTTCCACAAGATTTCAGGCATTAAATGGATTTCCATTATCATTTGTGCTATTTTCAAACTTGCATGCTCTCAGAAAGGGAAGAGTAAATGTGGCTGAATAAAGCCAAAGCAAATAAACCTTTGCTTATTCAAAAAAATTTTTAACCGTTCCCCCCACTTCAAAGGATTGTTTACACTTGAAGAATTTGGAAGTGCATTATCCCAGGAATATTGAGGAAAAGGCACTTTTTATCCCTTCCAGCTGCAATAATCATCGACTCTAAGGTAAAGCCTCCCACTGCGGTGGCATTAGCAGTACCCAGGGGCATACGAGGATACGCCTTCTCTGAAAAGCACCTCGCGGCCACCGCCTGCCCTCAGCGAAGCCTCATCCCAGACAACCTGGTTTTAAGCTGATACGGGTCTCTGTGGGGAAGCGTCACCCCAATTATAACCAAATGAGTTTTTGCCGTTATTGTAACATGCAACCAGGTAAGATGAGTTTGCCCTACTGCATGAAACCACCAGCATAAGAAATTCCCGTCCTGTTCCTTCCAGTGATTCTTACATTTCAGGCTTTTTTTTTTTTTTTTTTTTTTTTTAAACAATGCACCACATTTCCACTCTCCGGCAGTATTGTTATTATCACAAATAGTGCTTGTCAGCTTGGGTGCCTACAGTCAAGGGGAGAAGAAGAACGTGCAAGGCAGCAGGTGACAGCTTCAGCTACATGACATTTTGTGTTACCGACTTGAAACCTCAAGTAAAGATCCGTTACACCTACAAACGACAAAGAGAAACCAGCAGCTGCATTTCTTAACGATACTCATGCCCTTATCTACTCTGAGCCGTGGATGTCTTTTGATACTAGGAAAGAGGACTAAGCCTGATATTTTAAATGACCATTGAATCAAATGTGTTTGGGCAAAGCATTTAAGCTCTAATTCTCTCCGTCAGCACTCAGCTCTGCCTACTTGCATTTTTGCAGCCCTGCGCTTCAACCCCTCGTCCTGGTGCAGCTCCATCGCTTGCGCACTCGGCAGAGGCAGTTTCCGGGTCCTCCTCAAAGTGAAGCTGTAATCGCCTGTTCACAGGGCAGTGGCTTCGCAAAGCTGAAGCCCCCATTTGCGATCAAAACTTAGACACAATCCTCTGTTTTATTATATTACTCACAATACCTACATCACTCTAATTAGTCAGGATTTGCTCTCCAGTGGGACATAGCTGCAGGATATTTGCAGAGAGTGCCTGCTAAATCACATTTGTAATTCAAGAGGAAAGAAAGAGCAGCAAAGTCATAGGGAACGCAAAACCCTGCAGCAAGGATAACCATGAAAGAAGCCCATGACATCTATCACCGCCACCTCAAGAAGCCCTCTTTGCTCTCGGCCAGCCTCCTATATTGCCCCACTTATTGCCCCCAGTTATTCCCTCTATTTTACTCTTTGGTTCAGCACACATCTACAGAAGGGAGAACTTAAACAGCCTCTGCTTCATCACCCATGAGAAGCTCCAGCAAAGGTTTCAGGCATGACCAAGAGTTTCATGAAAGGACCAAGTATCTCAGAAACGTTTTACTTTGCTGTTAAATACAATCATTATTTCAACTATTAAAAGATCTTGAGGACTAGCACCTTGATTTGGAGGTGCGAACTCAGTGATAAGCCACTGCTGAGCTTTGCCGAACTTTAAAGTCTGCCTGGCTGCTGGCACTCTGTGAGGGAACAGCTGGCTTTGACTGGAGCTTCCAATTAAAATATTCACACTTGGACATGTTCCGCTATGCTGAGATTTTATTACCTATGTACCATATAGAGTGCAAAACGGGCATATAAATAATATAAAAGAACATGGCAGTCCAGCATGATGACGTTAGGGATATCTCATGCTGTGCAAATAGTCAAAAAGTCACCTGATGTGCCTGTGCTGCTGCCGTTTGGCATCCTCTCCCAGCCTGTTTAGGGACGGCGACCGGCTCCGGGAGGACGGAGTGTAACTCCCCACAGTTTTTACAGTTCCATTAGGATTATTCTGCATCTGTTGAAGTAGATGAGGTGAAAGGCTGCGGTGTGAAGAAGCAGAGGAGGAGGCTGACCACTCAGGGAGGTTGTTGATGTTCAGATTGTTGTCGCTGTTGGAACGAAGCAAGATCCGAGGCGCTGCTAAGGTGCTTGGAGGTCTCCGCCTTCTGTTCGAATAGGTGGGAGCCTCTCTAAAGGGCACTGTGTAAAGAAAGACATCCAGGGTAATCTCAGACGGTTTATAAGCGTTCACCACCTCACAAAAACATTTAGCAACATATGGCATTGTTTCTTCTGCAAAGACAGAAACTCTACCTTACCTGCATAGCTAATCGGATTCGTTCTCTTTAAAACATCATTAAAACTGAAAACAACTGGGTAATGTGAACCTGTTTACTGGTTTTAATAAATAGTTAGGCAACACCAGTGGCATGAGTCTGCCGAACAGTCTGAACTATGGTCTAGGAAATAGGAGACACTTCATTATTGCCAAGTTTGAGTCTCACAAAGTTCATCTTCATGCTATGTTGTCGTATTCAATCAGAAAGCCATGGAACAGGGCTGATCAGCAGAATTTTTGATGCGCGACCTTCTAACTTCCTTCTCCCATTGGCACTCAAACTGGGAGAACTTTGCTCCATCGCAAGTTCAGGCCCAACCTGAAATCTGTAGTGTTAACAGTCACCTTATCCCCAACTTCCAGGTTAAAAATTGAGGACATAGATTTTGCTCCTGGCAGAACTCTATTACATTGCTGTAATCCCTAGGTATTCCCCTCTTTCTAATCTAGGCATTTCTACCGCATCTATTACTATTGTATATAGAACATATTACCCGAGGGTAATACACTCACTCCGTCACGTGTTGTGTCCCAAAGAGAACATGACTGTATCCAAGGGCTGCAATATACTAGTTAATGAAATAGTCATAACAGCAAACAAAAGCAAGGGCAATAAAAATCTAATACAAACCAGAGGGCCCATCCTTTCATCACTGTTATTGGTGGAGCTCTGCGGTCATACGAGAATTTCTACGAGCAGACACTACGTTTTCCAGATCCCCACTTCTCACTGCAGTGGGTCAGTTAGTTCCAAGTGCAACTTAAAAGGCAAATTTCCTAATAAAAGGCACGCAGCTATCACTAGATGCCATGGCATTTCCTACCCATATTATAAAGTAATAAAGGATCTGACCCTGAAAACTCTTTGCTTGGCTCGGTCCCCATTCATGCAACTACTCTCATTAACTTATTTCAGTGGAACTCGTGGGGTCGCAGGATTTGACCCAAAGTGCACATGTTTACATCTGAAAAGTCGCAGTAGTATAACTAACAAAAGGCAGCCAGGCATTATTCTGAGGACTCTATTGAGCTGTTGTAATTTTCAAAAAATCATATTTCAATCGGGAAAGAAGCCCCACAAAATATCATCCTACATGTCTAAAGTGCCGGGAAGTGCCATTGATAAAGTGCCAAAAATGTCTACACATTCAATACCCTTCAAAACCACACAAAAACCAGAATAAGAATGTCTGTCATACTGTGCAAGTAAATAAATTCACACAAATATGAATATACATAGGAATCAATCTGTCCTGCCTTGAAATACAGCCTTTAATTGAGAGAACACAGCAAAATGTAAGGTTTCAGAGCAAAACTGAAAGCATATTTATAACATAAAATAAAGATGGAACTGCCAGTAAAAGAACGGTTTATAGAATTGTCACCAGAATCGGTTGATGATTAATTGTGATTCTGACTATCTCAAAATAACATCCTTCGTACTTCTAATGAGTTGAAACTTTCTCCGGTAAATAGCTCAATAACATCAGAACAACCAAACGAGAACAGTGTGCAGAGAGAGAAAGGGCTTTACATTCATTTCCATAATATTTCACTTGAAACAAGCCTGAAATAAGGGAAGTAGTCTTTAAAGTTGTTAAAGGGGATAAAGCATAGAAGTCCAATATTTATGCTAGAAACTGGCAGAAACTCCACCTAATTTTCCGAATGCTTCAAGTTTTTCGTATTTCATATGTTTTTAAGGTTCGAAAGCAGCAGAGTATGTCACTGAAGGTGCCTGGGTGCTTCAAATGTCACAGTGAAAGCCTCAGTTAGTACTAACTTAAAGAAAACTCGCAGCCCTTATTTCCAAAATGGACATATACAGATCCTCTAGACTGATGTATATGACACAGACGTGCCATTTGTGCATTCCGGTATTTTTGACATTTGGAACACGGCTCTAGAAATTATTTCAGTGAAGATAGGGAGCTTTCCCAGGTACAATAAAGCAGAATAGCTACTGTAATAATTTCAGGAAAGGAGAAGGCACACAAAACTGAGTATCGGGAATGTTTTGCACACAGAGGTTTGCTAGCTGAAGGTCTACGGCTGTTGCCTTAGGGTCACCAAAGTTTGTCTTGGACTTCAGTAAAAATTGGATCCGACCCTTAAATTTTAATTATCCATGAACTTAAACAGGCAACACTCCAAGCAGACTGCCGAGCCTTCCAGCCACAGATTGATAAAACTAAATATTGCCAACATTTTGGGGATGTTTACCATAACTTTTGAAAGGTTGGTGGGATGCCTTCCGGCAGGAGTGGGAGGGAGCACGAGGGGCACAGTGTTCAGGCACGGCGACAGGATGGACGGAGAATTGCTGAGCACGTTTATACCGACAGATTTTAGAAAGCACAAAACGGGCGCGTTCATCCCTACTGAAAAACAGGGTGTGTTTTTTATGTATACACCCTCTCCAGGTACCAGATTAAAGTAATTCTTTTTCCCTTGCATACCTCAGGAGGATCTTACGTGGCCATTTAGGAGTTAGCTTTTGCTTTGCTATTAACGTTTCAGTCTTAGGAGAGAACTACAAGCAAAATTAGCCTTTACTACAGAAAATAAACAGGACAGGGGACAACTAATTACACCAATTGACGTATGTCTAACACAAATCTTTTATAGAAAGAGTTAAAAATAAGCATTTCCGTGCCTAAAGTGATTAATATTCCACCCAACTGTTTCTTTTCCCCAGCAATCTGCAAACTGTAAGTGGGTGGATATTTTTTTAGCTGCTTCTTATAGGCATTATTTATATTATTTTCACAATAAAAAAATAACTACAACACAAAATGATGAAATGCAAATGCCCACGCTTTAACCCCTGTTGGACACTGGTTTTTCCCTAATATTTCACCACGTTCAGAACTGGAAGTATAACTGTTGCAAAACTTGTTTGGGAAAAACACTTGATATAAAATGACATGAAAACATCGGAACTAATTTCACGCCCCTGAAGTTTAAAATAATCATCCCTAAAAGCATACCTAGAAGTACCATTTAATCCTTCCTCCAGCTCTCAGAATTCTATTCCTGGCATTTCATACATCTGAAGGGGCAATTCAGCATCGTTCACTGACAAAATTCACCTAGGAAATTCCTTACGTGTCTTCAAATGCATTTCTGAGGGAACAAAAACATTTCTATAACTACTTGACTCTTCAGAGAAAAAAAACCTAAAATGAATAAAGTCACATCCAGCCTTAATAACCAGTTGCCTAAATGGACTGTCTAACACAAAATAATTTTGAAAAAGAAATTGCAGGAATTGATTAATTATAGAGTCACTAAGCCGATCATATTAAATGTACACAAGAAAACACCGGTCTGAAACATCAAAGTGTTCTGCTTTCATTGCTTACCTTCTTTCTTTGTGAAGGCATTTAACAAAGACTTCATTTTCCCTTTTTACTTTAGCAGCAATCCCCTCATTATATAACCTTTGCTGGGAAGAAAGAGGAAAAAAAAAAAAAAAAAAAGAAAAAAAAGAGAAAAAAAAAAATCTTGCTATCTTTCACAGCATTAGTCATGTGAACACCACCGCCACAGCCTCGCAGACGACACTCTTGCCTCCGCCAGCGCTGCATTTGTGCGGGAGCTAACGGAGGTGCGGGCGGCCGGAGCTCCGACGGGGGCCAAAATTTCCTATTTGCGAAGGGCAGGGGCCGGCGAGGCGTGAAAAGGGGCTTTGGCAGCGGCGCTCCGCAGGCTGCAGCTGGGGAAAGGAGAACCTCGACAGAGACGAGAGCTGCTGGAGAACCGCATTCAGCTTCTGAACTTGCACGGCTGACTCTCGGTGCACCGAGGCTTTATGCTATTTATTTGCTTTTTGCTATCTACTTGCTTTTTGCTCTTCATCTGCTTTTGCTCTTTATGTACTTTTTGCTCTTTATCTGCTTTTGCTCTGCTTTTGCTCTTTATGTACTTTTTGCTCTTTGTTTGCTTTTTGCTCTCTATTTGCTCCGTGCTCTCTATTTGCTTGCTTACTACAACGCTCCAAAAATTTGAGAAAAAGTACAAATCACACCAAGCCTCACACAATGACTGCGTTAAGAACGGAGACCAAAGTGCCACTAAACAGAATATCTTAACATGGCCTATATACGCGTCTGAAACAGATGAGATACAAGCCCAATTCTTTTCCACTCCCCTTCCACAGCACTGGAATGAAACAGAATCTCTTTTTGCCCAGGGTAAAAATGCAAACATTTGACCAAGCCGTTTCGCTAAATTCAGTGCAGATGCCAGAAAACAAATGATGCAGCCGTTGCTGTTTTTAAAGTACTAATTCCGAAAAAAAATTCCACAGATAGCTGTGCCAGCCAGTGCAAACACGCTCCCAGAGGAAGAGCAAATAACTGAAACGGGTAGATAGGAAGCGGGGGGGAGGTGCTAAAAATCACAAAAGTTTTAAGCGCAACTAGTTAAATGTAAGATATAAAGATTCCAAAAAATAGGAAATTCACTGTTTTTTTTAAAAAAAAAAAAAAAAAAAAGAGTAACCTACATTTAAAAATTGCCTTCGAATAGTATAAACTATATAACAGTTAATAAATATTTATCCCATTTCAGATATCTCTGCTGATTGCTAATGCATCTATTTTGAAAATTAGGTCTTTTTCTTACCGAGAAAACTGCCTCAAGACAGAAAATAAATTACTTAAATGGATTTAACCTCTGTTATACATAATGAACTCATATTTAACATAACACTGGAAAGAATTAGTAAGCATAAATAAATTTAATAGCTTAAACTTAATTTAACATTCCAGTGTTTACACAGCTACTGACTTATAAAGAAAAGAATATTTCTCTAAATTAATATAATTTTATGCTTTGGTTCAATTTATTTTTAAAAGCAACTATTCTTAGCAGGTGGAAATCTTTCTAGAGCAAATGTCAGACACAGCGTATGTACATCATTAAATGTCTTTATTCGACAGAAAGAATTTTCTTCTTAACTTTGAAAAGATGCAAAGCTGTCTAAAGAATAACTTTGAACTGTTATTTGCTAACTTATAAATATGTGCATTAATTAACTCCCCAGAAGAATCAATATCGTTTCCAGAACAAGAACTGCTACGCCAGAACAACCGTGCCACTAATTTGAATCGCAGGCTTCTGTGCCTGACTTTTTCTAATATCTTCATTCAATCCCCCTGTTCCTATTTGGAGCTACAGATGACAAAGGAGCTATAATTATTAATAATATTTCACATTTCCACCATGCTTTCTAACTAAACTTAGCCAATAGTATGTGAGGGCTCGTGAACTCTGCACGAAAACCTCAGTATCTGGTGGTGTTCCTGTTTGGATCACCCAACGGAGCCCGACAGAAGCAAGTTTTACGGTGGTAGTTCCTGAAATGCTCCAGAAAGAGACCGAAATCTTAATTTTTGCTTACTGACAGGGCCGAGATAGCCCTTTGTAAAAGTCAGGCAAGCGCCCGCTGGTGATGCTTTACTACTTTTAGCAACCGCAAGATAACACAAGGGCTGTGCCGCTGCACAGCGTCTCCTTAGCTCCAGGCATTGCTGCGATGCCCGTGGGCACAGGTTCCCTAGGGAGCGCATCTTCATTTTATGCTGTGTAGGGTAACATACCTTATTGACGATACCGAGCATGGATTGATCCCCGTATACTTCAAGAAGAGAATTACCTGTCGCGCCCACAGGAAAAGAAGAAAATCACTGCCTCCCTATGCTCGGTTCTGTGCTTTAATAACCAGAACACCAGACGCAGAAAATTACATCCAGGCTATAAGTGTTAACTATCTCCAAAGGGATGGGATCTCAGCGCTGCTCATGGTTCTCTAGGCAGAAGATCCCGGGTGTCTTACTGAGGTGGTGACACTGGTGTAGAAACCCGGGAGTTGAATCCTCCCTTTCCCTTTATGCAGGTGTCAGTGTTTCGAAGTAATGATAGCCTAAGTACCTAATCACGGCAGCTGGGCCAGGAAAGGGTTAACTCAATTCTGCTCATTCATTTCTGTTCATATATAGTAAAATAAAAACAGACAGGCAACTGTAGTCAATCAAAATCAATCCCAGGGGGTATTTTTATTAGATTCTTGCCGGAGCTGTAGCATTTCATCATCTAGAGGTTTCTAATCAGTGTTATAAAAACATAAAAAAAAAATATTGAAGTCACTTGAAATTATTGAGTTTCATGGAAACTGTGGGAACTCTCTCTGATCTACACCATCAGATACATCACCTGATGCGTGATCGTTTTATTCCATTTAACTGTCTTTTCCCCAACACAGGAAATACAATTTCTTCCTACATGGCAGAGCCTTCTGCGTTAAACACTATTGTACATTTGGAAAATATGACAATCAAGGAAGTCAGTGAACTATTTGCAGCTGCAGTTTTCAATTTTCTCTAATTTTCACTAATAGCTTATTAGAATTTATTCATTTTAACCAAAGTCCTAAAATCTGCGGTGTTGGGAAGTTAAGAAAGAAAATATTCCAGCAGCTTCCACCTTTTCCTGAAAGATGTTCTGCCTCACAATGGTAGTCTTGGTATCACTAGGTCAGGACAAAAACCTAATAATTTGATTATGCTAGCACACAACAATAACATAACCCCCAAACCATTAGCATCCATAAGCTAAAAATCATGAAGAACCTTCCAAATACAGGTAAGCCCTAATTTCCCTGCTTTTTCTGTAGGTGCTCAGGAAAATGTCTGTGAGCTCTGCACGGGGATGTCTCTGAGAAGAAAAGGCCACCTTAAACAGAAATCAAAACATCGGCTTTTAAGTTAATTTTGAGTAGCATTTTTTTGGTACGTTTGTAACATTGGGTTGACAACTTTTTCTAGGTATTTCAGTCCATAGATCCCATTAGAAATGTATGGAAATCAGTGAGTTACATGCTCTTGAGGATCAGGTTTTAGGCACTCAAATGCCTTTAGAAAAGCAAAAAATTATCCATTTGACCAAATCTACGCTCTTGCTTAACCTTCCCACCAACATACCTCTAAGAGCAAGGGCTTCTCACATAATGGTGGAACACAGTTGTAATTGCCACACTTGCTCTTTTCTGATTTTGTCCCTTTTGGAGTTCTTGCGAGAAAAATCCCTTTAACTTGTATACGCATCTAGGTTATTGTTAAAAATACAGTTCTTGTATAATGCGTGTATATATATATAAATGTATAAATGCATTTCTCTGCACTGTAAAATAGGCTTCCCGTATGCTAAGCCACCAAATGGAGAGTTAGACAAGAAAAGACAGATTCAAATATAGACTGTAAAGTAGAAAAAGACTCCTGAAAGGAAAAAAAACCCCAAACCCTAGGTTGGTACAGTGCTTCTAGATGACTTATTCCAAAGCCACAAGGTGGTCAGGAACACAGGCAGTGGTGTCAGATTCAGAAGGAATCCACCTCAGGGGAACAACTAAATCTATTTCATAAAGCAAAGTGGGTGGGTTGGGTTTGGGGTTTTTTTTTTTCCATTTTTCTGAAAAAAAATCTGGGGAGTTTGCTCAGGAAACTGCAGTTAAATCAGGACTGAGAGAGAAGCATCCGAGCCCACTCAAACCATGGTCAAAGAGCCCAGCCTTAGCTGCCCTAGCATTACCATCTCTCCTGCCACATCACCGTTGGCATCTTCTTACCACCCAGCTGCTGCTGGTACCAGTCAGCTCCTGTTAGGAGGCCCCAGTCTGAAGGGTAGAATGGGGGCAGGAGACTGCGTAGGAAAGGACAGCAGAGGGATGGCTCAGGAACAGATGGCAAGAGTTATCAATTAGAAGGAGAAAGAAAAAACCAAAAAATAGCCCTGCAAGTTCCATAGCCGTGTGCCAGACATCCCTTCCGTCACCTGGCGCTTCTACTACATTGCCGTCCCCAAACTTTGCTCGCTTTGACCAGGGCCAGTCTCACTCTGCTCTCAGGAGGAACCTAGCGCATTCACAGGACTTGCTTTAAAAACAACAACAGGGAGTTGGAAGGCTTAATTAGAGGCAGTGCTTTGTGTCGGGGAGTGAACTGGCCACTGCTGGGCTCTCCAATCCGGCAGAAAACACTTTACTCAATTCTTGGTATTAGAAGTATCCTAATAACTAAGCATCGGAGGTGCACGTCTTTGTGGGTACATTTCAGAGGAATTTGAAAGTTGATGAATATACAGTTGCCGCACATAAATGAGCTTAAAATCATGGGAAATGAAAATCAATCCCTCTTTCTTACCATGCTCACATGATTATAAATAAGCCTTCACTAATACTACAGCAGTAATGCCAGAATAGCAGTCAAAGAGCTGCATGCTTCTGCAGAAGGGAGACATGTCCACCTTAAGGCTTTACTTTCAGATGCTTACACAACATCCAGAAGATACAGGGAATCTTCTCTTTAGATTACATTTAAAAATTGCTAAGTATTGCTTAAAACTTGTTACATGTCAGAACAAACATCTGAAAGCTCTTTGCTAGGTTAGAAGATAATAGGTTTAGAAATGATGATTCAAAAGAGCTTGAATATCATGGGCCTTCCCTTTTTAAAATAAAAATAAATTACCAGGCTCAACGTGGCAATACCCACAAATATCTGAAGCTCTGACTGCAGTGATACAGATACACAGATCAGAATTTACCTGAGAACCGAAATAAAACCTTCATCCTCAAGGACGAGAGGCTGCTTTGTAGCCTGCAATTGTGTGAGGAATCTGGGTCGGGGGTGTGGATAGAAGCGGAACAATGGAAGGTTAAAAGGTGGGAAAATGAAACCCTCCGATTCCCTGTGAAAGGCTGGAAGTGGGGAGGAAACAATGGCCACTAATGAGAGAGATGGCTGGCAAGCAGCAGCTTGAAGAGAGGGAAAAGCAAACGCAAGGAGAGAAAGCTACAATAGCCGAAGGAGAATTGTAAAACATGATTGAAATCTATCAGCGAAGTCGAAGAAAGCAGCCTATTTGAATAAAAGATGTATGGCTCACTTTCATTCTAGCAGGTACGCTGCTCTAAAGAAAAAGCAACTTAGCCAAATAAAAACCTGTATTTTATGTAGTTCTGTTTCTGCGGAGCATTCTCCCTCAGCCAGAGCCAGGGAAGGGGAAGGTCAGCTCGGACAAGGGTTTCTCAAGGTTTTAGACTCCCGGAGCACCCACAGCCCCTCATTTCTGTTACGCAGGTTTGGGTTGAAAGTAACATCCAATCTTACCTTGAATAATACAAATAACTACAATAAATATTTGTATCTCTCTTCTATACATTTATGCACCCAGATAACAAAGAGCTTTCTCTGCTGTTTGTGAAGACCCTTCCACTGTAACATGGCCAAAGAAAAAGAAAATCTTTTCAAAAGAAACTAGTTACTGCGAATCCTTCAAAAAAGGCATTGGGTGATTTGCAGTAGACAAAACATGAAACCTACTTGTTTCAATTGATTTGATTACTTTTTGAGGGCATTTCTTTAAATACGGGCTGATTTTAAGGTCGGTTTTCATCAACAATTAGAACTCATCCAGAATCGTTCATCTTCATACAGCAGCGGACTATCAGTAACCACCTACTCAGAAGTGTCGTTAAAGCAAGAGATTAACAATTTGGACGGTATCTGGACAGCAAGATCCATTTAGCTCAGACTATCAGCTTGAACTGAAAGCATTCACGTGTGAACCCCTGAAGCTGCATTCTTTTACCTCCAACAATAAGATAGAAAACACAAATCAAATATAATTATATCCCACTACAAATTCTTATGCTCTTTAAACAAGCTGGTGAAAGGATGGTGCAATTTTCTCCACTAATAATACACCGGGCAATCTAGTCCTCATGCAGCACCACTCAGAAGCATTGAATTACACAACAAATTAATTTTGTTCTGTGCATTATGTATACATTGAGTTGGGAAAAATATCATTTAACATCAGGGGGCTATGCGTATCCCAACCCACATAGTTTATGATGAAAAAAAAAAATAAAAAAGCAGTGTCATTCAGAGAGAGGAGAATTTCATGGCTGGTAGGCTCCTGCAAACAAAGATGCCTGATTCTTCTTTTAATGTCTGACGCTGATGAGCCTTGGATGCAGTATACAAATTTGTGGGTTGCAGTCTGATGTTGCAGAGGAGAACGAAGACAAATGAAACTACACGAGATGCTTAGAAAAACAAATGTACCAATATTGGATTGCATGCTGTTTCTGTGTTCTGGTGTTGTACAGAAAACAATCTAATTTTGCCTTTGTGTAACTTTCCTCCTACCAAAAGCTCTCAACGAATTCCTTAAATCATTATGTTGTTCCAGGCTTTATTCAGTGATTTGATTTCACTGCTTTAATCTAAGTGTGAACCTCTTTAGTAAATAGTGGGACAAAGCATCTGTGCTTCCAAAAGTGTTGGTGGATCATGTCAGTTTTATTTAGAATAACACCATTTTCATAACTGGAAAGTGTATATTGCTCTCAATGGAGAAAAAAAAAAAAAGAAGATTGGTCTCTCATATAAGCTACAAAACATATAACACTAGCCAAAGTGGTCAAATGGTGGCCCACAGTCACCTGCATTATGCTAGTACCATTTACATAGACAACTGTAATTACTGGGAGGGTGGGGGCGTTGGGTAAATGTATTTGTACTATTTTAGGTGTCAGTCAGCTGGATCCAATTCTCCAGGCTTCTTATCTTTTGGAACTAATCTCCCAGCACACCGGATATGAAACGCATCCACTCTGCTCTGAGAACATTTTACAGTACCTGTGCAGAAGTCTAAACGATAACACAAGGTGCGTGAGGATGGAGAAGAATGCCTCCTATGACTGCCAGCTTTACAGCCCATCCTCGGTTCCAGTGTTTCTCAAACATACAGTTACTCCTGATTTACTGCAGGGCAAATGACAGAAGAAACCAAGCCGTGACGTTAAAGTTCATGCATGACTGTGAGTTAGCCCAAGGCAGGAATTATAAGAAAACAGCAAAGACACAAACCCACAATATCTTCTTTTAGCTCCAGCTCCTCCCTCTTCTCCAACTCTTAAATCTTGGTGTCCTTCACCGCCATTTTTCAACCTCGTTTTCCCCTCCTTCTCATGGCTACCATTGCCTTTCACTGCTTCCATCACCAGTTCTCTAAGGATAATCTATCTGGCTGCCACACAGAGCCAACGGAAAACAAATGGCACGTCAGAGAGAGAATTTCTAGAAGATGCCACGTCATGGCAAAGTTACATAAAACTAGCAACAAAGACAAGTGGACAGGGATAGAATGGTTGGAGGGGGGCAAGAAAATAGTATGAGGTAGCTCATCTAGAAGAGGAAGATCTACAGGAGGTCACATCATACAAATGTCTAAAAAGAGTGGGGAAAAAAAATCACCCAGTCTTCACATACTGAAGTTTAATTGTGAAGAGAGGAGGGAACAATCAAGCAGCTAATATAACATTACTCTATCTTTTTAATACCTTATGCACTTTGAGGGTGATATTTTCCTTGAGAAAAGAATACATTATTTTACTGAGGAGACGTAGCTGGGCTTCAACTGTCAGCAAAGGAACTACAGAACTGCAAAGTTTTTCACTCTACTGGTTGGCCTCCCACAGCTGTACTTTACTTTATGATATATTTAATGACAAAAACATGCATTACCATTTTCATTCTTATTTTATAGTAGAGCAGCAAAAGGAGCCCATTTTTATTCTAGCAGAGGTATTATCTACAAAACCATGAACTAAGTGCCAAGAGAACTAAGTTCTTGACTCTGCAGCCTCCCTGAAGCCCATGAATCTGCTATCAGTGAGAGAAGAATTTAAGGAGAGAATACTATTGGAGGTTGTGAGTATAGAAGCAGCCAGGAAGACCTCCATATCCCATAGACTTGCATAACAACCTGGCAATCAAAAAGCATTTACATTAATTGTAGGCGTAGCTTCTCAAATGTGGAGTTAGCGAGAACCATCGTTATCGCACCCCACGTTATCCTCTGCATGCTTTTTTTTTTTCCCTCTTATCTAGTATAAGCGATCTTCAAGAATTCCTCACTCGCTTTTGTGCTCACCATCTCAATTCCAAAGTGGACCTAGCACTGTGAGCACCAAGTGAGCTATCCTTACACTTTTGAGACCACGCACATTTGGGTTACCTGAGTGGAGAGTCTCTCACTGCAAATTTCCAACTGTCTTTTATGCTGCAGATAGTAGATACGCAACGTAACCATTCAACCCTCAAAATATCTTCTCTTCTAAATAGAGGAGAGCATGCTCGATCTAAACATCTTCTCTAAATAGAGGAGAACAAGCTCTATCTAAAGCCATGTTATCAAGCAGGATCTTTAAAAGATAAAACCCAATAATTTAAGCTGATAATTGTCTCACTATCCTTAGTTCCATTTAGACATTTGGTGTAAAAAAGAAACTAAAACATTGCTGACTTATTCATTAAAATAACAGCATTTTAAATTATATTAGGAGCCTACATCTCTTCATCTCAAAAATAACCGTTAATGAATCATGCTGGTATAAATAAGAAAAGACAAAAAAAGAACGTATCCGCTCTAACAGGGGGTTATCTTTGTACAAATATGTAGGTGTTTGCAGCATTTGTAATGTGCTCAGTGGTTAATCCCATTGAGAAAGGAAGGCTTGCTCACTGAAGAGTTTTTGAGGTGGATTGTTAAAGTAATATTAGCAATACTATGCCTACGTCTGGTTCAAGACATTATCACTTGCATTGTAAAATGTTTGAAAGTGTTGAGGGAAGACTTTTTTTTCCACTGAGCATAGCCTGTTTCTTGCTGTTGCGTTGCAGATTAAGTTTTGAGATGGTGCACTGACAGCTGAGTTTAGATTTTCTGTAACAAGAATATGCAAAAGGACTCTTGTTTATATAGGTTAGTAAGTCAGCGCAGGTAAATAAGATCAACTGAAAGAAGAAAGAAGGTGCAAGCTTAAAACCCACTATCAAAAAGTAATCTTATGTATATACTATTTCAGAAATTCTTATGTTTCTGGCAGCAGCGGTAGATATAGCTACATGATATTCATTAATTCAGCAGAAAACGCATGGCTGACATCCAAGACATTACTATGAAAATAGAAGTGTTCTGGATATTATTTGGCAGTCACACCCCCGGACATCATGAGTACTACAATAAAATTTGACTTCCGTGTTCAAGTTTCAAAATAACTCTGTTTTCTTCCGGACAAGAAGTGATGCAAATAAAGCTAGCAGAAAATGGCAATGCACATTCCTAAAAAAGAATGGGATCGGAGAAAGGAGAGTAACTGTATAAATAAGCAAATTGCCTGTGTTCTCCATTAAGTCATGGCATTTCAGGTGCAGATTCTTGACGTTTCAGAATAATTGCAGACTGTGTATTCAGGAGAGAAATCATTCTCATGTTGGTATTACTTGTACACGTGTGTATCTATTATGTGTGTCCACCAGCACCAGAGGAAGGATAATTTGGCACTAACCACCTGGGATCTAGCCTGTTGTTGTCTACAGAAGCACATCTAAATTAAGTTATGATGATGGTACTCACATATTCAAGGGCACAATTTCAGGTATGAGAATTTCAAGTAATAAACTATGTCTTTATAAGCAAAAAAAGTGCATGAGGAATACAGTATATATCAAAAGAAAAAAGTAAGATAGAAGAGATAAAACAGGGTAACATAAAATATGTATTTCACATATGACACTAGGAAGCTTCAGTTGAGAAGTGAATTCAAATTACGTGCAATATTTTTTTTGCTTACTAACATTTGTCATAGAGACCTAAAATGAAGGCAAGATCCAGCCTTCGGCTCTAACAGTGGACACCAGACCCAGTTTCACCAGGAACTTGCGGCGCAGCAATCCTGCAAGCAGCCCTCAGCAGCTTTGGCTTCTGAGGAACCACAGCTTCTAGACAACATACAAGTGACCACAGTCCCCAGGACACCTCCGTTGCAATGGCGGACAGAAACACAGTCAAAGATTATTCTCACCCCCCATGCCATGTTCCCCGCAGAGGTCAGGAACGCCTAAGCCCCCTCCCTCAGCTGGCCAACGACTGGTGGAAGGGTGGTGAAACATAACAAGAATAAACAGAAATTTATGAAGTTGGGGAAAACTTTTATAGAATCACTGCAAAAATACATTTTCCACAAAGTCTTGATATCTTTTTCCTGGTCTAGAATTCGGTAAGAAATTTAGAAATGACTCACCCTAAGTCCCCCTGGCTAGGACCGTGCTTTCCTTTATGTTGGGAAGCTGCAAGAACATCAAAGGAATTATCAGCAGAAAAGAAGGAGGAGAAATAAATGGGACTCACAAGACACATCTGAGGTCAAGAAATAAAGCATAAATGGAAGAGGAAGGACTGGAAGATAGGAAGCAAGTACAGTGAAATTCCAGTGATTTCCAGTGAATCTGGGAGATATAATCTGAAAGAGATTTTCAGTGGATAAAATGAAAATGGATTACTGCTTTAAGATGCTTAGGCATCACAGTACTCAGGAAAGTGTATGTCGCGTAGTATATAAACAAGAAAGCAGCGTATGTTTGGAGGCTGCACGTTGCACGATGAAGTAAAGTGCAATTCCCACAGCCTCTTCTCAAATCTTACTTAGTTTCTGAATGCCAGACTCCAGTTTAACATAAAGATCTATCAAACCATATAGCAACCAAAAGCAATACAGTAAATCATTAAGATGAGGGAGTGACTAATTAGTGATTTAAATTTATGTAGGAAAGACTACAAAAAGTAAACACTCTAAGCAAGCTCCCATACCGTTCACGGAGACACAGAGTTTTGACATGGGCTTAACTTGGAAAAGATGCACCTCTTATTCTACAGGTTGTTAATTAATGAATAAACGGAAAGACACAGCTGTTTCGAACCTAGTCCCAGTAAAGGTGGCATATCATTTGCTAGAGACTCTAATGGGATCAGAATTTGAGTCAAGAAATAAAGGAACATTTGAACGATGCAAGATAGTGGACTATAACAGAGCAATAGAAACGGACCTATGAAGGATAACTAGAAGAGTAGAACTGTATAAAAGCATAGAAGGTATTCAAGAGTATTTCTCCTCTCCCCCTACCTTTCCTTTGAAGGATCATAGATTATGGGTTTTTCTGAGCACATAACTGGGGAGGGCAAACGGGGCGCAGCCCTGGCTCACAAGAGCCAGCTGTGCCACGAGGGAGGTAGTTCTCCGCAGCTCGTCATGATCACAGGTCGCGTTTCAATCTGAACGCTGTACGGAGCAGCGCAGCTTATCCCTACCTCTGCTGTTCCCCTGTATTCTAGCGCAAACTAGACTTGGCAAAATAAATGGAGAAAACCAATTTGCTTTTTTCACCCCTCAAGGTTGTGGAATAATCTGCGGAGCAAAAGTGACAAATTTCACAACTGTAGACAGAAATCACTGTGAATCTTACTCTCCGGAGTACAGCTCCAACAGAGGAACAACCCAGTAAGCCTTCCATTTCATTATTCAAACTTCATCAGTATTTCAATAGATGAGGTTCAAAATATTAACTAGGAAACTCATTTTTAAATAGTGCTCCAGTGGTCCATTATCTAAAATATCTAAATAAGTACTTTTACTTAGTACTTTTTTCAGCTTACGTGATCAAGGCGCTTAGTGTTTAAAGTTTGTTAGTTTGTTTTTTTTTTTTAAGAAGAGACTATATACGAATTTCTGATCATTAACTGAAAGGAATGGATAGCCTTTCCTGAAAACACATACTGCTAGTGGTAAATATCATCATAAACAAAATACAGATTCTCTCTCCTTAACATCACCTCACTCTATCTCAATGTGGATTTTATTTTAGAATCTCACCAATTAAGCCTTACCGACTGACTTTAACCTTCATCTGTGTTCCTTAAAGGGCTGAACTGTCAGGGCTATTGTTGCTACGCACCATTATGGTTGGGAAAACCTTTGTCTGTAAATCCAATTGATCTTTCTTATCTATTCTGTCACTCTCCTTTACAGGAAAAAGGCAGGGGGAGCAGCTATCTCCTAACTGAAGTTCTGTGCCTGATGATAATTTTCTTGGCTTTTACAACATTCCTACTTTACATTTACCAATATTCTGCATTTTCAATACCTACCTAGTGCGGGTGGTGCCTAGAGTCAGTGATAGAAACCCCTCAAATACACAACTGTTAATGCCAGGTAAGAAACACATCTTCACTAACAGGGAGCACTGTAAAGAAAAGACATGCAAACACATAGAGAAAAAAGAGGAGAGAAAACCCCCCAAAGTCTAGAGACTGGATTAGCAGTGACGAATAGACCCCACAAGCGCATAACAGCGCATAAAGGCAGCGTAAGAACGGGCAGTTCAGGGAAGTGGCTGGCAGAAAACAATATCGCAGCTCCAGAAATGCCTGCAATGAATGAACCAGAGTAAGGAGATTGTGAAAGGTGGCCAATGTTATTAATAGGAATCTAAGGATTACTATGAGACAAAATTCAGGGAACAGTTTTAAAGAGTATGGAAAAAATATAGAAAAGTAGATAGGAAATCGAAACAAAGCAGAAATTTAATATTAATGGAATAATCACAGACAGATATTTCCGAGTAAAGGGAGGTATGAGCACACACTAAGGACAGAAATCACAACCACTCTCAATGGCTAATGGTCTCTCTCAATGGTCTATAGATTTTAATAACTTCTCAAAATACGACACATTCAGAAGTTTTTAAAGAGCACAAGCAAGACTTACCTAGCTTGATACTACTTGCTAGAACACTCAGGGAATTTGGGAAGAGACAAGAATGCCAATCATATTGCAAGATCATCTTCTCAGCTATTCAGGCCAAAAGCAGGATGATCTAAAGCCGCGATTTTTGCAGGCATTCATGCAAGCCCCACACAGCTAGTGCAAATTTCAAGCATGATCACAGCAGAAATTTCCTTGGAGAACCAAGACCTCTAAGGTCCTCAAGCCTTTTAGGGGAATAGAGTTATGAAAGGAATGAAAACAAATATTACGAAACAGCTTTAATTTTTGTTTCATTTGAGAACAGACCAATTTTACTCAAGCATTAGGAAGGAGCTTACTCATTACTAATCTACAGGCATTAAAAATTAGTGTTCCTAATAAGCTAGGAAGGACATTAAAGTCATTTTTTAAAAAAGAGTACAAGCGCTAAGTAATTCATGTAAGTAACATAAGCACTTGAGTGCAGCAAGCGCAGAGCAACATCCAGCAAGCTCTGTTGGACTTGGGCATTTCTGTAGCATATGCCTAGACCAAAGAGCAAAAGGAAACATGGTTCACACATGATTTCTGAAGGGTTTGGCAAAGCGAGCGTTATGGTAGAGCTAACGAGCCATCCTTTACTCAAAGTACTCCATGTAGATCCCCCTGAGAACTCACTACACAGTTTCGGGGTATGCCAGGTTGTCATTGCTCCGGATAGCGAGAGGTTATGGCAAATGCTGGTATGAGATGGGGGATCTACCACTAGGTATCTTTTCTGGGTCCATTTAATTGAATTCTGAAAGATAGACTTCAATGGGGCACAAGCATATGACCAGTTCAAAAGAGCAGCCTAAAATGTACCTTTCTACACCATTAGGCATCAACTACCTCTAAAGATTTAGCCTTTTTATGCCCTTAGTCACATGGTGTTTAATTGTAGTTAAAGTAATTAGTTTTACCAGTCTCAGGTACACTTGGAGTGGCACTGTAGCCCCTCCATATGGGGAAGACCAGGGGCTACTAAAAACTGCTGTCTCATAGGAAGTCTCATGGGGAAAGAGAAAGAGAAGAGACAGAACCATAGCTTTTACACATGCGGGATGGGGTAAGACAGTTATTAGAAGGTTTGCGATGGATGCTAATGCGTTTCACACAGCCAAACAACCCCAGACAGCCCAGATGCATTTGAGTCAATAGTTTAGTCTGGTTAGTTAAAGGATCATGCTGAGGGCGCTTTTAGAACTGGCACGGTAGCATTTCAAACATCGGTATTTAAATGTTTCCCTCACTTAAAAATCACATTTAAGAGGGTTACTATTAAATTTATGGAATAACTTTCACTTATTGCTTCGATTTTTAATTATATTGCTACACAGACAAAAAAAAAATAAAAATCATTCTTTGTACTAGGCAATACCTTAAGAAATCATCATTCAACATTCAAAAGGACTGCACTTTTCTTTATAGGTATTTAAAAGCTAGTTTGACTGAACTAATATGTTTCATTTGCACAGTATTCTAGGAGAACTGGAAAGAAAAAACAATTAAATTTTACCCTATGGAAAAATACCGGCTTCTTTATTTTTCTTGAAAGTATCTAGATCTACACTAAGAAAAATCTCTCAAAAATGTATCCTAGAAAAACAAAACAAAACAAAAAAAATCAACATTTTTGCCCACTGTGGTTTGAATATTCTAATTCTGTCCAGTAGCACATTGGTGTGAAAAGCCATCATTAGATCATTTTCTGTCCCATAGCAACCACTTTGTTTTCTCAGGGAACTAAAATATTTTTACATCCTTAGGCAATACCTTTCTCTGCGTGGTTTCCTAAATGAAGCTGTTTGCAATCTAAAGCTAACGTCACAATTTACACTGGGCTTCACAGAGATTTCTAGCTATTTATGCGGAAAATAAAATGCTAGCCATAGGCTTTTCTAACTGTCTATACATGTGCGTGTGCATGCATACAGAAAGAGAGAGTATTTCACATTTTATATAAAAAGCCTGGATTTGTTAATAAAATAGTGCTTAGTTAAAGTAACAGATTCAAGTTACTAAATGCCTTTACACTATTAAACAATTATCTAAAAGAGAGCAGTGGAAAGAAAAGAGAGGTAACGTGTGAATGATCTGAATGTGCAAAGATAATTTAGGTCGGACTTTACTAAGCGATAAGCAAGTAAATAAGACACCAGGGCCCCTAAGCAGCTTGAGAGGCTCTTCCTGTAACTGTCACAGCTGACAATTTCATGGTAATCCAAAAACTTCAGGGCTGCTGGCCAGAGCCACCAGTTCTCAAAGGAGGGTTCTCAGTACTTTACCACAGCTCTCTGTGGAGCTGGCTTTGTCTTAAAAGGGGTTTTTAATTATTAAATCACACTAAAGTGACTATACCCATTTTAAATAATTTACTGACGCAATTTTACTGGGCAAGTCACTGCCATAGTTCCCCACAGGCATTACACAGAAGCAAACCTGAAGAGATAAGTACGCAGTGTAGTAGTAGTAGTATGCCACCAAAATAATGGCAAAAAAAAAAAAAAAAGGAGTCATACAACACTGACTTACTGTAATCCCATGAGAGCCTGGCTGCTGACCTGGATGTTGTCTCCAGTCAAGCATAAAAGGACTATCATGAAAGAAGAATTGCAATTTACTTATTTATTTATTTTAATGTGGCGATTCTATCGTGTCTTTTCGTGACATCAAAACAATTTAAATTTTGACAACGAGGGGCACTGGAATGTGCAAAACTCTCCCAGGGGAAACTGGAAATGCTTGAGATACGGAAGGCTAAACAGGATGCACACACCCACACAAAATGCTGCAGGAAGATAGTAAACTGGAAAAATAAGATTCAACTAGCTGTTGTGCTACACCAGATCTTCAGCAAATCCAATTTCTCCGGCTAAATTTTGAAAAATAAAACATCGAGGAGGTTACAAAGGGTGAAGCTTTGAATTTTTGTAACTGTTCATTAGGATTGCTGATTTCAGCAAAGATGAAATGTTTCCAGCTCTATTTACCCTAGCTTTTGAAACCAGAAAGAAAACTCCATTTGTTCTCATTGTACAACTTCAATGTCCTGTCATTAAGCTTTAATGTAAGAAAAAGACATGATCTGAACAGTGTTTATTTCAATGATGATGCAATGTGATGGGTGCACTGCATAATGTCATACGATATCAAAAGATGTGTCCTGGTGTAACCTTCCTTATAGACAGCGAGAAGCCTCTGAAAATCCAGAAGGCAGCGAACAGCTTTGAAGCCGTTACTGGAGAGTTGTCACTTGCTTTCAAAACTGAACAGGATTTGTGGCTGTCTAGCCTTAGTGGTTCAAGTTGCCCAAATGCTTCGTTATGAAACTTCATTAGCTTCCGAAAGGCTCATCTTTCTGCTTTAATTCATTAAGATTTTTGTCATATGAGCACTGAGAAGAACTGGACAAAATCGACTTAAGGCAAGTTTTGCGCTCCTTTGTTTTGGGGCTGACTCAAAGCTGCGCTAATTAAACCAGAACTCCCCAACGGGGCTTCTCGTTCCATCAGTCAGGGACGCCTGGACGATGGGAACAGTTCAGTCATGCTTTCGCTCTCGCTCTGCCTCCTGAAACAGGAAGGGCTGATGTAAGAGCTTCCTGGGCTTCGGGATCTGCTAAACCATCAGTTAAGTCGAGGCGATCTGGTCAGAGCTGCTAAAGAGATAAAAATCAGCGGAAGCAGGACTAGTAGTTTCGCTTACCAGTTTCGTAACCCATTTGGGCATTTTGGTTTTCAATACTTTGTACAAATTCCAAAAATACTTACTATAAACTCCTCTTTGGGTACACATTCATAGTTTTAAGAACCAGATCAGCTCTCAGTGCCTTTTTTATAGCTACAAGATGATGCCCCATACCGTGTGTTTATGAACATTTTATCAGATAAAGATGGAGCAGAATTAGGAACCCAGGAGATTTTAATTCCTTGTTAAGCAATTGTCATGGCAGATTCTGACAAGAACAGAAAATGTCATAAAACTAAGCAGTCCTCAAGATAATTTCCAACTTCTAATAAAAACAGAAGACGGTACATCTATACATTTCATTACAAAGGCTGTAACCATGGTAGAAAATGCAGCACAATTTGATTCTGACAACCTGTAATCCTAGTCATGCCACAGCTTGAATAAAAATTTTTAAAAATCTCCAAAGCCACTGCATTATACCTTTAAACCAGGAAAAACAAAACCTGATGAAACTGCATCAAAAACTTCCTATATTTTAGCTAGGACTCGTGGGAAAGGCTTAAAACATTCCTGTTACAGCACAACACACCGCCAATTTGGCTGAACGAACATAAGATGCACTTGAAAAGACACGGGGCTGGAGAAGAGAGTACTGAGGGGAACTACAAGCAAACGGTGGTAGGAGACGGGAGAGTCACTGTCAAGTCTCCAGGCACACATACCAACTTCCTACATGGGACAAAAGAGCGGAGTAGCCACCGTACAGTATTTCAGAGGTACGCTAAACCGAAATATTTTCATAAAAACATTGACTTCACTGATATTGAACTCGCCTCCAAAACCAAAAAAAAGCATTATTGGAAATTTCTTAACAGCTCTAAGTGGGTCACTGCTGCGTAGGCAAACGTAAAAGCTGCCAGCCCTGCCAATATTGCAGTTACCAGGCACTGTCGGTCTTCGTAAATGCTGATCTAACAGAATCTACATTCCAACTATTTCTTAGAGTAATGTGTAACTACGCAGTGAGTAGTTCTTTTGCCTTTGAGACATAACAGTGACAACTGATAGTAATTAAATTTATTCTAACTGAATGTGTCCCACTAGGAGTTTAACTGACTTCTCTTCAAACTTTCTCCAAAACAGAGGCAAATTCTACTATAACACAAAGGCTACCCACTATGATTTATTCCTCCAAAACGTACTGTGCGAGCATTTAAGAAAACAAGTGATCTGAATTATGTCTTACACTCATGATGGAAAAAGTATTGGTTAATTCATCCCTGCTGATTTTAAAAGAAGTTTATTTGGTTTTTAGCAAACTGTGAATGTGGCTTTTGTTACTCCAACACGTATTTAAGTTCTGAAAAGACTTCCTTTGATCCAGCATCAAACTATTAGTCACACTCGTTTCTGAAACTCAGATCCACAAAGAGATAAAGAGCAGTTCAAGTGACAGAAGAGTACAAGCAAAGACACCTAAAATAACAATAAAGGACACTGAAAAAGCTAAGATTTGTTGTTCTTTTGTTAAAGTATTTGAAGCATTTTCTTTCGAGTTTTGAGAACTTAATTACTCTAAAATAGCTTCTGTCACTCACTGCACCATAATAAAATGGATACCCATCTACCCAGAACTCTTTCTGTAAGCTTTCCTTGTCTAAACTGTTCTTGATAAACATTTTACATGAAGAAATATGGTAAATCTGAGCTCATATATTCTACAACCATTCTCCGACTTTGCAGAATCCCTGGAATTCTGCACGGCTCGTGCAGACGCCTTGCAAATCTCAGGGCAGCGTCGAGGCTATTGTTTCAATTAAATTCCAAAGTCAGGATGTTCAAAAGGACCTCTGCCCAAATTCTGTTGGCTTCAAATAAAAATTAAGCAGCTATTTTTTTAATACTTAAAAAAATTCCAGCCAACATTGTTCGATGAAATTTGGAGACTTCCTATTAATTGTAATTACTGAATTGTAAACCACATTAAAATACCAACATACTAACACAAAGTAACATATCGGTATATATTAAGCAATAACCATTCTCTTATAAGAACCTGTAAAAAACCAAACAATCTGTATTCATAGAAATATTTATACATAATTAGTATCCTCTTTATTACACGTGAAAAAAATTAAAATTAATGTTGTTTAAGGTTTTCACAAAAACCACAGTGCCTCAGAATTAAACGGATGACACTTTATAGTGGATGGAAGACAGGTGCACTGAGAACTATTCATGGGGGACTACCCCGTTTATTGCAATGAACATCTTAATCTGTAGTGATATGGTTAAAAAAATAAAATCTTAATGCTTATTAGTCTCTCTTTCAACCTATTGTTCTGACAGCTTACATTTTAAAATTGCTAATTTGGTCCATACCATAAAACATTTATTTTTTAGGCAGAAGTTTTCTAACCAAAGCTGTCCTTTTTCCACTGCATATTTACTGGCTTTCCCAGGAAAAAGGCAGGCAGGACCTCGTAGAGTAGGCTACCTGCATACAGCATCCTTGCTGAAATGGCATCCGCAAGAAGGCTGTGAGATGAGGTGCAGAAGAGCATTATTTTTCCTTGACAATATAAATACCCAGTACCCCTTACAGCAACACCACTCTTAAAATAAGAGAGTGTTACTCTCGTACATCCTAAGAAAAAACAGCCCCCTAGCATTCTGTTTGACATACTGACTGGGATAATACAGTGTTTAATGACTACTTTAGATGTGTGGCTTCATATATAGGGACACAGCATAAAACATATAGAAGAGATTTTTCTATTAGTCACAATGAATAGCATCTTATAGTAAAAACACTTTCCTCTATTCCATCCATCTTTTCAATATTCTGAGGCCCACATGTGGAGTTCAGAGTCATGTGGAGCTCAAAAATCTTTAACAGAGACCCTCTTTATCTATCACCAACTGAAATGAGCTCAAGACAACAGAATACGGGTCTGTGAAGCCTTTCCTTATGGGAAAGCTATGCTCCTAAAATATCCCTGTGTTTCGTTGATTTTCCTCCACCGGGAATAAGAGCACCAAAATCAGGCCTTTCTACTATTGCCCCCAAATAGAAAAATTACCATGGTTTAACCCTTACCTGCCAGCAACAGATTCCAGGGGCTTCTACTTGGATATGGGAAGCAGGATCCTTTAAGAAGGGCAAGGAATGAAGGCAACATCAAAAAGAAGTTAGGTGTCAGAATTTGATTTCAAGGGGAAAATTTGAAAGCAGAAGTTTAATGAAGCTCTTCCCATGGCATGATTTGAAAATGGAAGAGTGAGCAAAATAAACATTTAGAAGAGATGAGGAAGCAAACTCCAGTTTCTCTTAGCTTCTCCTACTCTGCTGTCCCTGCCACTTTGCACACGAGATGAGGAAATGAAAATGAGGTAATGGAAGGTAATGAAGAATGTTCAACGTGATTAAGGATGGCAGAGGAAGGTGACACAGGGTTTGGAAGACTGGAATATCTTAGCGATACTCCTGGAACAATGAGAAAGACTGCTTTAACTGCAGTGTTTGGAATGACACACGTGGAAGTCAGGGACCACTTGCTGTAGTGGTGGACAAGACACCAACACCACCCCCCTCCCTGCTCCGGTAGCAATGGAATTGCAGAAACACCGTCACAAAAAGGTCACTTATCTTTCTGGAAAATAGCTTTCATAGCATGTTTTGTAATTATTTCAAACTGAAATCACACCTCCTCAAAATATTTTTTCTCTTTTTTCTCTCTACAAGTCTTTGGTTATATTTTGAGAATTCATATTGTACAACCTGATACCAGTAAAAAACTAACCCTTCTAAGAATGTGCATTTCTGCCAAATATTTTCTCTGCAATATTATAAAATGTCCACAAAATACTCATAGGTCTGTTTTTGAATATTTATGGAATTCTGCTATCATAGCTATTAATCTATATCTGTTTTTTTAAAAGATTTGCACAACTCTGCGCCTTGTTTACTACACTTCTCCGATTTCATACGCTTTCAATTTTTTATCTTATGAAATGTCAGACTAAGTTTAATTTAAAGGCATTATTTTACAATATACTTATCTACAGTTTATGTCTGGATGTCTGTAAATTCATGGGATATTGTTACATTTGGGGAGTTTGGAAGAGGAGTTTTTTATAAGACTGTTTTGTTCAGTAGCATGATTCCATATTTTAGGAAGTTCTGTCTAATCACGCTCCCACAGGACTTTTATATCAAACATCATTTTCCAAAGTATTTGATATGTCAGATACATCCCTGGAAGTTTTCACATTTGACCATTCCAATTAAATATTTTGTTTAGCATGGCCCATAACATAAGTTTCAGAGTTTTGATATTTTAGGGATCAAATTATGGTCTTGAAGAGATGCCCCATAATGATAACCACAAGCAAACAAAACAACGGTTGTGCTTTAGTCTTCTAGCATTCTGGAATATAAAAGGATATTTTCTAATAAGCTGAAAAAGGAGAAGAGATCTGCCTACCCCAGGGACTGAAGCAAGTGTACATTAAGATACTCAAATGTCCCTTAATAAATTAATAAGGGAAAATTTGAAGAGGTTTTCCTACTAAGCGGATCATGGGTGGGTTTAAGTGTTGCTTCAATTATTACAGCATTCAACGTGTTTAGAACCACTTGTATGAAACATCGCACATGTTATACACAAGAATTGCATGTATCTGTGCCTCGAGGCTGCTTGGGCAGGAAAGGATACTCCAGGTATCCCTTGGGCACATACTAAAGGGTAAGAAGGAGGTGCAAGAAGGGATCAGTGTTCCGAGTTGGTAAAACAAATTAACCTCAGTGGCAGGAAAACAAACAAACAAGCAAAAAAACCTCTTGTTCCTGATAGTTTTCAGGAAGCTTAAGCAGCAGGTACAACAATGTAACACTGAAATCTTGAAGGGGAGTCCCAAGGAAAATAAGCTCATAATGGAAAATTGGCAACTGACTTTTTCACTGTTATAACAGGTATTCAAACGGAAAAGAACAGGAAAAGCAAACATCGCCAATATTTTGGCATTTGTAGGAGTTATCCAAAAAAAGCGTATCTAGGTTCTCTACAGCTTTAACCTGAGAAAAAAAATGCACATTAATGCTGCAAAGGAGCTGACACTTCTCATCTGCAGCCCACTCAGCCAAGGAACATCCACTTATATACCCTCATGCATTATTCACCAGGAAAATTGAAATAATCTACCAGTGGTTAAGCAGCTCAGAATCAAATGCAAATCAAGGGAAAGCAGTAAAGAACGAGGATCATTCACAGCCTGCTCTGAACTCCTGACACTCCGCAAGGCTGGAGGCTCCTGCAGGAGCCGCCCAGATCATTCCAACCCCACTCCTGGCTGCTTGCAGGCGTTCAGTGCAACTTAACCTGCAAATCAGCCCGGTTTTGTAGCGATGGCAAAAGCACTGACCCGTGCCCACACTTTGAAAAGGAACTTTCTTGATTTGTATTCACATAGATTCTCACCCCATCAGTAAAGGTGGGTTCTTTGGCACGTACCTGAGAAAACCTAACTTTCTTTTTAATTATTAAAAGCCTGTGTTTACCGTAGCACTGACTACATTTATACTCATTCTTTATCTGACTATGAAACTTCAGACGCACAATAGTCAAGCAGAAAAAAAAATTTAAAGTTATGTCAAAAGATTTTCCAATGAGGGAAGAAGTTATTGCTGTCACCATCTTCACTTTCAATAGCAAGATTCCATGGGAATTACCTTACACCAGGATTTATAACAATTATTTTATTATCTTTAGGAGTGTACAACAGTAAACATTAAGATCAGAAACAATAAATTAATTTTTAAATCACAGCGAGAAACTAAAAGCCCAGATAGCCGTTAAGGAGTTACACACCATTACTTACAAGCTAACGTGAACAGTAGAGGAATGCATAATTTTTGCGAGTTTATACACATTAACCCAGACAAATTTTCCATTAAATGTACATCAACCTTATATTATGAAGTATTTCCATGTGTCTGAATTTATTATCATCGATGCCTACTCAGGCGGGTGTAAACTCCATACACTAATGTTCTTTATCAGAATTTAATAGCTTTAACCCTTTTGGTTTTAAGGACAATCATTATACTGTTTGTATTTAGGCAGAACAGTTTTCCCCCACAGATTGTACACAGCAAAATAATTTTCAATTCAATAGAAATCGATGGGTTTTTTTCAGACAAGACATTTTCAAGGAAAAAAAAGTTAGATTTAATCAACTAGTTATTTATACAAAGAATTGGTTGAACCCAAAAATCCTCTTGGCAACCCTAGTAGACCTGATGTCATGAAATTACCGAATGACAAACTACAACAGAAAACATTCTTGTCATAACCGTAAAATTAGAAAGTGTAAAATAACGAATAAAAAAACCAAATAGGCCTCACTCTAGGTGGCAAAAAAATTCCACTATGGTCATATATTTTTGCAGTCCTTTCAGATATATATTTGACTGTCAGAAAGCCTAAGACAAATAATAAAAAAATCCTAAATGTCAGATATTCCAGGTACAATGAGAAAAATATGCTGTTGACGAAGAAGAAAGATCAGACCAATACCCACCTCCGACCTAGAATTCAAGATGAAATATTGTTTCAGTAGGAATTTGGCTAGTATCTTTGGATATTCACACACTTTTTAAATGGTTGGAAACACTACTGACATAAAACACTATACTAGAAGCTCATTTTCCTCTAGTTCAATTGTATTTCCCTTCACGGATTTTCAATTAAATTTGCTCTTTTAGATCTGCTAGAGGAACATCTGGAGTGCGACAACTACCCTGTATTTTAGTGATTGTGGAGCGACAACACACTACTGAGTCAAGGGAAACAGAACTCCGAGTCAGAGTGAATAGGGTCAGGCTCCCAATTTATGGAAATTACTAAGACATTTTTAACATTCACCTAAATCCAGACCAAAACTCTATTTTCTTGATGCCTTCTTAAAGTTTTCCACAGAGCGTGCTGTACTTTTCCCTAGGAAGACTAAGAAAAAAGCATCCCCAAATAACATTAACCTCCAATTCTCAGGATCCTAGTTCAAACATGATGCTTTTACAATAAAGCTATACTAAATTTTCCACAGACTGTTTGGAGGCATTTCTTTGCCTAAAATATCCCGTAAATTTAAGATCAACTGAAATTACAAAAAATCCTTTACAATAAGGTATTTTATATCACTAGCACATCATACACGCATACTCGAGATCCTTAATTAAACAGATTATTCATTTAGGTTGAATAACTGAGATCTCCTATGCTTCTATTGCTGCTCCGAGATATCAAGCAGTAGCACTCTAGAAAAAGGAGATGAAATATGTACCCAAATATTTTGCCAAATACTTCAGAAGTGGCATCTCTCTTCACATATAAACTATACTGACCTTATCCCAAATCCATATGTATTAAAAGATGGAGTCTTGAGTATCACTAAACATGGAGATACGATTTTGATTTCAAGCTTCTTTTGGCTCAGTGCTCATTGCACTGACTTTTCTATATGTCTGCGGGGAGGGGGTGCAGGGCGTGGGGAGAGAAGGTAGGCCCTAATGGCTTTATTTTATACATGTGTAAATCTTGACTGTGTGTATTTGTTCTGCTTTATGCAATTAAAATTCAGCTTTGTAAAAATATTCTTTATCTAATGATAAAAGAAGTTTAACTAATGATCTGGATTTTAACATTTTAAACACATCTATTCACATCTTGCCACACCAGAAGTAAGCAACCTATAAAATGTTATTTAACACACAAATATGAAAGCTATCTGAAAAGGACACCCTGTAGCTTTTATGAGATTAATATAAATGTAATGGCTCTATCATGAAACAAAAATGGTCAGAGTATATACAGAAACAGAGAATGGTTTAGGTTGGAAGGGACCTTAAAGATCATCTAGTTCCAACCCTCTGCCATGGGCAGGGACACGTCCCACTAGACCAGGTTGCCCTAAGCCCCATCCAACCTGGCCTTCAACACCTCCAGGGATGGGGCAGCCACAGCTTCTCTGGGCAACCTGGGCCAGTGTCTCACCACCCTCACACTCAAGAATTTCTTCCTGAGATCTCATCTAAATCTCCCCTCTTCCAGTTTGAAGCCATTACTTCTCATCCTATTACTACACACCCTTGTAAAAAGTCCCTCTCCAGATTTCCTGTAGGCCCCTTTCAGATATTGGAAGGCCACTATAAGGTCTCCCTGGAGCCTTCTCTTCTCCAAGCTGAACAACCCCAACTCTCTTAGCCTGTCCTCACAGCAGAGGTGCTCTAACCCTCTGATCATCTTTGTGGCCCTCCTCTGGACTTGCTCCAACAGGTCCATGTCCTTCTCATGTTGGGGGCTCCAAAGCTGGACACAGTATTCCAGGTGGGGTCTCACCAGAGCGGAGCAGAGGGGCAGAATCACATTCCTCGCCTTGCTGGCCACGCTTCTTTTGACGCAGCCCAGGATACGGGTGGCCGCCTGGGCTGCAAGCACACATTGACGGCTCACGCTGAGCCTCTCATCCACCAATATATGCGAATTGCCATGACTAAAACCCATTTCTAGTAATTCTACATTTACTGATCTGTGTTAGAAAGTTAAGTCATAGACTGCTATTCATTTGGTAACGATCGCTAATGAGTCTATCTACGTACTAGCCTGACATCCCATGAAACAAATTCTGGACTTGAACATTTTGCCTCTTTACGTAGCTCTGCTCACTGTAACAACTTAGTAAAATGCTGATCTTGGGGGACAGGGACTCACATAAGAGTTAAGAAACATGCCTTATTTTACCACTGATGTTCACCGATGGTCAAATGACTTGATACTACACCAGTGCCACCTGATATCATCACGCCCTGCTTAGCCGATCCCTTACAGGCACCTCTCATACAGCAGAGATGACTCTGGTCAAAGTCAAAGTCAAATTTTAGGAATATTTACCAAGAAAAAAAAAAAATCAACAAAAACCAGAAAAAACTTGCCAAAATTCTGAGACTTCTTTAACATGATATGATACTTGGCTGACTTTTCCTTATTGCCTGGAAGCAATTCAACCAGAATAGAGAATTTGATCCTCCACAACATGTATTTTAGTGACTCATTGTTTTCCTATTTCTTTCTAGTTTCCACAAAGCTTAATGGACTTGAGCATGATTATTAAAACACTGCAAACAAAAAAAACCCCTTTACTTTTCTCAAAAAAAAAAGAAGTATATGACAAAAACAATTTAGCTGTAACCAGTAAAGGACATTCTAAAATTAGAGCCTGTTGTGTTAGAGATGGTAACAAAGCATCTAAGCCATATGCTGGTGTAATCTATAAAAGCTAGATACAAAGCTTATGTCTTTGTAACTTACTGTTTCAGAAACCAGCATAACTGCTATTGTACATGAATCCAATATTAACCAAATACTTTTAGATTTTAATTTGCATATAGCACTGGATCAGTACAAACATTTGGATATCAGAAGTACATTACAGATTTATCTTCATATGTCAAGAACATGTCGATACCAAATACTAAATATAACTGAATAGGGAATCTTTGGTTTTAAACAACTCTCTAGTCCCAACTTACTCCATTTTTTCACTGCAACAGAAGATGTAAACCAGAAGAGAAGCACATTTTTTTAATCTGCATAGATATTTTTCAGATTGCACAGGACACACTCCACCAACTGCCAGAAACAGACTTCATAGATTTTGTCTTTTTTCTTCTCCAAGAGGAAACTCAAACACACCCTAAGATAAGGGACTAGCCTAAATCCGTAATAATTTATGTGGATTTTACCCAGATTTACACTTCTTTAATGCAGAACATGATTCGTCACTTGCATAACAGAGTTTAGACGCCAGAAAAACTCTCCCCATCAACTGAACTATTTCCTTCATCAGCTGGCACAGAATAAACTGCAACTGATTATTCAGACGTAGCCACGGGTGGAAAACAGAAACGCTAAGTAAAGAGGAAAGCACGCAGGCACAGTAATTCCTGGGTACCTGCAGCAGGCGTGGTGGTCATTTCCAGCCCGCAGGATGCTGTGCCACAGTGTTCAAAACAAAGCGCCGTCACCATAGCGACCAGAGCATCACCCCGCACAGGGACCCTGTGCACAGAACTGCTATCAACACCCCAGAATTAATAACAAGCGCTCCATTCTTTTAATTTCCAGTTATTTGCAG
This sequence comes from Burhinus oedicnemus, assembly GCA_008921705.1. Lineage (NCBI taxonomy): Eukaryota > Metazoa > Chordata > Aves > Charadriiformes > Burhinidae > Burhinus > Burhinus oedicnemus. Next base: position 1,188,391 of record VFFE01008092.1, read on the forward strand.
CAAAGAAGAGGCAGAGCCTTCAAAAAGCGGGAATCCTAAACTATCTTTTGGATAATTTCATTACTTTTCTTTTTTTTTAAATAAGAAAGTGAAAAAAAATTAACTAACAAATTCCAAATCCTGTATGGGAATGTCATATAATTAATGTCAACATACAATCAAAAAGTTCTCAGTTAGTGTTACTCACTCCAAATCTCACAGGACAAAAATGATGCTTAATTGCATAAAATTTCTGACAGTAAATAACTTTTGAAATGTACTTTCTAGGATAATAGCTTGCTCTCCACAGAAGGATGAGAAGCACTGTTAACCCACAGGGATTCTGGCTCAACCACATCTTCTCTTCTTTAAAAAAAAAAAACCCACAACAAAACACAACCAAAAAATCCTCCAGTGTAGGCATGTGGAGAGAAACCTCCACCAGCTTTGGAGGTAGACTGGCTCCAAGCTTCCGCTTTTGTCAATAAAGATGATGAAAGGGAAATCCTTCTCCATCCAACCAGCATAAGAAAATGTATGTTCTTCCACTCCGCACAACCAAGCTAGCAATGAAAAAAAAGAAAACCCAAACCAAAACAATTACTGCATTATTTACCACAAGGCGGAAAATACAGTCCTATGTTAAAAAATCCAAAGCATTTTCTATATTAGGAATCTAGCTAAGTTTGCTCTCATTTAGTTGAAATAATGTCAGATTAGTTCTTACATCATCGTCTCTCTTGGTTAACTTCACATGTAAGAACGTGCATCTGTTGCTAACAAAGATGTCTGAATAAACACTGTTATCCTAATGGGTCAAAAGAAAAAAAAAACTACTCTGTGCTAAGTACAGGTTAGAAAGGAGGAATGGCAGCAGACTCTTGGGATTGCTTTTAGCTATTTTTAATTCCCAAACTCCAAACCAAACGTCACAGAACTTATAAAACCTGGAAGTTCATGGATCCAATCTACGACCGACAACGTATTATACAAGTGCTTGTGATTTCTTATTTGTCCTAACGTAATCTTTTCTTGGAGGCAGGTTAAACTACTAATCCCTTGCTAGCAGCCCAAATGCTATCGTAAACCAAGGCCAGATCTGCCAGTAGTTGCGACACAGCAGTACGTAAGACACCATGGTACTCACTACCTCATACGTGGCTTTCAGAACTTACTGCCGTTCAATGCAACTGCTGCACATGCCATGGCATGATCAAAAAAAAGGACGGGGGGTGTTTAGCTTTGTATCAGTCAGGCTCAAAAAAGGTGCAGAAGATCACCCTGCACGGGGCTCAAATTCAGCCTTGCTCTCATTTAGGACAAGAGCAAGGGGATGAGTGTGGCCAGTAGGTCGAGGGAGGTCTTCTCTCTACTCTGCACTGGTGAGGCCACAACAGGAATACTGTGTCCAGTTCTGGGTTCCCCAGCTCAAGCGGGACAGGGAACCACCGGAGAGAGTCCAGCATAGGGCAACATAGATGATTGGGGGATTGGAGCACCTCCCTTATGAGGAAAGGCTGAGAGAGCTGGGACTCTTTAGCCTGGAGAAGAGAAGGCTGAGGGGAGACCTTCTTCTTGCTTAAAAGTATCTAAAGGGTGGGTTGAAGGAGGATGGAGGCAGACTCTTTTCAGTGGTTCCCAGTGACAGGACGAGGGGCAACGGGCACAAGCTGGAACACAGGAAGTTCCATTCAAACCTAAGAAAAAACTTCTTTCCTTTGAGGGTGACAGAGCACTGGAACAGGCTGCCCAGGGAGGTGGTGGAGTCCCCTTCTCTGGAGATTTTCAAGACCTGCCTGGAGGCAGTCCTGAGTAATGTGTTCTAGGCATTCCTGCGTCAGCAGGGGAGTTGGACTAGATGATCTCTAGAGGTTCCTTCCAACTCTGAAAATTCCGTGATTCCGTGAAGGGGCAAGGAAAGTATTTTCCTTATCCCAATAATCTTACAGTTTCTTACAAAATTGCTGAGGGAAAGGACAAGTCAACATGCAGAAATCATAGCAACTTCCTCAGACACAGGAAAGGCTTGTACCTCACAGGGAACAGAAGTTGAATAATCAAGGCAAAGAAGTGGAGAGCCCAGAGGTACAATACAGAGCAGGAAAGCCGGCACTGACAAAAGTGAAAGAAAAATGAGGAAAGGTGACAACAAAGGGAAGAAACAGGAAAGCAAACTCGATTAAATGGGAAAGTGATGTGAAACAGGCAAGATGCAATCAGCTGAGAAAATTATAAAACCTTTATTTGAGGTGGAATTAGCAGTTAGACAAATCCAACGAGCACTTAGTAGCGGTTGTTACAGCAGATCACAACCTGATTGCGTAGTGCTGGGGCAGACAAATGGGCTCATTCTAGCCATTCCCCGTGCCAGACTCATGCCGTATCAATATGCTGGTAGAGCACGAAGCTACACCAACAACCTCCTTGCTTGGAGGCTTTCTGATGTTAAACACGGTTCAACACAAAGCTTAGCTCTATGCCTTTCAGTTTGTGGTCTCCCGTTGCTACCTCTGAGCACATGCAGAAAACTTCTGGAATTGCCTTCAAGACACAAGACATAGATAAACCTGGAGTCACGGTGCTATAGAAAAAAAGCAAACACAACCCTAAGATGCGTAGAGAGCACTGTCTTGGGCTCTCAGTTCCTGGTACTCAACCACAGTGTTGCATATGGATCAACCAAAGAGAGTTTAAGGGACAAGAAGAGTGTCCAAAAGTCCAAAGGATCTACAGGAAGGACTGAACCAGTTTGGTTAGCTTAGTCTTAGGAACTTTTTATTGCCTTACTGCTACACTGCAAGTCACCGTAAGTGGTTCTCTGCTATTTTTCTGGATTTCCATCCCATGAATATCAATGGTACATCAACTACAGCAGAGTAATATCCCAGTCCTTGCCCTATGCGGCCAGGTCAGCTCCAGCATCCCTGTGTTGGCTGCTGGCTTCTGCACACGGGAACAGAGCATCTCCTTCCCTCCCTCCAAGCTCCCTACAGCCCAGTCGGTTGTCCATTTTGAAGACAGGGGACCACTGGATTTAAGCACAAATCTCAGCAGATCTTATGCCTCCTCCTCTGGGGAGAAAGAGACATCAGGTTCCTCAGCATCTCCTCACTTTCTGCAGATAACTGCTTAATACTGAATGCTAAATGAGAATGCCCTGGAATACCCGTGGATAACGGAGAAAATTTCTGAGCCACTGGTACTTAAGAATCCTTTATTCAAAAACCTAAAAGCATTTTTCATGGAATTATCTGGAAATAGTCAATTGACTGATGAAATAAAGCTAAGAAAATGTACTATTCCACTTTTTATTTTATTTGGGTTTATATGCATCATTTCCTGCCTTTAATTTTAACTCCATGCCCTCTCAGAAACGGAATCTCACGGATATATCCTCCCCTTTATTTTCCTGTAATAACATCATAGCAGTTTTCTCTGGCTATTCGCAATCTCTTTGTTCCCTTCACAGCTTTTCCTAGTCATAGAATGAAGAAATATGTAAAAATAGGCCAGAAGAAACTAGACACACTTGATCTGCGCAGCAAAAATAGAGCTCTTTAGCACCTGGCATTCGCAAGAGTGTTAATGAAGCCGGCAAGATAAGCCATGCTTTGACCCAAAATAAAAAGCTTAGCCCTCAAAAGAAGGGTAAAGATAAATTTGAACTAACACAAAAATTCCCGTGGACTCACAGCCTCTTTTGAGTTCTTGCAAGGTGTGACCCCAGACATCTGGACAAGCGCTACGTGGACAGGCAGGAGGGATTGGGTTTCCTTTTGAAGGCAAAGGCAGCGAGCTGGGATCAGGTTGTACAGCACAAGATATGGCATGTCGCTGCGGGAGGGGGGCTACGGGGACTCTCGTCTCTGCAGGACCACACACATGGGTGGGACATGCAGGAAGAGGACAAGTAACGCAGAGGAAAACATTCATTTCAGTCTGCTAAAATCCCTGAGGTCAAGATACACACGGACCTTGGTGCCTGCAATCCCAGGAATGCTAGAAGTATGAGTGGCTGGGTGTTACATCAAAAAAAAAAAAAAAAAAAAAA
>VFFE01008092.1:1193432-1226951 GCA_008921705.1 Burhinus oedicnemus
AATCCACTCAATTACTTTATTTTTTGTAAAGCAAGAAATTAATCTTATTCATTTGATAACCTGTTTGATACACAAAAACACATTCCATTTTTGTCCCCAGTCATAGCAAGTATCCCTGATATACTCTAATTTTTCCTACTGATTATGCCTTACGGCTTCATTTCTTTTTTTAATTCAGTGACTTGAACTAGTTCTGTATATGGCCTCTGATTTTACTCCCCTGTACACTACCTCAGTGGTGTCAAACCAGTGAAAGCTATTAAACAAAAACAAAAACCAAAAAAACAAACAAAAGAAAAAGCCACACAAAAGCAAAAAAAGCCAATACCGGTGAAAGGACCATGCTTTATGGCATGTGTACCCTTTAAGGACTTGGGAATGGTAACTTGACCCTGTTCCTTGATAAAACAGCACACTGATGATAGGAACATTACCAAAAAAAGGCACAGTTCCCAACTGCTGGATATAATGGTCCCAGCCTAGATGGGGCAGAAAAGGTGAGAAGCTTTTCTCCTGATGAGGAGCTAGTGGACTAGGAGTTAGCTAGAAGCCAGACCGGGGGGAATTGGGAGCTGGGAGCCCTGGAAAAACTTCCAACCACTTGGTTCTGAGCACGAAGACTGGGGCAAGACCCAAACACCTACCAATTCTCCCCCTTCCTTTCCACCCTTCCTCTGCCACCCTCCCAAATATCTCCAATATCTCTAGGGGATAAGCCAGCAAGCCCTGCATGACCTGCACCCACTGCTCAGACCACAGAGTTCTTGCCCAAGACCAAAACTAACTCAAGGGCGCTGAAGATGGCCTAGGATTCCTCCAGTAGTTTATTTTTGGCTCAATTACAAGGTTCTCCTTGTTCAGTCTGTAAAATAAACTCCAACAGGAGTAGCTGTGGCAATCATTGCCTACCTGCCAGGTGGCAAGGACACACGTCAGACGTTTACAAAACCGGGCCAAATCATTCAGAAACCTACTGTACTTATACCAGCAGTTACATATGTCATCAGTTCTCTCCTTACTTTCTTGCTTAGAATTTAGAGCAAGCCTAAGAAATCACAGGAAATGACCACGGACGGCAACGTCTCCGCTACTCTGCAGGCAGTTTCGCATTATAGGTACAGAATACATCAATGTTCAAAGGCCAACAATAATAATCAACTTCTGAAAATAAAGTTTAAACTTTGAAACAGAACTAGTTACTGCACAATTTTGTACCAATCCACACATAGAAAAAAATTACTTGTGATCAAAGGGAAAAAGAAAAACCACTCTAAGTTTTTCAAGCTCTGTCCTACATTTCAGTATGTAATTACATTAATGGATCACAATTCCCAGTTTTCCAATTTGTTTGCTACCACATAGCAAGACTGAGCATATGACATTCTAGTCCTTGCAACCTTTTGGAGAAAACCAGATAAATAATAGCAACAAATTTATTTCACACCAATCAATATTCGTTTGGTTGTAACCCAGTTTAAAAGTCATTAATGTAAGGGGTTTTTTTCTAAGGACATGAGAAATAATTATTAATTTAGCAGAGGTATTCGAAAGAAACCGCAAAAGGGAACATAGGATTATGACAATTTACCAAATAATGTGCATTTAAAATGCGGGCAATGAAAATCTTGGTGTCTTTGCCATCCTGATTACACTAATATCATCCTTTTCCACGTTAAAAATGCCCGCTAGCACATGAAGCAGGTTAATGTTATTCACATTCAGATGACAAATACACAGGGCTATAATACATGCTTGTGTCCTTTTTTGCTTCTATTAAGTAACACACGATAAAAATAGAACAAGTCATTGCACGCTGCTGACAGTTTTGTAGATTTTTCAGTCTTTTGATTTACTGCCTTTACTTGTTTCTGCTTTTATCTTTCTAAATATGCTTTCTCCTAACCTGAGGAGTATTCTGCAGGCATTTGATTTAGGAAAACCAAAATTACTAAATGGTTCCTCAAACCAAAATAAGTAAGTAAACAAACAGAATATTCATTGGTCTGGCTAGCATTTAATGAAAACACTTGCAGATGAAAACCCAAGAATGCTGACCTCAATCACTCTGATCTAATTAAAGAAAATGGGTTAGAAAAGCAATTTTACCACAAACCAACTAATATCCTTGTCTTTTGAAAGACCTGTTCTGCTTATTCTGCAATAAAATGCATGTTTCTTCAGATGTTTACAGTCACAATTGCAATAAAAATAAATACTTTTAGCCATACTTGAAAAATGTTTTATTTAAAAGCAATTGCCTGGTGTGGAATATGTATATTTTAAAGGATAAGCCTACCATATAAACAGACTTCCAATATTTTAAAAAAAAAAAGTAAAATCTGTGTGAAAGCACAGACAAACCATCACATACACATATCTCTGCATAATTATAGAGGAATACAGGAACTCTGACTTGAAGCCTAGCAACAGTATCCAAGTATTAGTTAGTCTGCTAATCAACTACCAGAAACTCGCACACCAGCTCAATGTGTTTCATTTTTCAAAAGCAAAAAGCAAACAAAAATAAAACAAAAGAACCCTATCGCTTCTAGCTTCAGAGCTGCTGAAGGACAAGATGTACAATATAAAACAAACCTTGATCACTTGAAGAAGAACAACCCATGTCATTTAATCCATCTGAAAATTCATCTCATCACAAAGAACCAAGGCAAAAGAGAGATTTAAAAATAGGTTATCCGAGTCAAAGGATTAGCAGCTTGCAACATACTTAATATCTGCATATCTATATCTAATGAAAGCTTCAATATTCTTACATATATGATTGGTTTTTGTACCTCCATCCTATAGAAGCCATAGTAAATTCTGTATAGCAAATGCTTCCTAAGTCTGCTGGGCTCATTTACTCACAGACAGCTGCAGGCTGGATGAAAACAATCAGGGATTAACTTTTCTATTCACCACATCTTTTAATCCATTACTTTCTCTTAGTTTGCAATAAATAAATGCACAAAGTTAAATAAATTATAAATGTGCTATAGCTGGTTAAAAAAACAGAAGTTTAGAAAGGGACATTTATGATTTTTTTAATGATGTATAACTGCTGTGCTGCACATCAGGAGTATATGCAATGTCCTCCTCAAAGCAGAAAAGAGGATGGAACAATAGTCACTGAGCTGCAAGTTACTTTTGGCTTCCAAAGACTTTCAAAGTAAGTGATAATTAAAATAAGCTGCTTTGATGCTGTTATTATTAGTCAAAAAACTATTTTGGGGGGATGAAGAATTGAAATAATCTGAGAAGCTACACTAAGTATTTCATACTGATTGTAAAACAAGTTTCTAAGTACTTATGGTAATAGGGTTTCTTCCTTTATGAAAAATATTATTTAAATTTGTTTCAAATAGGATTACTTTTTAAATGATACGGCAATATTAATTTACCTTTCAAACATCTGTCAAGGGAACAAAAGGGATTCCCTGATGTTTAGAACCTCATAAAAGAAATAAATACAATGAAATCTGGATCTTGTTTGTAATCCTTTACTGATACCCTTTTTTCCTCTCCTCTGAATCCTTTATCTCTTACGTTTGATTTGGTCTTACAAAACTGCATCGTCCCTGACTGAAATAAGACTAACGTGAAGTTTCGCTGTTAGTGACAGCAAGGTGTCTTTTATTGTACTAAGCCACAGGAATCATTTGCGAGGCTTTATTTTCCTCGGTTTGTTTCTGAAAATGGCAGCACCAAGTCAAACAAAAAAAAATAGTTATCTGTGCTAAATACTTTTCATGCCACGGTTTCAACAAACTGGTCACCCAGGCACCTAATGTACTATGTGAGATGGAAAGATTAATTGGCAGTTGATGGTGGGAAAGGCAGCAAGGTAAGGAAGAAGCGACTTGCTGATAGAAGAAGGGAGAGCACGGGCGAGAGAACCCACACAGTTTTGAGCATTCAGAGGAAAAGGTCACATTTTTTAATAGGACGGAATAACTAACAGATTTTTTTATGCTGGTATCGTGGCTAAGCAGAAGCAGATTCTACGAAACTCCAGTTTGCTGGGAGACACAAGGGCTTACAGCCAAAAAGCAATATAACTGCATGAAGTGCAACCTTGTCTGAACATTTACACGCTGCAGATCAGCATCATGGGAAGAGTCAGCGGGTTTGGATTGCAGGTCGCCTCCTTCCACGGATCACCCCTCATTTCATCATGAGCTTCCTCTGTGAAATTAGCCAAGAGACAGAGAGCTGCACCCATCCAGAATGAGGACGTGAGAGAAATCAGGCTTTCTCCAGGCTGAAGAAACAACGTGGAGGTAGACAGGTAGGTAGGACCATTGTGGTACATGCTCTTCAACCAAAGTGCTGCTGCTCAGAGTGGTCTCAGAGTACAACTACCAGCTGCAACCTCTCCTGATAGTTTTCAAACCCTCAGTGACCTTATCTATCTTGAAACACACTCAGCTTAGCCAACTGAACGGCCTCTACAGCACAATTTTACATAGCTGAGAAACCTTACGGGCAAAATCTCCTCTTTCTTTCTTTTCAGATGACCAGGTAGGGACAACTCAGATTAATCAGGTTGCCAATGGCACCTACATCTTCCCTTATGGATACAAACTTCAAGTCATTTTGCTTCTATAAAAGGAAAGCAGACAGACTTTACCTCTCTGACTAACCGTGTACGCTCACATTGGCCCTAAGTAGATGGTTTTATCTGGCAAGGTCTGAGTGAGATAACCAGACACTACACAACTTAGATGAACATCCCTCTCTTACAGTCAGATGTCACTCTGCTCCAGTAGCATGGGTCATTATTGTTTGCCTTTTTTGGCTCTAAAATAGATATTTTTATGTTTTCTTCTTTTTACAGAACAGTGTGAAGTCTTATGATTATTGCAAAGAAGCTTATTTTATATATGCCTAGTTTTTCAGCATTTCAACACATTTGTCTAATATAAGTGCTTTGTAATTAAATGAAAAGAAAAAGGAAGAATAACCTCTGTGGGGTCTGATCTTTAGAACAAAGATTTAGTAGTTCTGCTGTAAATTAGGATTTTCTACTGATAGAGGATACCCTGGTCATTTTCCACCTGAGCTGCTTCTCCATCATCTTCAACAATAGGGACAGTCTCAGCATTGCAATCTGGCACAGATCCAGGCCATGAGGGAAAAAAAAAAAAGATAAGAAAAAAAAGAAAAAAAAAAAAAAGAAAAAAAGTCTCCCTTTAAGACATGCAATTCAGCCTCTTCTAAACTGAACAATCCCAGACTTCGCGTCCGGCTTAAAATGGTATTCTACCCTAAACGCCAATGAAATCTAATTGGCAGGCAAAGGTGGAATAGATAATAACTGATATACCCAGCACTTAAGCACATATATTTATTTATGTGGAGCTTTGGTGGACCAGCGCATTGAGATGCAGTGCATTTGCTGTTGGCCCGCCGCAGACACATCCCTTTACTCCATAGGCAGTGACACCCTCCGTCTGCGGAAAGGTTGAGCTGGGATCTCCGCTACCGAGCAAAGCGGCTCATTCACCGCAAAGCATGGCACAGGACCATGAATCATACGCATTACACTACTGCTGTTGGATCCTTCTAATTGCAGTTTTGGCAACATTACTTGAAACAGCTTTGTGACCACTGACAAACTGGAAGACACCCACATAATACCTTCTGCATTGAAAGTACAAGCCACTTCCTACTGCAATAGTTTGGGACAACAAAATTATCTAAGAATAATGTTAATTAGCACATGTCAAAACAGATGGACATGGAGAGTGTAGTTCCTCACTATGTAAGATTAGAGATTTCAAGCAAATATTATTTTTCATATTTCAGATACTTCAGTTTGAAAAATGTAAAAACTTGTTTCTGTCACAAGATTAAAAAAAAACCACTCTTGAAACTAAGTTAGGTCCAGCCTCCAGTCATTACCACCAATTAAAATTTTCCCATCCTTAAGATGACATACCCAGGAAAGTCAGTAGATTCTTTTTCAAAAAATAGTATTGCCACTTCTATTACTTAGGGGTATATTATACTTGCATTTAAAAGTATCTGTAGCTAAAGATACTGTGTATGAAGATCACTAAAAGTTAAAAGATTAGGTCAGAAATCTTCCAAGAGCAATGTGGAGTTTTTTCCAATGAATCAAGAGCAATGAGGAGTTTTTCCCAGTGTATCACAAACCTCTCCTTCCAATGAATGCTATTGCAAATAATCATGAATATAATTGTTAAGCTTACTATTGAATGATTAAACAGCTCATCATCTACCAGCTTAGAAAAAAAGAGACCCACCTAAAGCTGCACGTATTCCAAAGAATTTCCCACAGTTGTAACTTATTAATTATTAAATTAGTCTAAAATAATTACAAAATATAAATTACAATTATTAAATGAGCCTCAAATAATAACAACATAATGAACTGGATCAATATCAAAATTCAGTATCTAACCAAAATTACATTTTCTGAGGGATGAAAGGTGAAATGTTTCTCAAGAGACTTTGTAGTATGATCTGTCCTTCTTATCTTCATGAAGATACTTCTCAAGCTCTTTGCTATTGCTTCCCACTCTGCTGTCTCTGGGCTTTAAGAAGGTACATTACTCAAATGATATATGTTGGAATACATCCAAAACTACATGAATATAGCGGATAACCAGACAAGTAAGATAAATAAAAGCCAACTTGTTGAAGTTTAAATGCTGACATTATTCTGCACATTCATCACCATACTAGCTCTCAGGTTTTCCGCTCAGGATATTGTTCTTCGATTTATTTTTTTTTTTTTAAGCTGGGAGACATTCCAGAAATAGACATGTCAATGACTTCACTTTTTTTTTTTTTAAGAAATAAATCTTAAGGGACAAATGTCCGGCTAAATTAAATTAGCTGGGAGGAAACAACATAACGTAATGCTTATTCTTTAAGACAAATCTACTAATTTAAATAGTTATGCGCAATCCACCAGCATCTTGCAAAAAATGCAAGTGGATTCAGTCTAAAATGGCAGGCATCAGGAAACTTTTGAGCATCTTCCCATAGAAGATATTTTCTAAGTATTTTTCTAGAAATCACCAAATCCTACAGAATGTTTTTCCACAGTAATAATAAGTTTTGCCTAAAGCCTCAGCCACACGGCTGTCACTTGTTTCCTGGACCGAGCCTCATCCATCTACTTCATAACTACACTCCAATTTCTCCCACACGGTAACATAACTTGGAATCTCCACTGGTCAGGGGAAAGGAAAAGTAGTGCAGAACTGGTCAGTCCAGAAAATGATGACATTAACATCAATGTGGTTTCACGCAAACCCGTTTAGAGGCTGGTTGTAAGTGTACTGTAAGTGTTACTTTTACTTTACGGTTACTCATACTGTACGTGTATGCATAATTAATACCAGCAAGTCATTCCTTCACTTTTTTTTTTTTTTTCTTTTATCATACTCAACCATTTTTAAGAGAACAAAATCCGTTTAGAGAAACACAAAACATAACACCGCGTATCGTCTCTGTGTGGTACTTGTTCTGCCCTGACTCTATGTGCAAGCCGAAATATCAAGAACTAACACGGCAGAAATAAAGGGAACATTTGAACCTAAAAAACTATTTCCTTTCATTTCAACATCTTCATGAAGCTATAAAACCCTTAGCCATATGTCAATATAAACAACAATAAGATGCTCACCCTATTAGGAATAACTGGTTTGGTTTTAGTGCATTTTTTACATCATATTGTTTATAAATACAGAAGGATGACAACTTCTTACATGGGAAGGAATTATCCCACTATCTCAGCTAAAGATCTTCCAAACTCACTACGAACTTTTATGCAGAAGTTATGACTTTTACGCAAAACTTTGATGCAACGTGTCCTCAGTTTTCTCAATGCATACCGCAAAGAGTTGAAAGTATCCCAGTGCTACAAGAACTCACATTACCGCACTGAATTTTTAACTATATCCCCGCAGATCATACGCAACCAGGAAGGGAAATGGAAAGGAGGCCTTAATCCAGAGCAATTCTTTCACAGTCCTAAGTTTCATGTGAGCTGGCCTAGTTTTCCACATAAATTAAATACTATCGAGTCATAGATTTGCATCACTGTGTTAAATCAGTGCAGATGGCTATACAGACCCTCCTGCTTCAAAAGGAATGTCTTTTTTCCTTCAACTTCAGGATGTTCCTGTGGAACTTCAATTAACTTGAATTAAAGCATTTAAATTCATTTTAATTAAACTGTATTAGAAATCACTTTTATCAAACCGGTTTTTATTTTAATGGCAAAACTCCCTATGTAAAAAGATATTTAAAAAGCCTTAAGGTTTTTTGTCAAGGGCCCTTAACGCCTGTCGCTAGTGCCACACACCAAACTCAGTGAGAGGAAATGGGTTTATGGATATGGAGAGACAGTTTCTGCCGTATATGAATTTAATTGCAGAGAAGCATCTTGCTTTATCATCTTCTTCTGACCAATTATTCCTATTTGAGAGCTGCTTTAGGTTGCTGCCAAAACAGCCTGCAAGAGCCAATTTGGCCCTTCCAGGTATGTGGATGTGTATTTAATCTGTTACGAACTGTCTAATTGATACTTATAAAGCACCCACCACTCCTTTGCAGGACTTAGGAAATTTTCACTTTCAGATTTTATTTTGAAAACATTTCAGCTTTTTCCCCCATCTTCATTTTTTATAGAAAACTTCCTTTTAAAATCTCCCTAAACTGATACTGTCATCAGCCCTGTAGTCGTATTTCACACAGAATCAAATTTAACATCTTCGCAAAATCCTGGTTGAAACATGTATAGCTTATTTTCAGTGTCTGTAAATATTTTGCTTACCAATATCAGCTTCCCTGTGATTCTTGATATATTCAGCGAGCTCAAAATTTCCCGCTATTATAGCCACCTAAAGGATTGTAAAATAGTTACAATTAATACATTGCCATCGCTTATTAAGTAGGAAAATACGCATGTTACAATACCGACAAACATCACACAAATATAGTTTCATTTCACAAAGCGGAGTAACTGTTTATTACTTCTATTCTGCAAATACTACCCGCAATACATTTCTGAAACAATGTTGAGGAAAGATATCTCAATCTATTTGTAAGCAGCACTGCTATCCCCCAGGCCCCCATTTACCAAGACCTCTGGGATCATGGATGTCTCGGGAGACTGCTAGAAGAGCTGTGGCTTTTCACGTTGTGGCAGTCAAACCCGGCAGTGAACATTAAACACACCATCCCCAAAGCTCTGGGAGCTATACTGATGGGTATCGCTCGGAGAGACACATTGAAGATGATATTTCCCTTTAATTGCTCCTGCCTCGCTACTTACCTGAACAATGAAAACAGGGGCTACAATGCGACGTAGGTGGGATAACCAGGGAAGAAATACCAAGAACTACAAGTATTCAGGTACCACTAAGACACCAAAAAAGACTAAAAAAAGAGGAACTGGAAAAGCTTATGCATATGTATAGAATTTAAAGTGTTTTAACGAATACAGTTCTAAACTAATAATTTTCTTTTTCATTTATTTCCTGATTGTCACACACAGACATGTAACTATCTATACCAAATTCTCATCTAAATGCACTTAAGAAGAAAAACATCTCCACTGGATAGGAGGAAAGTGGTTACGCCATTGCCATATCCTCCCTTTTTCTCTTCTCCTATTTTTGCCCTGAATATTCAGCAATTGCCTTTTCTGGCTCCATTTTGCAGCTTTATATTATGACAGATACTGTTCCCCTAACGGCACTGTGGCTCTCCCGGTGTAGGCAAAAGGGATAAGCTGGGTTCACTTTTCACATAGAAGCTTCTGCATGTACATGGCGTAGGTCAAAAAACCCCAAAATTTAAATAAATAAATAAAAATCTTACTTAAGGACTCCCCTGCATATAGGGCTACTGGCAGTCACAAGAAATGATTGAACACTCAGGGAAATTTCTGAGCTGATGACCAAGAAAGGTTATCTTCTGGTTTGTACCACTCCACAAATCTCAGGGATGAAGGATAATGCAAGGGAAGACTAAAGGGCTGAAATGGTCTTAGGGAGGTGTTTTAAGTACAGTTAATGTGAGTAATATCTCTTCATGTAACAAGCGTAAGACCTTATTTCTGCACTCATCCCAGGAAATTGAACGGACAATTTTATTTACTACCCAGGCAAACAAACTAATATGGAAATCCTCAAAAATGAATACTTCACACACAAGCAATAAACTACAGACAGAAAATCTTGACTAATACGTATTTAAGTTTCCAAATCGGCTTTAAATGGTAGACTCAGAGCGGGCTTAAATCATGAGTCATGACTATTACATCCATTTCACCTAAAAATAAAATAATTACACATATTTTCTGCACTTTTCATTCCACATCGATTATTTACACGATGCCTCCTTCTTCCATTAGTGCATCTCATGTAGGGCTCAGTGTGGACACACCGTACATCCCACCGCAACACTGGCAGAAGTCCCATTGAAACGCAGTACTAGGAAGACTATTTCCTACAGGCATGGGGGCACTGCCTTAGAAAAAAGAACTCACTGCAACACTCCTAAATAAAACTAGATGGGATTGTGACAAGTCAGATTACCGCACTCTTTTCTCCCCCTCCTGGTGACTTCATTTTAAGGCCTTTCTTTAGACCTGAGACTCCCATTGTATTAGTCTTTATGCTTCAAACCATTACTCATTAGTCCTTTCTGTATGCAGCCCTGGAAACCCTTGCAGAAGGATCCAGATTTAAACAAATGGTTTCAGACCCAGCGAAGTAACCTCCTGTTCAGCTTTTCAGCCTAAGCAAGCAATAGTTGGCCTAAAGAGAGACAGACTGATTTAGTTTAGGTTGTGAAGTCTACTGGCTAGTAAAGTACAAGCAAGACTTTAAAGAAATTACTGTATTTAAAGTATAATACCGTATCAGAATAACTTTTTTACATTACCATGCAAAGTTTAAAACAAACAACTGAACATACCATTTATCACGTTAATGCCCTGAATCCAGGTTTTCCCCCAATTTTTTTTTTTTTTTTATGCTTTTCAGGTTCTGTCTTTTTTTCTTGGCAAATTGTTTCTTGTTTCATTACAAATTCCTACCCAACATAAAGCCTAAATACAGTAATTACATTTTCTTTTCATTTCAAGTGTATCTATTTCATGGCAGAAATTCTATTCCACGTTTGTATAGCATCTAACAGTTATACTCAACAGGTCTACACTTGTGTTTTAAAATAATCCTCAGTAGGCAGCCATGAGCACGGCATGTGCAGTATAATCATTTTTGTCCTTTAATTAACTCACATATAATATCACCGTACTTAGTAGTGATAATCATGTAACTGTTTTCTCATTCCAATATTAACAGTAAGGAAATGCTTTGCTTTGGGCACTTCTCAGTTGTGCTACGTCTAACACTGATGGATTCTTGGGAGCAAAATGCATGATTATGAATCAATAATACTGGTTCAACTCAACCCCATTTCTGCTTTTAGATCAAAAAATAAAGAGCATTTCTTCTCAGATATGTCCTAAGACTTCTGCATGCCATAATATCTACAACAATCAGGGAGGTCAGAGACAGAGGGAGATGGCTGCACTGCCACCTCATCACCAACAGAGGCAATTATCCATCTGAAAATGACTATTTTAACCACTAGTAAGAAGACCTTTACTCCAGGAACTGCTCCTGAAATAAACTGCTTCTCAGCACGGATACCGTATCAGACTCTGGCCCCCAGCCTCCTCTGTATGGCTTCTAAATCCTAACTCATGATTGTCCCTGGCCAATAGCCCTATGAAGGTAACAGCAGAGCCGTACAAATGCCGCCTCTTTAACTTCACGTTCTGCAGCCTGGCTTGCTTCAGGTTCATAAAAGCAACGTTTGTGAGTAGATCAGGGGGTTTCTCTCCATTCTAAGGAAGCAACAATACCTCTCTTCAACATTACCCCTAATTAGCATGTAAAATTCAAACAGGGAATTCACCAGTGACAGGCAGCTTGCTAGACAGCAGCCACGTTACTCAAATGAAAGAATTTTTGATACAGAGTAGATTTTAAAACTCAAGTATAAACATGCTGTTCGAGCGATAAACGCGTTTTATTACTTGAAAAAAGATATTGCCAGATAGCTAAGAGACAGCTTGACAGAGAATTGTTCCTGTACTTGCTTCTGAATCAAGCACTAGATTCAGCAAGCTCAAGGTACCATTTCTCTCAATTTAATTTGCTTCAATTCGCTAAAAACAGTATGTAAAATTCTAACAGCAAAAATGAAGGATGTTAAGATCTAAAGAAAGCAAGGAAAAGTTTAAAAGTACAAATATTTCTTGGCATAACATCAATGTACTTCACTTGAATTTGACGGGTAAAGAGTGTGGGAGAAAGTGAAGTCAGAGAAAAATCTGAAAGATACAAAATTACACTCATTCAATTTTTATAGTCGCAAACTACAAAGCACAGCAACCACAACCTCTTTGCCGTCAAAATTTATCTTGATCCAAAGTTAATAGTGTGTTCAAATAAAACTGTAAGTCTGAGTGGTCTTCACAAGATCCAGGGCTTGAACCAAATTAAAGTGGTGTATGGTCTCCCCTTGATTAAGATGAAAACTAAATCAGAACCTTACTGAAGTTCTATAATTGTACTAAATTTCTTTGCACTTCAGAAAAAAAAAAAACCAAAACACTAATGTAGTATCTTTGCAGAAAATACGGTTCATAATTTACATGTTTTTAAATAGCCATATTTTGCTTTTTATGACGTTCTGTAGTCAAGTGCTAGATTTCTGAATGAGAGGTTATGGCAGGAAAAAAGGTTTTGTTTGGGGGTTTTCTGGATCACAAGACATCTCTTCTTGGCAGGGAAAAAGTAGCACAGCCAGCAAAAGTACAGGGAAACGTTTTTTCCAGTTCCAGTAGAAACTCGATTCCAGTCATCAAAACGCATCACAGGCATGTTTACAGACATGAAATATTACCATGAAAGGCTGGAGGTAGCACTTTACAACTAGAGGCTACCTACAGACTCTGTTATGCTGAAGCTTCAAAAAGTGCAGCTTTTTAAAAACTGCAAATACAGCAGTCTTACTGTATAATTCAGGTGCTTTCGTTCCTGCAGCAAATGTCCTTTTATTTCGTCCTTTTGCCACAGACAAGCCACTTAAGTTACATCAAAAATCTTTATGTCCTTGGTCACATTACTCTGTAAACCTGAAAAAAACTGTTCATGCATCACCAAAAAAAAAAAAAAAAAAATCCGTCATTTATGATTTCCACTAAAACCTGCATTTTTGCCCTATTTTTAAGGGGAGTATTTACTTTGCATCAGCTCCAGAATCAGGAAGACTGTACCTGCGGCGTCACAGCGCGGTGTCAATCCAAGTCCAGCTGAAAAGCCTGACTAAGTAGTTCAAGTACCGCGCTTTCAGACCCAGACCAGGATCTTCAGCTGCTGCACTGGCATTTGGTTGGGATCTCTGCCATACAGTCTACTGTACGACACAGAGAACAGAAACTCTCTCGGGTTTTTTCAGTCCTCATTAGAGACAGTTTTACATGAATGAGAGTAACCAAAGTGAATCATTCATCAGCTCCCTCGCCTCCCAAGTTTAACTGACCCCACTAAGGGTGCTAACACGGGCACCTCGTTATTTTCAAATTCCATTTGATAACATACGTGACTGACCTGAATCAGCACATCACGCTTACAACAGGGAGGTGAGCAGGAAGTAAAGCTAAGCAGGAAGACGTATCTCAGTAGGAGGTAATTCACACAAAATAAAGTAGAGTAAACCATGCAGCTAGACTGGCCGCATCATCTCCTATTTCCACGATACTCCGTCTTCATAATGTCATCGGAACAAACAGTTAATGAGTCACTGAGCCGGGTCAGAGCTGAGACACACTCAGAGGGCTGCGAAGCACCAAGCCACGGGGTGAGCGACTCCGGGCAAGGCAGTGGAGCCGAGCCGAGAGCTGGTTGTCACTGCCAGGGTACGTAATGCAGAGCGTGACCAGAAGCTGTGTGTTTATACGGATATTTGCTCTGCCGTGGTAGAAGGAAAGCTTGTTACGCTCACCCCGTCCTCTCACTGACTGTCTCACAGACAGATGTTTCCTTCAAACGGTGCAGCTGGTTACGGCGGGTTACTACTTGCCATGCCAGGCAACGCCAGATGCTCTGCCACCAGTTTAGTGAAGAAGGGAAGGAGGTTAATTGACACTTGGCTAGTTGCTATGGATGGTAACTAAGTGACAGCTCGGTGAAGTAGAAACTTGAATGAATGAAGTGGCTGTGACGCAGAGAGTGGGGGGGAGCAGGCAGGAGATGGGGGCACCCCACGATTGCTAGTCCAGCACAGGGCACTGGATGAGGGATGAAACCCTCGTAACTGGTGAGGCACCTTCCGAAGGGTATTGCTTTCTCCTGGCATAGCATTATTCTCGTCCTCTGTTTTTTCTGATATTTACAGTCAGAAATGTTCCCTCTGGATACAGGCAGTTTTTAAGCTGGCTTTCAGAAGTCAATTCAGAAACTAAATATTTGACGCATCTGGTTAGTTCTGCTTCCCCAAATCTTGTTCCCCAAAGAAATTTACTTTAAATAATGGCGAACAAGACTGCTTTGTGTAAACAGTGAAACCTGACAGATGTCCAGTTACAGGTTTCAGTGCGACAGAGTTTCATAATGTTTTCAGACTCTGGACCAGATATAAGTAGCAGCAGTGACTCACCAATGTCTCTCTTTTCAGCCTCATAAATGCAGTTGTCAATGTATCGATTACTTACATTCAAGTATTTAGATTTTTTTTTTATTGTGATTAATGCAGTCATTTGTTCCTTTCGGGAAACTGGAAATTATATACAAACTTTACCGGTCACTAACCTTTCACAATTGATTTTTTCACTCTCGAAATGTATCACAGGTAGAGTTTATATTAAATTAGAGCAGGATCTTTGTAGCCTGTTAGCAAACACAATTTTAGAGCTTTATAGGTTAGTCCCTGAAAGGCAAGCACCAAAACTAATATTACATTATCGCTCTTTGGAACAAACTGCTCCACGCAATAAGAACCGATACAAAAAAAAGACAGAAATTGAAGTTGTCCCCTCTCAAATCCATCCAACTTTGACAAACTTTCTACCTGGGAGCGGGGAGAGCACCTCTCAGTTCATTTGTGTTCCACTCTCAGTCAAGGCTGCTGCACTTCCTTCTGCACATGCTTAAATTTTAGACCAGGGGAGACACAAAGCTTTAAAACGCTCTGCCTAAACGGAGAGCGGAGGAAGCTGTTTGGGCTGCCCAGTTGTCGCTGCAATTCACAATGAGCAGTTCATGATAAAACAGTCAGGACTCCCCACCTGCTTTTTCTCCCCCTTCTCTTCTCTTCCAGACAATTCCACTTTCCTGATGAAAGTACGTTTCATTACTCTGTCCTTCAGGGCTGATGTTTCACCCTTCCATCACCACTGCTACCCAGCAGCGCTCACTAAATGAGGGTCTTTCAAGAAAGCTTGAAATGGCAATGAGTTACAGAATCATAGAATGGTTTAGGTTGGAAGGGACCTTAAAGATCACCCAGTTCCAACCCCCTGCCATGGGCAGGGACACCTCCCACTAGACCAGGTTGCTCAAAGCCTCATCCAACCTGGCCTTGAACACCTCCAGGGATGGGGCAGCCACAGCTTCTCTGGGCAACCTGGGCCAGTGTCTCACCACCCTCAGAGTAAAGAATTTCTTCCTGAGATCTAATCTAAATCTACCTTCTTCTACTTTGAAGTTCAGGTTTGGCACTATACATTACAGGAGATGGCTCTATCCCAGGACAAAATGCAGCTTCGGTCTTGACTTTGCTCAGTCTCAGCCAAGCATTGGAAACACAGACGAACATACGGGATTCTCTGAGGGACATCTACCCTACATGCTTCCATCTTCAGGTGGAACTGGTAGGAAGAGGTGATACAACCCTGCCAATGAGACTGTAACCATCAGATTCTCCAGAAATTGCCTTCCACTTAAATCACAGACTTATAAAATCATAAATTGTACCGCTAAGGACTCTATTATTTTAACAATGAAGAAACACCCTTCAAGCAGTCACAGCCGTTACACAACAGGATTCGCAATCAGTAGCGACTCGTGAGAAATTAACACAAGTGATTTTAGGAGGAATGGTTGAAAAGCTCTTCCATGTGTCACAATTAGGATGTGTTTTCTTAATATTAAAAATACAAGAAATGTTGCCATTTTTAAAAAGCATAAGTTTCCAGACAAAAATCATACCAACAATTCACCTAATAACTGCAATATCAAGAAAGAGGTGATAATCCAACAGCAAAGCAATCTCTAAACCATTCCATTATAACCATAACCTCTGGAGACAGAAACCTTTTCAATTTGATATGAAAGTCTAATGGTGCTCACTGTGGGGCAATGAAAAAGCAACGTAGTTCAACTTCAACATATTTCCATCGTGTCCTCTCGAAAGAAAAGCTCTCCCTAATACAACCAAGAGGTAAAGGCTTTTTGGAGTCTAAAGCCACTCTGAAGTCTGTCACTGTGTACCCTTCAAGTGTGCAGTAGTCATCCACGAGGACATTCGAAAGTTAAATTTAGGTTGTTAATTGCAAAGACCCTGCAGTCACATATGCCTGTGCATGCCCGTGCAGCACACAGCACCGTGAGGTTCCATCCCTGCTAAATAGTAACACAAAATCATGCAGCACACTCTGCAGACTCAAAAAAAAATGAACCAAAAAAAAAATATCTTAAAATCGATACGTATTCGGTGCTCTCATATATGAGCAGCATGTAGATTTTAAAACTCTCTTCAGTGGTACAGATGGAGTTCGGTTTGGAAAAGCAAGAAGCAATCTGTGTTCCAAATTTCTTTTCCATAGGTGTGGGAGAAAAAATGTACTGATCAAACACTATTGGTTTCTTACGCAATTTTAGAGAGCTTCTACATGAGGGTATGTTTTTTCAATAAATACAAGAACATATCTAGAACTCAATTTCCTTTGGAAATATATTCTTTTGTAATACCTTAGCAAAATGTGGCAGTTTGACTAGTATTGTTCTGAGCTCAAATCACAACATAACTTTAGATATTTTCAATTAGAGAAGACATTAAGAATTTAATAAACACAACAAAATGGGTTTTTTTCTGAACCAGTTGGAAAATTCTATACAGTTACAACAACTATATAATCTAAATATAATAAACAATCTAAAAAAATAAATAAAGTAGAAATGCTGAATAATCATGAATTCTCTATTTTACTTTCCAGAATCAAAGGGCAAAGTATCATCCCACATTTTGTAGTTGATTTTTGACTTTGAGGCTACAACATTGTAAAATAAAACTAGCGGAAGCTTCTTAGTTCACCTCATTATAAAATAAAACCAAATGCTTGATTAATAGACTATTAATATCACTAATTCACTCCCTTTTTCTAACAGCGCTCATGAATACATATAATATGGATGACATGTAACACGACCTCCAGAAGATACATATGTTTGCATTATGGAGACACAAATTTACATTTACACTCCAAAACTATTAAAAAGTAATCAGTTTCGAAGTTGAGATGTAATACATCTAATTAGAAATATGTCAGAAGCAAATTACTATTTTCAGAAGTTTATAATTCTGTAATATTTTGTACATATAATAAGATAGTAATGTTTTTGTTGAAAATATATCAGCACTGGAAAGTTTTATTTGATAAAATAAAATGAATTGATAAAATTAATTTTACCAATTTGAAGCTTTGTTTCAGTCATAACATTTTCAAGTTTCAGTAAATCTCACTGAAATAAGAAAAGATATACATAAAGAAAAACAGTAATTTTTTTTTTCTTTAAGTAATAGTCAGTAAAGATTTATATTAAGTGCAGAAATAATCCCTGTTCCCTACCAGGATAATAAAATGCTGGCACTTTTCCTAAATTACTCTGTAGTCATCTTATGAAAGAATATAAGTAAAAAATTGTACTCAGCATTTTCATACAGGCTTCTCTCCTGGACAAAAAAAATAATTCTTAACAACTTTAATTCTATAATGTAATACAACCTTAATATTATGCATTTTGAAAGGAACTAACTTTGTATATTAATATATCTGATGTCCAGTAGATGGCAAAATATCAGCACCATCACCTTTAATCTTCTTGAAACTTGCTTAATTTAAACCCCAAAGTATTTAATTTTTTTTTCTTCTTCTTTCTAGTCTCTGCTTTCTATTTCATCAGATAGCAGGATTAGCTTTACCTTTTGGATGTTTTCTGTATGTTATCTGCTTGAAAGACAATTTCATCTTCATCAGTTCTTGATACAACAAAGGACAACAATGTTACTATCCTTTAAATAGTCCTTTGAAGACAGTTTCTTCACCACTGAAATTTTTTTCTCCAAAAGCATGCTACTGCTACTGTTCCCAAATTTGCCAGCACATGTTAGCATACTGTGTACAAAAATCTCTTAGCAACAATATCTTAGTGTCTAACATTTTCCTTCTTCCAACTATGATTCATGGAGCCATCTGTAGTCAGATATTGACATGCAGTATCTTAAAATAGATACCTTACATTTGCTCAACAACTAGTTTTAGCATCTGAAAATATAAATTATGGGAAAGGGCCAATATTTCTTTGAGGCTCTTCATCATTCCCTTGATCATTTTAGCACTGTTTAAACAAAGCCTTGCCACGATCACTTCGCCTTAGTAGTAAGGTCAAAGTATTCTTGCTTTCCCGAGCGCAGCAGTAGGCAGCTCAGCTGTGCTGGGTACCGTCCCTCACGTCAGTCCTCCAAGCAATCTCAACGGCTTCCCTGGTGAGGACCACCTCACGCTGGTACCCTGGCTAGTTTTTAATAGTAACCAAAGACGAGGTTTTTAAACTTCAAGTATGGCTACACGCAGCACTAAGATCTAAGCATTTTTCACACCCTTGGAGTGTAAACCTCATGGAAGGTGCCCTACAATGGGTGGGACAAGGTCGATGTCTCAGCTGGGTAACGACAGAGACTCTCCAGCAGCAGCTACTGAAGGGAATGCACCAATGTCCCGCGCTCCCTTTAGGGAATGGAAAAAAAATTGCAACCGTAGCCTCCCAAGCACTGTTTTTGCCTCCTACAACTCTTACAAAGCCTTCACTCGGAAGAGAAAGCATCTTCTTTTCAGCTACAGCAAATTATCTATTAGTAGCTAAAGACTTCCTGTAACAAAAGTTACTTGTTACAACGTAGTTTGCAATTTTGTATAACTTAAAAGCATTGCAGGGTACTAAAATCAGGAAAATTATTTTCAGTAGAACAGATGATACAGAAAGATTTGGTAGCATGGCTTTGAAACAATCTTGAGTGAAGTGCAAGGAACACACTTCCACCCCAGTGAAATCAAACAGAATTTTACCCACTTCATAGGAACTGGGATTTTCCCCCAAATATTTTTGAGCAACTAATATTTTAAAAATAAGGAAATATACAACAATGTGCATCCAAATACATAACATGTATTTAGCTGAGTATCATCAAAAAAAGTACACTGCAAGCACAACAGTGCTGGCACATTTTCAGTGCTGAAATGCTGGTTTTGCTTGCATGAGATTTTACAGTCCCTATGGGTCTTTTGAAATACACTCAGTAGCCATGAAACAGTGCCAGAGCTGACTAGCCTCGTGAATTCAAGTCAAAATTGAGAGAAGCCTATCACCCTGAATGCCCTCCTTAGTCTCTTTATGTCCTGCAGCGCTGTCTGAGCAGGACTCCAGACCGGACCGACACCTACACTGCCTGCAGGCAGCCTTGTTCGTTTTCCAGTAACCTTACTACGATTTAAGAAGTAGAACCTGTATTCTATTTTACACCGTGCTTTCATGAATACACACAACCACGTTCTTAAAACTTAACTACTCTTACTCAATGAATAAACCCTGACTGAATACCTTCAAGATTACACTAAGCCCGCATGGACACCAAGTTAAAAAAATGTAAGTCCTTTCCGCACAACATGAGAGCAAATCACTCCTAAATCATCTCGCTCTCTCGGCTTTGAAATGCAAACTGAACTCCTATGACAAAAGGATCCGTTGTTGTGCAGGAACCAGCCTGCCAGAGAGCGTTGGACTGAATACGCGGGCAAGTGGATTAAAGTTACCACCAAACATGTCAGGAAGCAAAAAAGGAACATGCAGGCAAATTCATCCCAGGCACAACTTTGCTGCTTCGCGGCATTCTTTTATTTCCTCCTGTTTTTTTAGATGAGAAGTAACTAAGGTTTTATGTTACCCTACTTTGAGTAGATTGTATTAAGCTTCCTCCACGGTCACTGCATGTATTGGGAAATTTAACGTTTATTTCTATTTTAGAAGTAGAGAAAATAAAGTACGTCTTCTTTCTGGTTCTCTGCTAAAATGCCACCTAGCAAGTCATTCTCAAGTAGGACGTGTTTTTCTACACTTGAGTTTTAATAATTAATAGGGAAAAGAAAAAGCAAACGGTGTGATACACGCGCATTTACAGTTACAGACTCATTCCACAGGAAAATCCAGCTCAAGCTGGAAAGAGCCATCAAAAGCCAGTTTACATAATCCTTATTACTGCTACACGGGCGAGCAGCGATTGCAAAGGAGTATTTACTAAAAGCAGATAAAGCCAGGTTGCAGCATCAGATGAATCAGATAAGACGCAGCCAGTAACAAAATTGACTTAATTTTCTTCCTTGCGCCCCCCCCAATATGCTAAATTACAAAGCCATGAAATGCAGTCTTCTTCAGCAGAACTCTTTCAGAAAAAAGATTGAGAAAGTGTGCTATTTGCTAGATTTTGCTTTCCTTGAAATTACACTCAACATAGGGTTATACAAAAAATTCAGCTAAAGCGTGTATAGGTCTGTGCTGCTGTAGGGCAGAAACTTTCACCTCTGAAGGCAGTCCTACCTCATAGAAAAGCCAAAATGTGCTATATTAGCAGCTTCTTCCCCAAACACTTTCAGAAAAATGTCTTCCTACTCACAGCAGGCAGTAGATCCTGCCCACTATTTCACAGTAAGAACTGTTCATGGGATTCAATTCTGCAAACACTTAATAATACAGTGTCGCTTAAACTGCTGAACCAAATGGCTGAAAATGATTTTGGAAAGCCCTTAGGATAAAATGCATTGGGTTAATAAAATACTATGATTATTCTACCTAATACATTTGGTGGATTCGTTCCAAATTCTGTGGGTTAACTATAATAAAACCTTTGGAAACAGCAGCCTAGTAAAAGTCAATGCCAATAACATACTCTGATGAAGAAGATGGACACAGGACGGCAGCGTACGCCAACTGCTTGTCACGAATGTTCTCTCCAAATAGCAATGCAAGAAGATCCAAAGTCTGTCCTAGAGGCACGGATCCTCCATTTTTATAAGCAACAAGAACTCACTCGGCTGTTGCCAGAAACTGACACTAAATAGCCTGTATAGTCACGCAAAAGCAAGAGATCATGCCACCACATCACTGTCCCAACGTCACTGTGACCACTAATCTGTACTTGCAGGCCTGAAGCGCCCACCAGTCCCACTCACAGGCTGCGCTCAGCACTGCATGGACACAAAATAAAAATATCCTTGCCCAGAAATGCAAGTGTAAGTTCATAGAATCATGGAATAGTTTAGATTGGAAGGGACCTTTAAAGGTCATCTAGTCCAACCCCCTGCAATGAGCAGGGACATCTTCAACTAGATCAGGTTGCTCAGAGCCCCGTCCAACCTGGCCTTGAGTGTTGCCAGGGATGGGGCACCCACCACCTCTCTGGGCAACCTGGGCCAGTGTCTCACCACCCTCACTGTAAAAAATTCCTTCTTTATATCTAGTCTTAAGTTGTGACAATCCATTTGGATACAAGCAGACAGAGGAACACAGGACAACAGCAGGACACAGTTGGTCATCATGGGAGAAGCAGCCTCAGCACAAAAGTTGAGTTTCAGTTTCTCTGATATTTCTGGTTCATTAGTATTGGCTAATTCAATCAGTGTCACTAACGCTGTTACATCCACATAATAGCGGCATATAAAATGTAATGAGGTATTACATTTTATACAGAAACTGAATGGTAGCAATATCTCAAAATAACACAGTTTAACAATAAGAAAAATCTAAATGTAGCAGATTACTGCAAGCATGCTTATCTATGGTTTGTGAAACAAATTTCCCATACTGTTTAATCTTCTTATACCACACATTCAGGTACAGGAATCAAGAATTCATAAAAGAACAACATCTCTCATCTCTCCCACAGTTAAACCTGGAGCAGAGCCTGATATAATATACTTTATGAGAACGCTGAGAAAAAAAAACCCTGGATATCCGTCACTCTCTAGATGTTTATTCAGTGCCTATCATTTCCATTTCAATACATGCAAAACCCTGGCAATACAAATAAATGGGTATTTTATATTAATCTTGTTCATATAGCTCCCATCTTAGGACTAATGAGGTTTTTTGATGTCTTAGAGACATAACATTTATCCACCCCAAATTTGTCCCAAACCAATAAAAATACAAAAACAACTTCTGATAGACACAACAATGAAATAAAGTCTTTCCAATCACCAGATTTACAGTGCTCTTTATAGCTAGAGTAAAAAAAAAACCATACAGTTGTCACAGCCGACCTTTTTACAAGGATAGGACACGCTATGTGTGACTGCTCAGTTATGATCAGGCTTTTTAAGAACTCACCCTTGCTGCCTTGTCTTCTAGGATACAGCATAAATAAAGTCACAAAAGCAACATTCAATCTTGCTATCAAAATCCTATAATTAAATTAAGATTATACAACTCTCCATTGCCTCTTGCCACTTCACCCATGACAACTAATCGCATCTGAATCACACACGAGCTTTTCTTACTTTGAGGCAAGAACTGGTAGTGACCCTTACAATTTAGTTTGCTTAATTTGTTATCTTTTATAACCTAGTTTCGGGTGCTTCCGAGCTTTTGGAAGTTTATCTATTTGGTGGAAAAATAAACAGATTTGCTCCTAGCTACCTCAGAGACACTCTGTTTTTCCCATGGAAATCCTGCTGCAGGTGAGAACACCTGAGGCATTTCAGCTGGACACCCCTGTCTGAGCAGGAAGAGAAAGTTAAATGAGGAAGAAAAAAGGGTCTTGGATCATTTACAGGAAGTGCGATACAAAAGGTGGTCTCACGGACACTCCCCCAGAAGTTTACAGTCACACAACAACTGTGCAGCAACAACAGCTTTTTTTTTTTTTTTTTTTTAAAAAAGACACATTCTACTGGAAGTATTTTTAGCATCTCCAAGTGTTGCAATATTTTGCCTTTCCCAATAAAATGATAAACATATCATTTAATTTCTTTATGTTTTACTACATTACTTCCATTTGTCTGCTTTTCTGAAGAATGACAGAGGTTAAGACACAGGTTAGGAGTGATCAGCCAGCACTATGCAAGCCACCACTGGGTCAAGGTGAACGGATTTTAATCCCATTCTGTATCCATATGTACTTTTCTGCTCCTGTATCTCTTACTTTATTCAGCTCTTATCAAGCCAAGTGAGAGTATTAGTGAAAACCCCTTAGGCTGAGGTCCAAATTTTCAAAAGTAGCTGAAATTTCTTCAGAAACAGTTGAAGCAGAAGCATCTTTGCTGTCTCACATCTTCAGCAAGAGAATTACGTTCTGCTTTGTTATCTGCTTGTCACCACATGTATAATGAACCACACATTGACCTTTGGTAATTGTACTTCATGTGCCAAGTAAGGAGAGGCATCTGCCGAACAGTTTGTCAATACTTCAAAATTGACAGTAGCAGGAAATCTGCTGACACTTGAGGTCACCTCTAACCTGCCATCGAGCACTTTCCTGTTGGAAGTGTTACTTGGAACAATATCTTGTATCTCTACTATCCTCAGGAATATTTTCATTTGGCAACGTTTCCCCCGATACCCTAACAGGTAACATATCAGCACCACGAAGGCATAAATATGCCCAAAGTGATGGGTAAAATGCCCAAAAAGCCTTTTTCTGAAATGAGAACGTGTGTTCCTCTGTATAAATAGCACTTCAAGGTAAGTGATGAGAAAGCATATCATAACTAACCATTGTTTGCATCTGGATATATCACCATGAGACCTCTCCTTTTTTTTCTCTTTTTAATTATGTCGGTTTAAGAAATTACATTGAGTATGCCTACATATATACATACTAACATACTTCTTTATTTTTAAAGGAAAAATCCATAGTTTGTTCTGGTATGGTCACTTGTGTAGATTAAAAAATGCTAAATGCAACTCTCACTGATACTTCTATGACTCAGTCTTAAAAAGCCATTCTGTAGAATTTTTTATTATACTTATTCTAGTACTTTGCTGGTTTTTACATGATTAAAACCTTAAATCTTTTCTTGTCAATATCTAAATATCACAAATAATGAGTAAGTGCAAATGACATTGTACACTCTTCCGTGACAGATCGTCCTTTACCTATTATTTCTGTACTGCAAAACGCAACATAACTGATCAACACAAGCAGTGACCTAACATTAAAAAAAATAAAACCACCAAAGCAAGTATGAATAAGTTCCATTATTTGACTCAAATCAGGACAAAAGCTGGAAAAAGCTGAAAGTCTGACTAAAAAGGCAGAATGCATCATGAGAAAAGAGCTACACACACAGAGAGTAATACACGATATTCAATGAGGCATTGTTCACACAGGTGCTTCAGGAAAGGAATTAAGATGAAAATAAATACTTGGCAAAAACAAAGTCCTTGTGTAATTCATATGCTCCATTAACACAACAGTTACATATTTTAACATCAAGAGGGAAAACTACTTTATATTTGTAAAGATGCCTTTTTGAGGCACCGGACAGAGATTTTTGGTTTTAAAATCAGCTTTCTCCGAGTTTCACCCTTTCAAAAAAGACAAAAAATACCTGAGAAAAACTTCTTGCCCTTTGCCTGCAAATTTCATCAAAAAGATGAAATTCAAAATTATAAAACACTAAAGCAAAATGGGGGATTGCAAAGCCATTATAGTGATATGCAGGATAATAGACAAGATTAATTTTTTACAGACCACTAGCAGGGCCGGGAGCACTGCATGCCCTTCCACCTTGCGACAGCCCCATCCTCCCTGGCCTCCCAGCTCAGTCCAGTCCGAGGCTTCCTCCCCAGCACCACTGCCCAAGCGAGGATCCCTCTTTACATAGTCAGTCCCAGTTTCCCTCTAATCCGAATTTCTCTTGTCCCCAAGACCCTTGTCAATCTTGGTCTTGCTCCATTCACTCTACTCTTTCGAGTCTTGCATTTCCTCACCCATCTCCAAGCTCAGCGGTTACTTACCCATCCCCAGTTGCGCCTGTCTATGTTCTCCCCAGCCAGCTTAGCTTCCAAATACGCAGCCTGGATTTGGAGCCCCTGTATTTGAGTCAGACTGCAAACTGGTTTACACTGCCACATTATTAACATGGAGATCACTGACAGCATGCAGGGCAATTAAAGAAAACAAAACAAAACAAAGCAACATAACACAACGGGGGAGATGGGACAAGGAGAGGTGGGTCAACAGAGTTTTTCAGTATGAGCAAAACAACACATGTTTTCCCTCACCCATACTCCAAAATAGCTGAATCATTTTGTTTTTTCCGAACAATGCCGCCTGAGATACCAGGCATGGAAAATTTCATTTCAAATGATTCAAATCTGGCAAAAGTATGAGCAATTGAAAATGGATGTACAGCCAACATACAGAAAGGAACAACTCTACCTGCAGAGGACCTGGAAGGTTGCTGCTCCTCCTGCCATCTACGTAATGTAAGCGCATTAATAACCCATGCTGATTTGCGACAGCAATGGTCAATAACGAGGTACATATGAGAGAGAAAGCATTCTCAGGTACAACTCTGCCATTAAAAGACATCACTAAATGTCACCTCAGAATAGTTCTTCTGTATATTTGAACACATATGCTTCAAAAACACTGACTAATTATTAGGTCTGTTAGCTCTAAGCTTGGAAGTGCTTTATAGCCCATATGAAAACATATGAATTATTCATATAGAGCTTCTGCTCACTAAAAGAAAAAGGAGAAACACGATAAACAAGGTGTATGTTCATTTTAACTTGCACAACAGAATTTTAAGAGGGTGTGAACACCACAAAACTCTGATATTTCTGAGTTAGTGGATTAATATTTGCCAGATAGGTAAGAAATTATTTTACATTAATCTAGAAGCACAAAATATGTGTGGAAAACTAAGTATGGACATTGATAGGATATCATGGCTTTTCTGAAAGGCTATTTTGGGAGGCTTTACAAACCGTAACATCAAAAAAAACCCTAAAACCACTGGAAACTTTAAAGCTAACCTATACCTGGAACAGAAGTTACAGTTCAGCATTTCATAAGCCGGTTTATGACAGCTGTAAATCGATGTACTGTATGTTGGTGGCAAACATCATGTTTCGGCAAGCTCTATCATAAGGTATGAATGGTTGCGGGGGCATCAGCAGTACTTACAGCAGGCATGGTTGAGGGCACGTCCAAGTTCAGTGCTACAAATGAAAGCACAGACCTGCTCTGATTATAGTTACTTCAAAAGAAAAATGGCCAAGCACAATGTATGTAACAGTGTATTACTAGCTAGCACTTCCAGCTCTGTAATGCCGACGAGTTTTTTCCATCTGTTAGCAGAGAATAATTAGCGTGTAAGGTACTTAGATTACCCAGCCAAGAAAGGATGGATAAGTGATTAATAAACAGAAGTGGCAATACAGTATAATGATGTGGCACAGGTTTCATCTTGACTCTAATCGCCAGTCAGCCTTTATCCGAAACGCTCAGGATGCAAAGAATGCGTGAACGGTGATGCAGGAATTGCCCTAATCTGTTTGGAACACAGGCAGGGAGGACAGAGGGAAGAGATTCACCCCACATCCATACACGTGTTCATACTTATTAGCGGGGGTTGGACGCCACAAAAAACATACAGAGAAGTGTCTGTTATTGCAGAGTGCATCCTATCAGCAGCACAATCTATTAGGGCTGACAGTCACAGACAGACTTTCAGCTATGGGTGACATCAGCTGTACTCAACATGGATTACGAACTTAATGGACCCCAGTAATCAATCAGGATGAAATATATTTCTTCAAAGGTAGCTAATAAAACCTTAGATGCTTAACTGGGAAATACAGACAAGCTTTTTCATGGCCTCGACACCTGACAATACCATTGCAACACTAATCCTGCTAGACACTGAAAAGGCAAAAAGAGCAGCCAGATCCCAGGCAGAGATGTGTACACTGTGTGGGATACCTGAATTAAATGGCACAGAGTTCAGCCCAGATTAATTGTCCTTCCATATGATCTGGTAAACCCATGCCTGTTTTAATAAGCACTGTGATTTGGCAAGAAGTGAACACATGCACATTTTTTTTGAGGTGATAAAATTACACTACATTCATGGGACACAAATACTAGATACAAACGCTGCTGCTCATTTTCATCAAAATAAATAAAGCTTTGGCAGGCCTTGAAAGCAACAGACAAATTTCTCCATGTCTGGATACTTCTGTTTTACAGAATAGCACAGTTTTCATATCATCAATTTTCTAAGCAGCAAGTCAAAAGAATCATCCTTCTAGACTTCTGAGAAAAGAACATAATGGAGGTTACTCAAAGGAATAGATGCTGCAGCTACAACCGTTCTCATTATGTACATATGAGATGCTTCGATGTTCCTTGCTACTGATTACATGAGTAAACATTTTTAGTATGCAAAATCCTATTAACTCAAGGGGATTCTGCATAATTTTATAACAGCTCCACTTGTGGTGTCTGATCGACTGGGTCAGCAACAGACAGATGGCAAAGAATTAATTCTAATTCTGCTTTATTGCAGTGCTGGCATCAGGATTTTCTCTACTCGCTGCATTTGGGAAAACTAGAACTTTTCCTACATTCCCTACACCTAAAAGTAACACCCCATAGAGTAAAAAGATGGAAAGTAACTTCCTTTTTTAAGTATGTGGCTCTAGAAAGGCTAAAACAAAGCCAACCTAATTGTCAGTCCTTCTGTCCGTACTAGGGGGAGAGTGACCAGTCAAAAGCCCAAGCATCAGAAGTGTTAACATATAATAAACAATAACAAATAGGATTTTATTCCATAGGGATAGGAGATAGTTCACCCATCAGTAAGTGCAATTCCAGAGCGATATCCTTCTCTTGAAATTACTTCTTCTGTCTCCTGTTCTCACTTGATTTTATTTAGTTTTGGCTAGTCATCCCTCACTTCTTGAAGCCCTTCAACTGCCAGCACAAGCTCTTACAAAGATTTTCTTTTCTGTCTTTTTCCCCTGTATTTTTCTGTTCTAAGAGGAAGGACAAGAATGCTGTAGCAGTCAGCATAAAGAGGAAGACAAATGGAAAACACTCTACTTGACATTTACCCTCCCCACATAAAATCCTGAAACAGAAAGAAAAGTTAATCTCAAAGACATAAAGGAATAACAAAACCTCGTCTCTTAAAGAGATGACACCAGAACCCATTCCTCCAATAATTAGGGTTTTCTCTTATTCCATTTTTTAATCACACCATAATTCTAAGGTACAGTGATAAGTATTATCTAGTACTTAGTGAATTTCTCCTTAGCATAAATTTAGATGGCAAACTATTAGCAGTCCATAAACGGTGCCTAAAACGAAATTATTAATGCACTGTTTCCCCAATTTGGGGAAAACAGTCCCAAAAGTAAACAATGATCTGGCTGGGATTTGCAGGCAGAACTCTTAAGCTCTTGCAATACACAACTTACATCCAGAAAACCTTCAAAATACGGAGATAATTAAACTGATAGAGACATATTTGGCTGAGGTTATTTTAAAAGCTTGGAACTCAGAGGTGTTATCTACACGTAAACTTTGGGGAGCCAACTCAGAGACCCACATGGACAGAGTTAATATTCCGACTATTTCAAAGCATGAGTGAAAAGGCAGTCTTCCTTGAATTCTATGCCAGCATTATCCAAAGCGGGTCGAGGATGTAATGGGAAAGATACAACGAGCAAAGGCAAATCAGGAGTTCTTTTGGCTGAAAGAATACTTGGTTTTGGGAAATAGCCCCCTCACGTTTCACCAACAGGACAGCTCCTCTGAATGGCACTGTGCCAGCATCCTTCCAGGAGCACTATTTTCCGTAACTTGAAAAAAATTCTTTCTGTTCCTTTTTCTTAAAACGGTACAGCTTTCACCCCTATTTCTCACATGTCAGTTTGCATTATGAATGTTTCTCTGAAATCCAGGCCAATTAAGACTTCTTCAGAAATAAGGGCTTAAGGTTGTCAGGCATACCTGACAACCCTTTGGACAAACAATTTTCTTCCATTTGGATTTTTAATAAAGCTTTCTGAAAGTACTTTAATATAAGAAAATGGTGAAAAAACATCTAGTCAGTTTTGACTAATCCAAAGAAAGACTTCATTTTCTTTTGGAGACATAGATGACAGCTTCAACTTTTACCACTGACAACGCATTGAATCAACCCCGTCCCTGAAACTTAGCTCAGCTCTTTGGCCTCACATCCAAGGGAGGAAGAGTTTCTGGCTAAGTCAACAGGGGCCAAGCAAAGCTTAGCTGCCCAGTCACTCCTTAGATCTCTCTTACATGGGACTGGAGATAATCACAGAGCAAGGCACAACCAACCACAGGACACCCATCATTTCACGTTTTGTCATCACCAGCTCATAGAATTCTCAAACTCATTGACAGTGCCACGGGAATAGCTAAGAGTGAGCGCGCTTTTCTCTCATTCCTGATTATTGCAGGACACCTTCACTTATTGCATTACATAAAAGCCACAGTTTCCAAAATTATAGTTCTCTTACTCTACAGCTGTTTTCAGCCCTGTGCAGCGTAACCTTTCCACGAAACCAAGTTCACGTGAGATCTTCTTGCAAATACTTCTGGAAGGCAGGGGGAAGGGGTATTTCTTTTTTACCTGAAATGGAGACTGGCTGTTGTAATTCTTAATCTCCTTGTTGGCTCCCCGGAACAGCAGCACTCTTGCACAGTTCTCCTGAAAACGGTAGAAGAATAAACTTGTTAATAGGGGTCTTTAGTCACTAAAGAGGCATTGTGGCTATAAGATGTGTTGCTGTTTGGTATATATTTCCTTAAATAAGAAGTAAACAAAATAAATAAATAATCTGAAAAATTAAGTTATTAAAATAGTACCTTAAATACGACAAGGCTTTAGGTGCTTTGGCAGTGTGTAGAAACAACATGCAAGTGTAAAAAAATGTAGAGGAATGTGAGAGGTAAACATCTTATTACATTTTTAAGAAAGTGTACTGTGGAAATTCCATACTTGAAAAGTCAGATTTTGCAGAAAGTGTGTTAGTTCAAAATGAAATGTGACTCTCGTATGGTTTTTGCCTGCTTTGTAGGGAAAATGGTACTGTTCACAGTACAGTAAACAGCACCTGGGGTGAACGATATTCTCTACTCCTAAAAATTAAGTAAAGCAGTTTTACCACTTGCATACACTTATTTTGGTTTTTTCCAACCTATCTTCAATTTTAAACATTTAATGTAAGATTATTTTTTTTAATATACCTGAAATTATTTGGTCTGGCTATACGCACTGCACTGACCAGCCTTACCTTCTCTTTTTTCCCCTAAAAATACTGACAGTTACAGCACAAACCCAATAAACCCCTCCAACAAGAGAAAAGTATGGATTCAGGCCCTCTGAACTGAGGAAATCTGCAAATGAAATCCCATAAAAACAATTTTTTTGATCAATACAGTGTATTGCTTAAGTTGCTAATCTGTGCTGCTGTAAAATATGACTAATCATAACCTGCTAGAAATCCTCTGCCTTTCTGGCATGGTTCTCTGAATACCAGATTTTTTGATGATCCATGTATAGGTTGTATTTCCTACCTGTCATCTTTAATGTTCATCTTAGGACCTTATGCAAACAAGTTCACATTTCAAAATGTTTTCATGTTTCCTCACCATAAATATTTCTATTAATTTTGTTGTGCTTTCCAGATCTCTTGTCATGTTGTGCTATGGAGTTCTACCTAATGAGGTATTTCAATGTGCTGCCTTTCACTTTTAACAGTAAATTTGCAGCCAGAGAAAACCATCATACAATTTAGCTATTTTAGTGGCAGAACTGAAGCTTATTTACTAGATTCTGAGTCATAAGTGAATGCACAGAAATTATGATTGAAAATAACTTTTTTCATTGTGGTTTCTTATTTATCCCACCAGATTCTTTATCCCATTAAGTCTCCTCCATCACAAGGTTGTCCTAAATATATCTTAGGGAGGAGGTAATCCCACCCTTTCACCAAGATTCAGTACTCCAAAAAGTTATCCTTTTGTTCCCATACTTCCTATTCTGTATAACAGACTGGAACAACAGAATGGATCATATCTCAAGACAGTATATTAACAATCATCTTGTTATGATATAGCTCATATGATATTATGAGATACATAATTAATTGAGATAGTCTTATTTGCTTTCACTGAAATCTGCACATTAGATATGTCCTTTGTATCTCTAAACATAGGAAGACCAAGAGCAATGTGTAAAATGTCAAAATGTTTTTCTCATTTTCCTGTGCTCTGTATTAGCAATCATCCAAAAGAAGTGCTGCAATCTTGATGACCTCCAGGTTTAAAAAAAAAAAAAAGTTCTTCTCAGGGTTACTTTTCCAAGAATTCCTTTTTGACCAACTCCTAACTGATTCTAGGTTTGCTCACTATATTATATTCCCATAATAACAATTATTTCAGTATTCCACCAGGTACTGCTCAGCAAATGTACTGGAAATGCTAGTAGAACCCTTTAGCATTAAAATGCCCAATTTTGGTCAAGAACTTGAGGACATAAATAATGGTATTAAGAAACATACTGTATTTATTGGCTGATTATTCATTTGGTTATCAGAATAAATAATTCAACTCTACAAAAGCAAAATAATGACACATTTTAAAACTCTACATGATTTACAAATTTAACTAAGCTGTCTGCAGTGTAACAAAAAACATGCAAAGTGACCTATTTATTAAATGGTTTTGATGATGAAAGTTTTGACAAGTGGTCAGAGTTGTTCAACATAAGAATTTTCAAAGAAACTTGTTTTGGATGAAGTACTGCATTTGTTCAGTTATTCTTTTAAAACAAACTGAAGCGCTCTTAGCTTCCTCTTCTCTCCCTTTTGTCTCCTCCCAACCTTTCCAGTATTAAGGGTAACAAACTAGGGAGAATAAGCAAAAAAGTCACCACCAGAAATTATTTTGATGACTTTTCCTTTGTTAATTCAATGGAAATTCCACATTTTAGTGCTCTCCATTCTTAAGGTGCTGCCTAGGAATGCCGTTAACTCCTGTTTGCGCATATTTTCGCCCTGACAAGCTGGTAACTTCTGATATCGAGAGCTTAGTATTGCCGTTCATTATATCATACATAAAATGAATATGCAGTAGCTTTTTAGACTTCATAAGATTAAAAACAATTTCACAGAGAAGTGTAGGCTTGTCAGCAGATTAGATTCAATTTGCTGTCTGAGAGCCAATTACCTGATTTAATACTAAGCAGTTTTCATACAGAATCCAATCCACTAACTGAAAGAAGGCACGCTTCATCCCAGCGTTGTTATTTGCAAAATACGGAGGCATAAGATCTGTCTAGATTTTATGAATTTATTGGATGGCCACAAAAAAACTTTAAAAAACAAAAATTTATTCAGATAAGCACTTAACTGACACTCAGGAAAACAGAATTACCAACTTCAGAAAGCATCCCAAGAAAATCCCCCAGGGAAGACTGGAAGGGAAAAAATCAAATGGGTAAGGACTCCATCTACAGGAATCAAGAGGTAAAAAGGATACTGCTGTCCTTCCCATCCTCTCCATCCAGAAAAGGCCAATGCCTTCGACATTAGTTAATAACAACTTCCAATAAAAGGGACACTGAAAAAAGTCAGCATACTGATTTTTAACAGCAGGTTACTGTTCACAGCACCCTGACAAAAACTTCTTATTTTCACATATACCTGGTTAA
The DNA here is from genome assembly GCA_008921705.1 of Burhinus oedicnemus. NCBI lineage: Eukaryota > Metazoa > Chordata > Aves > Charadriiformes > Burhinidae > Burhinus > Burhinus oedicnemus. The sequence goes on from VFFE01008092.1 coordinate 1,226,521, forward strand.
GAAAAACAGAAGCATGACAGTGTAGTCACAAGACATTAAACTTCCATTCACAAAGCCAAGCCTAATGACCATGAAAATATTTGCAAATTTGTAGATGCAATTTCAGTTAGAGTCTCTAAGTCTTCTACAGAATCATTTTTTCCACTGAAGTCAGGAGAAAAAACACATCTCCACATGAAAAATACCGTCATTCTACAGGATTATTCTAATTTCAGCACCATACTGCATAACTTTTGCTAAAAGTGTATAATCTTGTAAACAACTATACTCCTGAAAACACTGCAACAAAATGGTTACAAAAAACCAGAGATGAGCTCACATTTTAAGGTTATATGTGCATTATGGTCCAAGCTTCAAAATTCTTACTCAGGAAAAGTGAAGTAAATGAGGTTAAAGTGAATATTTTAATTTATTCCCCCCCCCCCCCCCCC